>CM028379.1:160148788-160288220 GCA_013146195.2 Codonopsis lanceolata
AAAAATAGATTATTCTTTGTTTTCAAAGTGCTAATCCCACAAACAAATAACAATAAAACATATTAATAACAAAAAAATATAAATTTTCGGCAATATTTACAAACAAGTGCTACGTAGTAGCATATATATTTATATACAATCGTCACAAAGTAATGGATGTACATCTAAACATCCGCTACAAATTAATCGTTATAGCTCAAAACATCTCGATGTAGTTATGCTTATAGCCCAAAACATTTGTATGTGGGTTGGGCTTAAGTCCAAACATTCGCTAATCACCGACGTTTATTATTTCTAAACATCCGCTACAAATCCCAGCTTAATGTTTGGACAAGCAGATTTTTTTTAAACTTTTTTTAAAAATCACTCAAAAATAAAAATTAAAAAATATATTACCCTCCAATCATACTTGTTAGCATTTTCATCATTGTTATATCATCTTTACTAGTTATTTAGTTTGCTCCGCATCGGTACAATATATATATATATTATATATATATATATATATATATATATATATATATATATATTTTGTAATAATAATATAACTTTTGGACATTATAATTAGATTGTTAATATCTTACATGGTTATAATATTTTTTTTTTCTATTGTTACTAATATTAAAATATGTTTTTACCTAAATACTTTTAAAATTAATATAAGTTTCTAGCTAATGTGAGATACATATTTTATATTAATAATAATAGCAATTTTTTTTTATCTAAAGACATTTAAAATTAACATTTAACTTGATAATAATATTAGAAGTCATTTTGTTAAAAAATTTAAAATCATAATTTATTTTTAAACAATGTGAGATACTTATTTTATATTTTTATTGGTAATGAAAGTTTAAGTCTTTTATCGAAAGACTTTAAAATCAACACCACATTTTAACCATGTGGTATACATATTTTCTATTAGTAATAATAGTAGTAGATAAAAGACTTTTTAACCAACATTCATTTCTAAACAATGTGGATACATATTTTCTATTGGTAATAACAAAAGATGTCTTTATCTAATGACTTTTATAACCAATACTCATTTTTAAATAATGTGAGATACATTTCTTTGTAACCAATGTGAGATACATCATCTAAAAACTTTTTAAATCAATATCACTTTTATAACCAATATGAAATACTTCTCTTCTATTGCTAATAATTGTAAACTTTTAAAATTAGCATCACTCTCTAACCAATGTGTAATACATATCCTCATTTGATAATAATAGTAGAAGTCTTTTATTTAAAAAAAATTATAACCAACATATCTTCCTAAATAATGTGGGATACATTTCTTCTATTATATTGATGATAAAAGTAAAAGTCTTTTATATAAAAACTTTTAAAACTAACATTATTTTTTAATAAATGTAGAATATCTTTTCTATTAGTAATAACTAGTTTTTTTAACCCGTGCGTTAAACGCACGTCATTTTTTTTTCCAACTAAATCGTACCTAAACAAAATAAAGAGGATAAAAAAAATCTTAAAGAATAAAATAAGAAGAATTGGTTTATTAACAAATACACATAAGTATATCACTAATCATTATAGATTCTAAAAAATTTCCTTATACACAACATTTATTGTTTTATTAGTTGGTTTTTCATTTTCACCGCATATCAATATTTTCAAATCAAAACAATTTTTTACTCTAGAAACTACGACATAACTGTCGATGGCTAAATTATGATTTCTTTAAGAAGAGACATATGTGTAATTATTGATTTAGACACTTGTTAATTGTCATTGCATATGATACTAGTAATAGAAATTGTCTTTTCTGGAACTTGAAAGTCAGTCTTAGATCAAATGGAGTTTTTTTTTTCTTGTAGACATTTCATCTAAATCCCAAGGGGCATGACGTGATCGAACACGTGAACCTCGAGCATAGAGGCACCGCGTTTTGTAAAGCTACAACTTTACCACTGGGCCACCTCTTATGGTCTACATCGAATGAAGTTAATGACAATCTTTAGATAAAAACTTTTTCTCCAACATTGCTTCATTTCAAAAAACAATTGTTTCAATAATGTGATCCCCAAGATTTATGATGATTAGTCTTGTTCCATTGCACAACCCTGCAGCATAGTCAATGTTTCTCAATAGCATTACTGGAACAATTTAAGCGTCAATCCATGGACTGATAACCCCGAACACTTTATATTATTCAAAAAGTCTGTATAATGATGTCTTCGAACAAACTTGGATTTTTTTTGCCCTACAAATAAAATCTGAACTCAAATAAGTTCTTTATTTTAAATTATTACTTTTATTAAATTATATTTTTATTTTACGAATAAATGAATTTCTGATAAGAAAATAAGCTAAAATCAAAATAACCAAATTATTTTTACCATTAACTATTATATTTAATCCGTAAATTATTTTTATTTTACTAACTTCGTTTATATTTTTTGTTTTATTGACTCTGTAACTATTATTTTTGTTTCATCAAGTATTTTATTTTACTAATGTTTTTTTTTTCTATTTTACATAACTATTTTAAAAGAATTTGTTTTAAACTTTTGTTCCGTAAATTATTTTTATAATTTTACTAACCTCAGTTTAAATTATTTTTGTTTTATCAACTCCGTAACTATTATTTTTTGTTCCATCACATAATTTTATTTTACTAATATATTTTTGTTTTACTTAACTATTTTTAAGAATTTTATTAAAATTTTGTTTCGTAAATTATTTTTATTATTTTAGTAACATCGGTTTAAATTGTTTTTGTTTTATTGACTTCGTAACTATTATTTTGTTCTATCAAATATTTATATTTTATTAACGTATTTTTGTTTTACACATATTTTTTTTAAGAATTTGTTTTAAACTTTTGTTACGTAAATTATTTTATTTTACTAACCTCCGCATTAAATTATTTTTGTTTTGTTTATTCTGTAACTTTTATTTTTATAGTGATTTGTTCCATAAATTATTTTTTATTTTACTAACCTCCTCTTATATTTTTGTTTTCTTGACTTCTGAACTATTATTTTTGTTTTAGTTACCATTTTTTATGTTTAAAGAGAATTTTTTTTAAACATAATTAAAAGAGCTGAGATGGTGGTACTGATGAGAGAAAAAATAAGGAAGAGACGGGAGAGAGAAAGAGAGAAAATATGGAAAAGATAAGAGAGAGAAAGAGTGGATTGGTAACTCAAAAGTCAATAATTCAAAAGTGAGATTTTGGAGAGATAAATCTACCTTTGTCATTATATATATATAGATAGTAAAAATATTTTATCTAAAATTAAAATCAACATCACTTTCTAATCAATGTGAGATATACACATTTTATTGATAATAATGGTAGAAGTCGTATATCTAACGACTTTAAAAACAAACATTACTCTCTACCAAATGTATGATACATCTATTCTATTCGTAATAATAGTATTTTTAAAACCAACATTAATTTATAACCAATGTGTGATATATTTTTCTATTGATAATAATAGTAGAATACTTTGTAACCAATGTGATATACATGTATTTATTCTATTTGTAACAAAAAGTCATTAATCTAAAGACTTTTTAAAACCAACATTTATTTTTAAACAATGTAAGATACATATCTTTTATTGGTAATAAGAGTAAAAGTATTTACTATAAAACTTTTAAAACTAACATCGTTTTCTAAACAATGTAAGATATACCTTTTTCATATTCTAACAATGTGAGATACTTATTTTCTATTTCTATTGGTAATAAAAGTTTAAGACTTTTATCTAAAAACTTTTAAAACAAACATCTTTCTAAACATATGGTATACATCTTTTCTATTGGTAATAATAGTATTTTTAAAACCAACACTAATTTCTAACAAATGTGAGATACATTCTTCTATAATAATAATAGTCTTTTATATAAAAACTTTTGAAATCAACATCTCTTTCTAAACAATGTGAGATACATCTCTTTTATTGGTTATAACATAAAAATAATAATAGTAGTAGTATTTTATCTAAGTTTTGAAACCAATATCTCTTTATAAACAATGTGTGATATATCTCTTGTATTGATAATAATATAAAAATTCGTTTATCTATGAATTTTATAAATAATATATGTTTCTAAATAATGTGGATCTATTTGTAACCAATGCGATGTACATTATTTAAAAACATTTTAAACCAATATCACTTTTCTAACTAATGTGAAATACAAATTTTTTCTATTGGTATTAAGTCTTTTATAAAAAGACTTTTAATACCTACATCACTTTCTAACCAATGTGTAATACATCTCATCATTTGGTAATAGTAGTAGAAGTTTTTATCTAAAAAATATCTAAAACCAACATCTCTTTCTATATAATGGGATATATCTCTTCACTTCTCTTTTATTAATGATAAAAGTAGAAGTCTTTTTATTTAAAGACTTTTAAAATCAACATAACTTTTTAACCAATGTAAAATTTATCTCTTTTATTGGTAATAATAGTAATTTAAAACCAATATCAATTTGTAACAAATGTGTGATATATATTTTCTATTGCTAATAATAGTAAGTCTTTTATATAATATAAACTAATTAAAATCAACATCATTTTTCAATCAATATGAGATATACATCTTCTATTGGTAATAATGGTAGAAGTCTTTTATCAAAAAACTTTGAAAACCAACATTACTTTCTAACCAATGTATGGTACATCTTTTCAATTAGTAATTAATAATTTTATTTTTAATACAAATATCGATTTCTAACCAATGTGATACATCTTTTCTATTGGTAATAATAGTAGAATATTTTGTAACCATGTGAGATACATCTCTTGTAAAAGTGAAAGTCTTTAGTCTAAAGACTTTAAAATCTAACATTTTCTTTTTAAACAATGTGTTATACATCTCTTTTATTGGTAATAATATAAAATAATTTAAACTCAACATTATTTTCTAACCAATGTGAGATATACATCTTCTATTGGTAATAATGGTAAAAATCTTTTATCAAATGACTTTGAAAATCAACATCACTTTCCAACCAATGTATGATGCATGTCTTCTATTGGTTCTTAATAATAGTATTTTTAAAACCAACATCAATTTATAACAAATGTATGATACATCTCTTCTATTGTTGAAAAATTAGTGTTTTTAGTGAAAAAACTTGTGCAACTTGAGGCACGAATTTCTTTATGTGTTATTTGTTTGTTGGCGAAGGTAATTGCACAAATGTGTTCTACTCGGTGAGAGCATCAAAATGATATATTTATTTGTCCAAATCGAGTTTTGGATAATAAGATATCAAAACTTAAAGTATAATACTTGTTAAAAAAATTAGTGTTTTTAGTGAGAGAAATTGTGCAACTTGAGACACGAATTTCTTTACGTTTCATTTATTTGTTGGCGAATGTAATTGCGCAAATGTGTTCTACTTGCTGAGAGCATCGAAATGATATATTTATTTTTCCAAATTAAGTTTTGGATGAATAAGATATCAAGACTTAAAGTATAATACTTATTAAAAAAATTAGTGTTTTTAGTGAAAAAAATTGTGCAACTTGAGGCACAAATTTATTTAATGTGTCATTAGTTTGTTGACAAAAGTAATTGTGCAAATATGTTCTACTCGGCAAGAATATCGAAATGATATATTTATTTATCCATATCAAGTTTTGGATGAATAAGATATCAAAGCTTAAAATATAGTGTTAAAAGTGAGTCATTAGAAGTAATATCTCACCTTGAAGATCATCCCACATTGGTTAGAAATAATGTTAAAGTTTTTAAATATAAATCTTCTACTATTGACAATAGAAGAAGTTATATATGCTAATACTAATACCCTTTATCATATTGATTATTATTATGCATTATTATTAGTTAATGACTAGAAAGTCAAAAGTTTTTAAAGCTTCCACATGGATGCTTTAGAATGAAGATTTATCCAAAGGTGACGAGGTGTCACAACCATAGTGCTACTCACCAATTTTAAATGTATGTATATATAGATTTGTATTAATATCATAATCCATTATGGAGGTTTTGAAGAGTTTTTTTTTTTTTAAATGGGGTGAGTGATTTAGTTTAGTTAGAGTTAGAGTAATGAGAGAGATTAGTGGGGGGGGGTGGTTGGTTGGGGTGAGTAAACGAAGAGTTAATTTCTATTAATTGTGTACAAAAATAGTAAAATATTTTTACACCTTAAATAATGTTACATTTTAAAAAATAATTGTTATACTTAGGGTCACTCGTATAACAAAATGTTAGCGCATGTGCTTTGGATGCTTCTCATGTTCTTTGATTTTCGGGCTAATGAATATGATCTCTCTCCTTCCGCCCTTCACACGAATCACACACACACACACACACACAAACATTGGATACTTCTCAACCTTCATACATCCTAACCCATCAATCATCATATGCTTGCTTTTACCAGAGGCTCAACTGGGCATCACAAAGAGAAACGTTACACACTTGACTTGAGCAACTTCGTTGAAGCCTTTTCTTTAAAATACACTACATTTTTTACATTTTCAAATTTCTACTTTCGTCCTTTTTTTATAAATCAAATCTCTACTTTCTTCTTTATAAAAGTATATTCTTTTTCTTCTTTAAAATACTATTCCTTCCTGCAATCTGTACATTCTACTTTTGTTTTTAAAAAAGAAATATTTTCAAATCTCTGTTCTTGCTCTTGTTCTGCAGAGTCTCAAGTATAGAGCATTTGTAGGTCAATGCAGCTCTCTCATCTGTCTCTGTCAGCTCCTATGTCGGTACCCTTTGTTTCCTTGTCTCCTTTTCCCTCAGAAAAATTAAATTTTGAACCAAAAAAATAAAATAAAAGTGTCACTACAGGACATCCTGGTCAGTTCCAAGGGAACAACAGAGCTTTGAGCAACATCTCAAGTTCATTTCAATGAAACCCATGTCCTTTATTTATTTCTTTATTTGTTTTCCCTAAAATGTGGTGTTTGTGAAGACAGATTTGGTGGGTTTGTGAGCCAAGCAGGTTTTGATTAAGGTATCTCCACACACTTGTTTATTACTCTCCCTATCTCCCTACATATGTATATGTATGTGTGTGTATATACCTGAGATAGAACTTGTTACCGTATGCAGGTGAGACGAGCCTTATCTGCTAAGCCAACCCTCGATCTCCCTTGAGTTTATGAGTTTGCTGCTGTACAATGTATGTAATGCTGGAAATTAGTAACGTAGGACCGTTTAGAGTGTTTGAGTTCTGGTCTTAAAATTACACAAAATTAAATTCCATTTTGTGTAGTTCCTTGACTTTGCATTTCCAAGTGTTTTTATTCTGCAACATCAAAGAAATGGGTTGTGTTGCATCAAGAATTGATAGAGAGGAGAAGGTGAGGATATGCAAGGAGAGGAAGAGGTTAATGAAACATTTGGTTGGATTCAGAAGAGAATTTGCTGATGCCCAATTGAAATATTTGACTGCATTAAAAAATACTGGTATAACCCTTCGTCAATTTACGGAGTCTGATTCACTGGACCTTGAGGATGATGATGATATCCTGTTTCGCCCTACTAGACTGCCTCCTTCGCCTCCACCGCCCTTGCCACCTTCGCCTCCACCTCCACCTACTTTCAGCCCTGATTTGAGCAAGTGCAAGGATAACCATAAGTTGGAAGATGCTAAAGAGGAAATTATTGAAATCGATGAAGATGACACTTGTACCCCACCACCGCCTCCAATTCCAAGTAATTCTTGGGACTTTTGGGATCCTTTTGGAACTTCGTCACCACATTTCCAAAAAGAGAGCGAAACTATGGATGATCAGGTTGAGGAGGAAAATTGGGCAGAGACTAATACTCAGTTTGAGGAGGATGAACAAGAAGAGGAAGTTGTTCCCAGTAGTGTAGTTATGGTTCTTCCTGATAAGCGGCAGCCTATTGAATTGGTTGATGATAATTCTTCAATAATGAGCTGGCAAACCAAAGACACTTCAGACATGGCCATGGTAATTTGGAGGAGTAAAAAGACCTTGGCCACTATTATTAAGGAGTTGGATGATTATTTCCTGAAAGCATCAGCCTGTGGAAAAGAAGTAGGTGTTCTCATGGACATTATTGCCCGTGACACACTCCTCCGGCAGAATATTAAAGAAAACAAGAGTAATTACTTTCTGCCATGACTCGCCGAAATTGCTCTTTATCATTCAGTATTTTCGTTTTGTCATGATTACATATTTTAAGAAATAAAACTGTGCATACAGACTCATGCCTAAGTTCAGAAACCTTGTATATATGATTTGGTTGGGTGTTCATCTTTATTGTGGCTCTTGTTGTTTTTGAGAGCATGGTAGTATTTTTAGTGGAGCCTCAGTGTGGACCGTGTCTATGAGTAGCCAGTGTTCGTGACATGAGTGTTGCATTGGGCATGTGGCTTTGATGCATTCCTCATGTCTGCAAGGCCATGACGGGGGTTCGGTCCTGGTCTTCACTGAACAAAGGCAGTCAGCCTTCTTCCGGCGTTGCTTCGTGGTCATTGCATATTGAGTTTGGTTCGTGAGCATAGCTTAGATTAGTTGTTACTTTGTATTGGTCGTTGCATTATTGTTGTTATTCTTTCTTGGTTTTATCTTATCCTTTATTTAATTTCTTTTATAGTGAATGGTTAAGTTTGTCTTTTAAGGGATATATACTACTTCCGTCCCGGATAGATGTTCCTACTTTCTATTTGGGATATCCCAACTAATGTTCCTAAAGACTTTTGGTGTACAAATATTCTACCATACTTCCCAATATACCCTTGCATTTAATACTATCATTATTGCACATCCCAGAGAGAGTGAGTGTAATGGGTACATAATTAATGAGAGAGAGAGAGTGTGTGTGTAATGGGTATTATCATCACAACATATTTTACAACCCATTATTAATTACATATTTGTCAACTAGGAACATTTATCTGGGACGGAAGGAGTATATATTTATATTAGGGGGAGTTTTCAATTGTTACTTTCTCTCACTAACCATTAATGGTAACTATTAATACTAGTTGCAATTAATAGTTTGTATTCTTTTGAAGTGAAAACAAACTACCCAAGAAATCTCAACCATTGATTATTGATCCAATGGATGAGATAATAGTAATCATCAATGGTTAGCGTGAGAAAGTAACTATTGAAACCTTCCCTATATATTTATAAAGATAATAGGACCATTCCAAGTGGGGAAGTATGCCAATGTTTTCCTGATGTCGGATCAGCACGATATTGTAACCTTTAAAGTAGTGGCTGGTTCAAAGCTATTTGGCTGAAGCTTATATGTGCTACAATTATTTACTTGTAACTTGAGCGATCCCAATAAATGCTAAGTTTGATGACTGCATGAGATTTGGTCATTGATCTTCTTAGGACTGGACTGACCTTATGTTGTATGCTCATATAGCCCTCATTGATATTTCTATGTAGTTGAATATTACTGGGAGGCTCTATCTCTCTACATATGTGCCTTTTCATACAGATCTACATGTTAATCTATACGTTCTCAAGTACGAAATCTTGAATTTTGTGTACAGAAAATATGTCCAGTTCCGCAAAGGTCTTTAGTGCACTGACATGGAGTTGGTCATCTAAGTCAATTCCATCTTCAAGAGATGTCGTAGAGTTTTCTGGTCTGAGCGACCCCTGCAGGCCTGGATCACATTCTGTTACCCTTGAAAATCTATATGCTGAGGAGGAGAGGCTCTACAATCTGGTTAAGGTATACTTATTCATCACTTCTGTCCGATTACTGGATTTCTCTCTCTCTCTCTCTCTCTCTCTCGGACTCAGGATCTCTTTCTTTCTCTTTGGGGGACCCTGTGATGTAGTCATGTAGACTTCTTGTTTCAGAAAATGGATTATTTGTTATGTATTTGAAGTGAATATCCCTGAGAACGAATGGGAAGAGATAGTTTCGAAGATTAACGTACCTGACAGCTATATTGTGGTTTCTACAAGAAGAACAAATATTCCATGAGGTCATTAAGTCGAGATAATTGTTCAGGTGTTCATATATTTGTCACTACACTTTGCAAGTTGTTATGCATTACTATAAGGTCTAATATGAGTCTTTATGTACAGTAGATGTCTGTTCTGCTGTACTATCAGAGGCTCTACGATGACTGAAAATCATTATGGTTTATACCTTTATGGTATTTAGGCTTTCTCTCTCTCTCTACACGCACGCACACATATATGTGCGTATGCTTATACCTCTCTTTCTCTCTTAGTGGAGTTTGTTGCCAGTTTTCTGCTTGTTTATGGTTTGCTTGAAATTGTTGTATGGAGTAAGGTATTTAAAAGTTGAACCTAGTTGCAAATGATGACAAGGGTAGGAAATGATACTGGTGCACTATATATATAGATTTTATTTTTGAAAGTTGTACTATTCTTAGATATGCCTTTGTATCACTTTCTACTGTTTCTTATATAAATCCTATTTTTAATGGATTTCATAATCTTATTGTAGGAGGAGGAAATCACCAAACAAGAGCATGAGAGGAAATTGTTACTGCTGCGAAAGCAAGAGGAAGAAGACCTCGATTGGACCAAGTGTGAGAAAACTCGAGCAAATGTTGCGAGCTTGCAGTCTGACATTGTATGTCTACAACAATCAATCAGCAGGACTTGCTCGTCCATATTAAGCCTCATAACTGATGAGCTGCATCCACAGCTAATTGCATTAACTTCCGGGTAAAGTTGTTAACACTAGCTAAATTTCCTATAGCAGAAAGTGAGAAGTTAATAATATTCATCCCTCAATTGCAGTACGATGAATAATCACCAAATGGTTCTTAATATTTCAGACTTCTGGCTTAAGCATTAGAAATATGTGTGCTCTGCTCATAGAATATCTCCTAGTCAAAGCATAGAAATAGTGAAATACTATCACATCACTAAATTGTGGGCCAATACTTTCATTAGCTCCGAAATCTCTATCGCATGCATTTCATGTTCTATCTGAGTGATAAGCAATAGGGACGATTAGCAAAACTGTAAGATTGCCAACTGATTTGCAAACCCAGTCATGCTCAAGTGAAAACCCTGTTAACAGAGCCTCATGGATCAAGAGGCTCGGATATCGCACCTAAGTCAATAATTCCTTGACCAATCTGGAAGAACCTGACAGACCTTTCTAATGTTTTGGCAAGTAGTGAACGCTAAGTCTTTCTTTCTGAATTTCTTCTCTCTTTCTAACAAACATTATTTCCAGGTTGATGCATATGTGGCAAACAATGTATCAGCACCATCAGGTTCAGAACCATATATCTCAGCAGGCAAATCATCTTGCAGTTCAACAATGTGTGGACCCAACTACTGACTACCACCGCCAGGCTGCAGGTCAGCTGGAACGGGAGGTTGCCTACTGGTATAACAGCTTTTGCAAACTGATGAAATTTCAACGGGAGTATGTGAAAGCACTTAGCAGGTGGATCGAACTCACCGACTGCCTTGTGGATGACTGTCAACAAACCAGTAGTTCATCTACAGTGCATGAACTCTGTGAAAAATGGCAGGTTGGCCTTGACAGGTTACCTGATAAGGTATGTAGCTTGGCAATATACTTGCGTTCTTGCTCATGAAAGTTTTGTACTACTACTGTTTGTATGCATGGTATTCTAATTGAGGAACCAGTAGTCATGGACATAGGTACATCTTCTTTTATTTCCACTCCCCAAGAAAATTAAATAGAAGGGGCAAGAAAAAAAGGGAAATGTAGTATAACACTGGAGCCTCATTTCCACGTCAGCAATCCCTGTTGATAGGGAGTACATGCAAAATCATCCTCAAATATCAACAGCACCACCTCAGATCGGCGGGGGGCATCTCCTGCTCCTGGATCGCTATCCTGAACGAAATTAGTTTTATCTGGGGGCAAAAGTCCCGCGTTTCCCGATCCCGACTTTGTCTGGATTTTTCTCGTCCCGACTTATTTCAGGACCGTATTTGGAATAATTATCAATCCCGTTGGGATTCCCGACCAGTCTGACTATTTTTTTATATATATATTGCGAGTGTGTACTGTTGCCAAGTCAAGAGACTATCTTTCAAACAATGCCTATTTTGTGTTTGCTAAAATTACTTAATGGTATTTGTTAAATTTATTTTCACAATGTTGTGGTTTTTTTTTCTTTTTTTTGTCTATCACGTTTCTGCACTTAGTGCAGCTCTTCTCTTGCGAGTGAGAGGTGCATTTTGTTTATAATGATAAATTCATCAATACCCACAATTAAGTAAATATTCAAGTATATTGGTAAATGTACGGTCTGAAATCTTAATCATGATGAAGTGAAGGGTGCATTTTGTTCATAATGACAGATTTATCAATACCCACCCATCATTAAGTAAATATTCAAGTATATTTGTAAATATATAGTCTAAATCTTAATCATGACGAAGACATTTTAAAAATATTTTAGCGTTAGAAGATATTGTTCATAAATATTATAGTCGGGATTACGGGATTTTTATCTCCCGAACTGTCGGGATCCCAATTCGTCGGGTCTCGACACTTATCGGGAACGGGATCGGGATCGGGAGGGAAATTGAAATCCCGAATTCTATCGGGACGGGATCGGGATGAGGGGTATCGGGACGGGTCCCGTCCCGATTACACCCCTAGTTTTATCTGTGTGCTTAACTCTTAAGACTTCAAAAACATTGTGATGTTTTCTTAGAGCATGGTTAACAATTGAATCA
Source organism: Codonopsis lanceolata (assembly GCA_013146195.2). NCBI lineage: Eukaryota > Viridiplantae > Streptophyta > Magnoliopsida > Asterales > Campanulaceae > Codonopsis > Codonopsis lanceolata. The sequence goes on from CM028379.1 coordinate 160,161,471, forward strand.
AAACCACCCAAATCAAATGCAAAATCAAACACAACCCATTAAAAACCAATAAAATAATCCATTTGATACTTATTTGATTCAAAACCAACAAAACCCTTCTAACAGTGATACAAAATCTAATACTTTTACATACCCCACTATCTTTATCTCCAACAACTTTACATACCCCACAATCTTTATTTACTTTAATTTAATATCTTCTTTCAATTTTATCAAAAAAAATATTTTCTTTCAATTTATATTAACAAATAATAATATATTATTGCATAAATTATTAAATTTGAAATAATTATTTATTTATAATTATAAATAATATTTTTTATAATTCGGAAATTATTTTTATAATAATATTAAATTTGAAATAACTACAATAATTCGATATTTTTATAATATAATAATTTTAAATTCGAAATATAATTTATTTATTATAATTCAAATAATATTTATATTAATATTCATTGATAAATTGAAAATAACTACAATAATTTGAACATTAAATAGAAATACAACGATTCAAAGGGAAAATCTGACAATAGTACAACAACTATAATGAAAATTATGGAAATACAATGACAAATAAATAACCACATCCATACTATGAAAATACAATAATAATAAAAACGATGATTATTCAAACACCAATTTACTGATTACCAAAAAGTCTCCAAATATTTTCAATCAAATCATGCAGCAGGAGGCAATATGATACTTTATCTCGAGCGGTACACCTTCGTTTAATATATCGTTCGTGCTTTGAAAAATGTTCGTAAAAAGATTGCCATGGTAAACTATCATCGGTAATGTCAATTTGATCGTAGTCGGAAACATTTGGCAAACGTGAGTAAGTATCACGTTCATCTTCGACGATTATAAAACTGTAAAATTGTAAAACTGTAATGGGGAAGAGAAGTTGTCGGGAGGAATTGCAAGAAAGAGGGAAAGAATACTCGCCGGGAAAACCGTCATTCGCATATGCGAGAGCTGAGGGAAATAAGGGTCGTTGGATCACCGTAAAATAGTAAATCCTGACTCCTTTTTATCTCAAGTCAATTGCAAGCGTGCCACACTGACCTCTATTATATTATAGATACTAACAATAATAAACAGCTAATAACAATAATAATACGAAATTTAACAATAAATAATGATAATAATTAAAAATTAACAATACTGACAATTATATTAATAATCTGTAATACTAAAAATTAAAATATTTAAGTAGCAATTTAGTTATATTTTAGCTAATAAAAACAAATTAAAAAAGAGTTAATTATATGAAATTTGGAGGGAGAGGGAAGAGAAAGGAGAGAAATATCAAATTTCAAAAAAAAAAAAAAATCGTTTGGTGTCCAAATGTGGCAAACTTAGTCTCTATTTATAGATAAAAATGTGAACTTTTTTTAATAAAAAAACCATTTTTTGAATACCGAAAATGCCCAAAACCGTGGATAATTCGGATATATGGAGGACCGCCTAGGGGGTGACACGTGGAAAGTGTGTTAGCCCGGTCAGCCCCAGTCCAGCGGTTGTTGGCCATTTGGTTTTTTATATTTTATTTTTTCGCGTCCAAACGACGCCGTTTTGTGCACTATTGTTGCTGAAACACACTCGTTTTTTAATGGATGATGTTGTTTGATTGGTTTTGATTTGTATCATATATTGATACTAATCAAACCAAATTTGGATTAGATTTTTTTTGATTAACTGTTATTTGGCAAGATTCATGGAAGATATTGCATAGACACACCGTTGCCTATGCTTTTAGACTTCTATTCTCTCTCTCTCTCTCTCTCTCTATATATATATATATATATATATGAGAAGATTTTCATCTATCATTGACTGGGATGCAGTCTTATGTCGCCAACGTACATACTTGAGTTCCGGCTGTCAATGGATTGGATCAGCCAAATCCATATCTGATTTGATAAGAAATTACCAGACTTGGATCAGATCAATTTGGTTTTTTTTTCGCCCCTTATTAAAGTGCTGAATAAAATGAATATCGATGTATTTTTGCTTAACAAAATGTTGAATAAATTAACAATTCTTATTTTCAGCTTACACAAACATGAATAACAATGTTAGTAACATATTATAGTGAGCATAAAAATGTATATTTAGTAGAAATAGTAATAATTAATAACTTAAAGCTCAACATAAGTAACTTTTATATGTATAATATTAATACTTCCTCCGTTCCAGACAAAGAGTCCACTGTACTATTTTGAGATGTTTCACTCTAAGAGTCCATTTTCAAAATTATGCTTACAATTTCTATAACATTTCATATTTACCATCCACTTGTGTTGTAACCACATTTTTTTGTGTTTAACTATTTTTGTAATTATGACTAACTTTAATGACATTAATATATTTCTTAATAATTAGACATGGTGAGAGAAAATAGAGAGTTAAAGGTGGATAACTACTCTCACACATGTGAATGTGAGAGTGAATCTCAACCACTAAATTTTTTAAGATAATTTAATCTCAATCTCTAAATAGCTTTAATCAATTGCACATGTGTGAGAATGAACTCTATTGTAATATAGATAGATTTCACAGTGAGTTACTTCACCTGAAGAATCCTGACGAGCCTTTAACTGAAATATCTTCCAGTAATTAGTCAAGTGTTTCTGAAAGTTCCTTCATCAACAAATTGACAACTTGGTGAGGGAATCCCACCACGTGGCGGACTGGCGGTGAGAAGGAAATCCTGACATTAACATACACCTAATACCGCAGTGATCGTACAAATATATGTGGAGATTCGTTGATTGGTAATGCACTGGGATACTATTGGAGCACAAATTATGTGGTGGGAGTTCCCCAATCAAAAGATAGTGCATAAGAAGTACCATTTAAACCACTTGCACAAGCAATTTATACATACTTATACAATTCAATCGTTAGCGACATGAATCCTTGGTCAGTCAGTCAAGCAAAAATATTATTTAATTTAATCACACAGCCATTTCCTTATTGGTTATCATCACTCATGTTAGTTTTGATCTTCCTTCCATGTAGTCTTCGCATTGATATTTATATTATAAATGTATAATAATGATATGCAAATCAAAATATGGTTCTCACTCCATGCTTTGTGTAATTACATGCTGCAACTATCAATGCATCATTGTTTGTACTCTACAACCATTTAAATACATTGGTAGAATATCATATTTGAACTGCATATTACTGTTCCTTAATATTATCACTCTTCCTATTGTTTTTTTTTGGGTACATAAAAGTTTAGGAATAAGATAGGTTGCTCCATTCCAAGGTCAAACAAGGCATGCCACTAGCCTCTATGAGGGCATACGGTGGTACTTACAGATCGCATACCTTAGCCCTTTGGATTGCTGACAGTGGGATTCAAACCTAAGATATGGGTGGTCGAAAGCAACGAACCTTACGAGTTAAACCAACCCAAGGGGTTACACTCTTCTTATTGTTGGTCTATATTAAAGGCATCCATTATATCTTTAGCAGTCTCTTTGGGTATTTGGTGGACTATATGGTGGAAAAGTAATAGAAGGGTGTTTGAGGATGAGGAGAGGACGGTGGACAAGTTGAAGTATGAGTTGCTTCGTATGTTGCTCTTTTGAGGGGATGAGGATACTAATACTTCTAATATTCATAATATTTCATGTATCAATTTTGTTAATAGTTTTTCTATAGATTAGTCCGATCGTGTATTCCTATAGTTGTTCAAGGACGCGTCTTCTGTTTAGACGCTTTGGTATATAATACTTATCAAAAAAAAAAAAATCTTTAGCAATTTGAGTTAACAATCTCTCTTTAAGAAATCTTTAAGTAGTATACATACATTATTTAAGCCATCATAAGTTCAAAATATGAGCTGATGAGTGGTGACCACCCCCACTCCCTGCTTACCCCACTATCATAATACATTTGAGAGTGCCTCCTTGTGATACTAAATGTTGCTATAGCCAACGACTGTAACAGAATTGTGTGAAATGACCAAAAGCCCCAATATATAAATTTAAAAACAAATGTCCAACTTTTTAATATAGGGGATTAATGGCCAATCATACAAACTTTAGCGGTTGTTCTATGATATTTTTTTGTTTTTGGCCATCTCCACTTATCCTGATCTTGTTTAGGCAAAAAGATTCGGGGGTTTAAAGCCAATCCTTAACGTGTCCTATAATTCTTAGAAATTCATAAGGTTCACTAAAGGACAACAATGTGTCGTGAATCTTGTTCAAGTGGTTTCTATTGCATGCCACGTTGATTACATTCATGCTCCACATAGGATTTTCGAAGTTTTATGACATACACTAATGGAGCTTGATATGGTTTTCTCTCAGTTATTGTCATGTTGATTAAAACTATCATAGTTCATGGAGAAACAATTTATCTGACTGGAAGCTTTGTGGTCATGGTGTATTTACAGGCAGCTGCAGAGGCTATTAAGAGTCTTTTGTCAGCTATCAACTCCATAGTCTTGCAGCAGGGGGAAGAACTCAACTTGCAGAAAAAATCTGATAAGCTAGAGAAGAAACTCCAAAGAGAATTAAACTTGCTCGCTGAAATGGAGGTAAAGTTTGAAAGGTGTAGTACAGTAGAAGAAGCACTATCTGTTTCAAGTACAAAGCATCCACTGTCACTTAAGCGAGCTAAAATTGAAATCTTGAAGAAACAAGTGGATGTGGAGAAGGCCAAGTACCTCAACTCAGTTGAGGTTACCCGAGCTATGACTCTGAATAATTTACAAACAAGCTTACCCAATGTGTTTCGAGCATTAATGGAGTTTTCCAGTGCTTATACTCGAGCGTTTGAAGTCGCTGAGTAGTGTTCATGTCAGACCAGCAGATTCAAGTTCTGACATGTTATCCTCGTACATTCAAAGAGATGGAATGGGACATTGTTTAAATCTTGTTGTGGTCTTTTTCAACTTTTTCAAAGGACCTTTACATTGTGGATGGCCTTCACTGGACCTTTATGGTTTAAGTGATCAAAAAGTAGTAGAAACACGAGCCAACATGAAAAATACCATAACTATTTTTATGGACGGAGAGAAGAAGTTTCTGACAGGAAATTTCTTGCGAGTCTAATCTAACATAATTGTCAAATTTGTGTATGGAGAGAAAAGTAAAAGGCTCAACTTTTCTATAACTTTTATTGACCAACACATTTAACAAAACGTAATTTCCAAAAAATTCTTTACTTCGTCCACTTTCATTTTTCACTCAAAGAGTAAATTGTAAAGGTTGTCTTACTTGCAACTTGAGAGTAAATTGTAAAGGTTGTCCTACTTGCATTGCATATCATCTCGTTGATACGATGTAGACCTGACAATTACGATTCAAAACTCATTAACCTACCTACCCCGACCTAAAAATAATTAGACCCAATTTTACATGTTAATACCAAAAATATTAACGAGTAGGGTTATATGAGGGTTAAAGCAGGTCGACTCGTTACTTATTTTGACTTGATATTTTTTATTCTATAAATATATGAATTTTTGGTAAAAAATCTGGGTTAAGAAGAGTCGATCACCTTTAACTCGTTTCTCGTTAGACCCATTTTGAATCGTTTAATATTTAGGGGGAATTTCAAGTGGGTACAATTTTGAAAACATCTTTTCATCTAGGACCATCAATTTTTTGGACATTTCATATAACTACAAATTGCTTGCCAAATGACAAAAATGCCATTAATGAAAACTCTTATGCCAAGCCTTGGCATCAGGATGATTAATTCCAGGCATCAGAATAATTAATTCCAGGCATCAGAACTCTGATGGCAAAACTCTGATGCCAAAAATATTGTTGATACCAAAAATGCTGATGCCAAATCTTGGCATCAGGTGAAATGCTGATGCCTACAATTATTGCTGATGCCAAAAATATTGCTGATGCCAAAAATGCTGATGCCAAATCTTGGCATCAGGTGAAATGCCGATGCCTACAATTATTGCTGATGCTAAATCTTGGCATCAGAGTTTATGTTGATGCCTATCAAACATAATCCTGGCATCAGATGAAATGCTTCCCTGCCCCCTTCATCGACGTTTAGCTCACACTCTCTCTCACACACACACACACTGACACCGAGACACGCACGATGTCCCGTCAACTCGACCGTACGGCTGTCCATCCTTCAGACTCACGTGCCTCTCACATGCCTAGCGACAGAGGCCATTCCCTTTTACATTCTCCTTCTCCCTCTCCTTCACCGCCCGCCTCTCCGACTTCAAACGATAACTCCACCACAAGTCACCAGTCCGCCACCACTTCCCCGGTACGTTCCATGGAGGACGATGACGCGGCCTTCGCCCCTCATTGGCCTCTTCGCACAACGACGTTCAGATGACGACGTCGATCCTCGCACGGGAGGACCTACGGGCGAGGACGCTACCTTCACGCCAGGGCGTGGGAGACCGTTACATTGAGCTCAATCGCGGTAACCTACGGCGAAGCATTGGCGTGAGGTTGCCAACGCCGCCAACGCCCGCCACGGCCATATAAAGGACCGCCGACGCACGGACATCCAAAGAACCGAATCGACACTCTTAAGAAGAAGTACAAGATTGAGAAGTCAAAGCTCGTAGCCTCCAAATCTGACTATACTTCTTCATGGCCTTTTTTCCTTCGCCTCGATTCCCTTATCGGCAACTCTTTTAAACCACCGGCGCAAGCACCGGCACCGACGCCCCGTCGGAATGCTCCTCAGCTCCCGACACTTCCTTATCCTTCGTCTGTACCGGTTGGTCGACGGTCAAAACGCCCGGCGCTGATGTGGGTAGATAACTCGCACCGATCTCTCAACCCCAACCTTCATCTTCATCACCAAGCCCGCTGCCATTCTCTATCCCAACCATCCCCTTCAAAGTCCTTCAACCATCTCATAAAGGATTGTTACGGGCTAATGATCGAATTCTTCCATTTAAAGGGTAGTGACGTAATTTTGCCCTAAAATTGTATCTAAAAGATATGTTCAAAAAATAGCTGAATGTATTTGAAAACATGTTTTAAAAAATGTACCAGCTTGTAATTATTCCTAATATTTAGGTTTAATGGGCTGCGATCCGTTACAACCAGTTACCCATCTCAACCTGATCCAACTTACCCACTATGATGCAATGTTCTAAATAAATCAAATTCACTTAAGTTTAATGTGGTTAACATAATTATGAGACATCTGATGTCATTATCTATACCTATTATTGTACGACGAATAGATATACAATAGACCGTCTTATGAAATCCTCCGAGGCATAGCCGAGTGGTAAAAGGAGGGGGACATAAGATGCTGGAGGCATGCAGCGTGAGTTCGATACTTGGTGGAAGCACTTTGCTTTCTTCTGAGGTTGGACCTTGTATGTGTTATCGATTCTTGTTCTCAAACCCTGTATCATTTCACATCTCTCGCGATTTTCTGGTAGTAGAATGAGGGGCCAGGAACTACTACCCCATGATTCAACGCAGTTAAAAAAAAAAAAAAACCGCCAATATTCGTTAGGTCAGATTTTTTTTCCAGTAATATCACCCTAATTATTCGTTAGGTCAGATCTTTTTTTCCAGCAATATCACCCTAATTATGTGGTGCAACGAGCCAACGATCCGACCGAACAACATTTACGAATTGCGACCAGAGGTCATTCAATAGCCTTGAACGACACTCGGATTAAATAGCGCGTCAAACAGACGAAAATGACCCTCCTTCGGTTAAAAACTGCGTACATCTCCACCTCCTTAAGGAAACACCATTTTCCTCTTCTTACTCTATTCAAATAAATACGCCTCTCTCTCACGTTCAAAGGCGTTTCTCTCTCCAAAACCAGCTCCCCGTTTCCCTCTCTCTCTCTCTCTCTCTCTCTCTTTCTCTATGTGGGCGCGCGCGCAATAGACTCTTCCCATTTTCAATCGTCGTGGTACAAGCAGTCAGCTCTCTTTCTCCCCAATCTCCACGTTCAATTGGATCTCTCTCCCCCTCTCTGTATATATATCACGCACACAAATCTGTACATATCTGGCGTTTTTAGATCCGGATAACAATGGATAATGAAGAAATTGAGGGTTCCGACGACAATGAATTTCCGTCGACGTCCAGTGGTGGACTCGGTCGAAAGTACAGGCCAGTGGTGGCGCACGACAATGATCGAGCTGTCCTGGAGATGTCCTCTTTGGATCCTGCTGGATCTTCTTCCTTTCATAATCGTGGTGACATTCCCCTCAAGTTAGTTGTCTTACCCTCAAATTCTAGTGTTTCTCTGTTTCACTCATTCATAATTTTCCTACACTTACAACTCCAAATTATGAATCTGAAACACGTTTTAAACAAACACACTCATAGTCATTGATAATTAATTACTCAAGACTATGCAATTCCATCTCCTCTTGCTTTCACGAAATAGGAGTATATGTTTATTTGATGAAGACGTTTGGTTTTTGTTTGCTATTGACAATGTGAGGACAGTTGCGATTTTAGTATAATGAAGATGGTAAATTAGGTATCAAAATATTATTCCCAGGATCAATCAACAGTTTACTTCTACGCTATAGTTCTCTTTCTTAGTTTGTTTGTTGAATACTTGAATTAGGAAGCAGTTCGGAAGTAAATTTTGAACTTTCAAGGATCGAAAACTGATGATAATGAAGCTTCTCTTGAATCTTAGTATATAGACGAGGTAAGAACTTCTCAGAAAACAATATAGATATGAATTTGGTACTGCATGCGCTACAAAGAAAGTTTTTGGTCAATATGGTAATTGCTACCATCTTCTTTTGGGGGTGGATTGATGCATGTATATTGTATAATATTGGGAAGTTTGGTCTTTTTGCCTATCTGCATTTTTACCGTGTTTGGTGCTACTTGACCTATTTTCTTGCTAAATGATAAAGTCAATCCTTCACAAAAATAAGTTACTATTTGGCAGTTACAGATAAGTCTTTTCTTTCTAATAGTGGAAGTATTTTAACCTGCATTTGCTTTGCTACCGAGCTAGAGGATACAAGACCATGATTAATGTGGATAACCATAATAAGGAAGGCTACGAATGATCGTGACTTGTGTGATGACCTTGTATTGGACTGAACTGAATGGCGAAAAGGATTTATGATGCAACCCCTAGTAATTGGGACAAAGACCAAGTTGAGTTGAGTGGCAATGCTACCCATAACCACCTAACACTAATTGCCACCAAGTTTAAACCTTAAATGCAAGAGTGTGAATATTTGATTAACAACGACTTAAAACATGTAGTTTTTAATCTATTCTACGTGCCATTCAGAATGGTCATGTATCTTTTTGGCAGACACGAGCAAGAATTTGAGGCCTTTTATTTGGATTTTGGCATTAGAAATATTTAATGGTGTAGTAGGAAGGATATTTTGGAAATAAGAGAAAGAGAGTAGACAAACTCTGGTCTATGGGTGCCCAGTTAAGTTCCCACCCAAAGTTGCTAGGAGAATTCCCTGCTCATACTGTAATTTATAGATCTGTTATTAGTCTCTTACGCTGTTTTACCAAGGTCCTTTTAGTCTAGTAGAATAATTATTATTGGTTTGGATATGGATATGCGTAGAAGGGAAAGAATACTAGAGGAAGGAGGTCGGAAGGTCTTTCAAAACTGAACAGAAGTGGTGAAAAAGCGAAATAAGAACTATAATGTAGAGGAGGATAGCCTTACATTCTTGTTGAAGATGTGAAAGGGCCACACCCTTCAAATGTCAAGCCTCCAACTCTAGCAATGAAGCGATCTAAGAAATACACCCTTCAAAAGTCAAGCCTCCAATTGTAGCGATCTAATCCCCGAACACGTTAGTGTCTAAGCTTCCTTTTGAAGATGCGATCATTACATTAGGTCCAAAAACCTTAGCAAACTCCTAAAAGACAACGGGCACTAACATTACTTTCCTCAAATCCCAAGAATCATAACCAGGGGAGGAAGAATGCAACCATTTTGGCACTTGTGAACATACACATTGCGTTAAGATGATTTTGTAGATATTGTATCTGTTGGTTGTGTTATGGAGAATTTGGAGGCAGAGCTATATAGTTTAGATGTCTTTGTGCCTCACTACTTGTCTTCTTGAGAGGCAAGGTGGTTCATTTGGCATCTTTATGAGGTTTAGCTGTGGGAGTCTTTTGGGCAATTTTATTTTGGATTGATGGAGATTGGAGGTTGTTTTAGGTTGATGGAGGGGGATTATAGGTTGGAGAATATTCTTGTAGACCTATGATCGAGGGGGATGATTGAGGGGTTGGATTGGGGTCTCTTTGGTGGTGAGCAGGCCACGTGGTCAGTGAGACCTTTTTGGGGTGGTTGAGGCCTCGAGGGCGGTGTGTGAGCTTGCAGGAGATAAGGATCCAGGTTGTGATGGTTAATGGCTGTCTTCACATCTATTGTGATATTGTTTTTTTTTTTGATAAGTAAAGTTAGATTTATAAATTATGGTTTCAAAGAAGGTGAAGTGTCCTATGTACACAGGGAATATACATCCGGACCCTTACTAACTACCAAAAATATTATCCACAAAATCATCTCCGCACACCAAAAGAACAACATCTGGATAATCTGATCTTTGATCTCTTCCAAGTTCTTCTCCTTGTTCTCGAAGGCTCTACGATTTCTTTCTATCCAAATAGACCAGCATCCCAAAAACTATTTTTTCTTCTGCGTTTATACAGGGTCAGCACAAAAGAAGCTCCTTAATCGAGTTTGGCATCACCCAAGTAACCTGAAAAAGACTAAACACATAGCTCCAAATAAGGGTGGTGAATCAGAAGGTGATTCACACTTTCTTCATTCCTCTTGCACATGTAAAAGTTAGTATAGATCTTCTTCCGCCTCCTCAGATTATCTCCAGTTAAGATGGCTTCAAGTGCAACTTCCCACATAAAAAACCCCACTCTAGAAGGAGCCCTTGTCTTCCACACTCTCTTCCACGGAAAGAGCCTATCACTAGTCACCAGAAGATGGGACTTGACCGAAAAGGGCTCATCTTTCTTCCCATACCACAAGACGGTATCTACAGAATTCTTGTCTACCTTTTGCTTGTACAACAACTCAAGGAAGGCCCCAAAAGTGTCAACCTCCTAGTCCTGCATGTTCCTCCTGAAAGTAGGATTCCAAGTAATTGATCCACTGTCAACTAACACAACAAAGCTAACAAACTCTTCCTTATCAACAGCTAGCTGGAATAGAGACGGGAAGGCCCGCTGCAACTCCAAATCCCCGCACCACTTATCACGCCAGAATTTGATCGAGTCCCCTTTACCCACCTGAAAGAGATGAAACGTTTTTACCATATCCCATCTTTTTCTAATGTTTTTCCAAACCCCACCCCTACACCATACAGAACCTCGTTCGGATCCCACAAATGGTTCCCAACCCCGTACTTAGCCACCGCTACTTTCCTCCAAAAAGCTCCCTTCTCTATCAAGTAACACCACAACCATTTCCCCAAAAGAGCGGAGTTAAAAACTTTAAGTCTTTTAACTCCCAAACCTCCATACTTCAAATTAGAGCAGACTAACTCCCGCTTCACTGGATGATACTTTCTTTCTTCCATTTGGCCCTCCTACAAGAAATCTCTTTCTAGTTTATCCAATCTCTTGCCCATTGAAACCGGAATATCAAATAAATACATGAAGTAAGTAGGCAAACTAGATAACGTATCCTTGACTAGGGTCAATCTGCCACCCTTAGACAAGTATTGCTCTTTCCAACCCACTAATCTGCGCTCGAATCTTTCAATGACAGGATTCCATATGTCTTTATTTGTAGAATGCGCTCCAAGAGGTAACCCAAGGTAAGAGGTTGGGAAGGAACCAACCTTACAACCAAAAAAGTTCGTTGAAATATCTCACTCTTAAGGATGTTGATCTTCAAGCATGACGCAGCCTGGAAGAATAACAGAACCATCCGTAGATACCCCAATTGTCTTGTCTCCGCACCACAAAACACCGGCGTCTCATCCGTAAAAAGCAGATGAGAGACCAATAACGCAGATTCTCTCGAAATCCGCAAATGAAACCTCTCGAAATGGAAACATCCATAACCCTACTCGGGGCTTCCATCACAATAATGAATAGCAATGGAGAGAGGGGATCACCTTGGTGAAGCCCCCTCTAGCTAGCAAAAAACCCTGCCGGCTCCCCATTTACCAAGACTGAGAACTAACCGTCGAAATACAGAAACGGATCCACTCCCTCATGCATCTTCCGAACCCCATCCTAGACAATAAGTAATCCAGGAATCCCCAACTCACATGATCATGCGCCTTTTCAATATCCAACTTACAAATAAGACCTGCCTTCCCGCTACCAGTCCTTGAGTCTACGGCTTCATTAGCAATGAGAACCGCATCAATGATTTGGCGACCTCCCACAAATGCACGTTGAAAATTAGAAATCACTGTCCCTAGCACCCTTTTTAATCGGATAGAGAGAACTTTAGCAATAATTTTATACACCGCCCCAAAGAGACTGATTGGCCTATAATCTTTTAAATCCTCGGAACCTGCCTTTTTTGGAATAAGCACAATAAAGGAGGCATTGAAGCTCCTCCCAAATCTCCTATATGAGTGTGGAATAAATTGAAAACTCCCATAAGATCATCCTTTTTAACAACTCTGAGCACTACACTGCTGGAAGAAGGCCATTGGGAAGCCATCGGTCCTGGAGCCTTATCTCCTCTCATATCACGGACTGCAGCGAACATTTCCTCTTCAGAAGAAGGAGTTTCTAACCCCCTCTGATCATCCAGGGTGAGAGCTGTAAAAGGGACCCCCTCTAGATTAATAAATGAATCCTCTTCTTCAGTATACAAATCTTCGTAGAACCCTGCTATACCCTCCCTAATTTCAGCCTCCTCTACCAACGAAACCCCATTAATACAGCCTCTTCGTAGAGCTGTGATATTGTTAGAGCCGAGTTAATGAGAGTATTTCGAGAATTACGAGAATTTTGAGAATTTCATGCTTATGGTGTTCCTTTGTCATAGTATGAACACCACCAATACTTTTCTTATTTAATAGAAGGATAAGTGCCTTAAGGTGAAATATTTCTCCCATCAAATTGGGGACTAGCATCTATAAACTCATTAATAAGGTGTCATCCCGGAGATTGTGGTTGGTTCTAGCAGATACGATCTTTTTGGCTTAGTGTCATCTAAGGAGGTGGATGGTTGATCTTTGGAGAGCTAGTTTTCAATGATTTTTTACTGAATTCCATGCTAATGGTGTTGATTGTTAAGTATAAACTCCACCTTTATTTCTCTTATTTGAAGGAGAAAGGATAGGTTCCTTAAGGTCAAAGGTTTTAGGCCTATCAACTTGAAGACCGACATTCATATTATCATTATTATGGTGTTATGGCAGATATTGTGGTTGGTTTTGGCTGATATGATCATTGGTGGATAGTATGCCGTATTGAGGAGGGGGGGGGCTTAGGCCTTTTGAATATAGTCGTTAATAGCATCTCTCTAATGGATCAATTGCTTTCACGTTTCCCTTTTGAGCACTTAGTTGGCACCGAGTCATTGGAGCAAATATAGTTAGCAACTTGTTATCAAAATAATGGGTGGGATTGCTTTTGTGGGATATTCGATAAGAGATTGCTTCGATGGGATCTTCGACAACTTTTTGCCCTTTGTTTTAGGTTAATCTTTGGGGAATAGGTCGAGTATCCAGATGATCTTTAGTTTCAAGGGTTCCTTTTGTGTTCCTTTTTCTTGAGGCGCTTATTTAAGACTTTTTGGAGCATGGTTTCTTTTTCATGGACTATGCACCTTGTTGAGTTTGATATACTTTGTTGAGTCCATATTTAACAACTTAAGCTTTTAGATGAGTTGATAACTTAACATGGTATCAGAGCTTTGGTTTGGCAAGGTCCTCGGTTCGAGTCGTCCCACTTGCATTTGTTACCCATAATATTGTGAGTGGATGCTTAACATAAAATTGTTATGCTAGTTCAGTGTTGTATATAGATCATGGTAGTGTGGTTTGGAATCCTTTGTTTCGTAGGGATCTTCAAGATTGGGAGATGGAGAATTGTGTTAATTTCTTCACAAAATTATACTCTCATCAAATTGCAGGGAGGATAAGGTAAGGTGGGTAGCGTCAAATAGCAAAAGATTCACGGTCAAATCTTATTTTCTGCTATTTCGGGCAGAGATGGGTATTCTTTCCCTTGGAAAGGAATATGGAGAAGTATCGCTCCTTGCTGCTTTTTTTGCTTGGAAAGCCTGCCATTAGGCTATTCTTAGAGGAGAAAACTTACGTAAAAGAAGGATGGTATTTGTGAACTGGTGTTACATGTGTAAATGCAATGGAGAGAGTGTAAATCACTTGCTACTTGCTACTGTATTGTCTGGTGGCTAGTTCTTTATGGAATGTGGTTCTGGGGCTTTTTGGGATTTCATGGGTTATGCCCACTTTTGTTTGGGAGATGCTTTTGAGTTGGTCCCGGTACAATCGTAACAGAAGGAATGTTCTTTGGAATGATGTTCCGGTGGGTGTTTGGTGCACCATTTGGAAAGAGAGGAATAGAAGTATCTTTGATAATATTGAGGGTTCGATGGACTACTTGCGAGACTGTCATCTGCGTACTTTGTTTAAGTGGTGTTCGGTGACAGATCATTCTCTCCGCCATTCTTTTGTGGATTATGTGAATAGCTATAGTATTGAGTAGTTTGTATACCCCTAGTGTATAAAGGACACATCACTTGATTTGACAATTTTTTTAATACACTTACCTATCAAACAAATAATAATCCTTACTTTTAAAAAAATAAAATACACACAAGTTCCACATCTAACTTATGTCATGTCATGTGGGATGGGAGTATTACAATCTCCCCCACTTAAATCCTTGACGTCCTCGTCAAGGCCGAACCGTACCCTGGGCGATATAGGATTATAGAGGTGGTACGTACGGGGATCAAGAGGTGGCTCCCACCTCTCGGGGTGTAGCACTTTGGCCCGCACAATACTTTGTTCCCACATTTCTGCCTCGGTCCCCCTCTGATATCATTTATAACGACTCGAGCCCGAAAGCCTTGTCTGCCTGGTCGATGCAGGATTAAAGAGGTGGTATGTACGGGGATCAAGAGGTGGTGGTGTAGCACTTTGGCCTGCATAACATTTTGTTCCCACATTTCTGCCTCGGACCCCGTTTGATACCATTTAGAACGACTCGATCCCGAAAGCCTTGTCCGCCATGGGCACCCCACACACACCACAAGTCGACCCAAAAGTCCATGGATGATGTTGGTGCCCAGTAGTGGGGTGTAGCCACCTTATAAATCATACACAAGTCCCACATCTACCCGATGTGGGATGGGGTTTTTTTTTTGCATCAAAAGTGGTGATGCGTCCATTGTACACTAGATGTGAGATGGGGGTATTACAATCTCCCCCTCTTAAATCCTTGATTTCCTCATCAAGGCCGAACCATACTCCTAGGCAATGCAAGACTTAGGTGGCTCCCATCTCTCGTGGTGTAGCACTTTGGCCAGGACATCACTTTGTTCCCACATTTCCAGCCGGGACCCGAAAGCCCTGTCTGTTACGCGTAGCTCATATACTGGTCCACTAAGCACGCAACATCATGGGTCACCAGATCTACCACAAGCCGACCCAAAAGTCGAATGATGTTGGTGCTCTGTAGTAAGTGTGGTCACCTTATAAATCACACACAAGTCCCACATATACTCGATGTGGGGTAGGGGTATTACGATCTCGCCCACTTAAATCCGTGTACTTGTACCCCCGGAGATGCCTGATTCAAGAGGTGGCTCGTACATGGATTAAGAGGTACCTCATGTGGTGTGGCACTTTGGCTCGCACAACGCTTTGTTCCCACATTTCCGATCTGGACCCGCTCTGATACCATTTGTAACGACCTGAGCCCCGAAAGCTCGGTCCGCTACGTGAAGCCTACACACTGGCCACTAAGCACCTAGCACCTTGGGCCACCAGGCCTACCACAAGCCGATCAAAAAGTCCATGGATGATGTTGGTGCACAGTAGTGATGTGTGACCACCCTATAAATCACACACAAGTCCCACATGGGAGTATTACAATCTCCCCCACTTAAATATTTGATGTCCTCATCAAGGCTGAACTGTACCCCGGACGATGCGAGATTTAAGAGGTGGTTTGTATGGGCATCAAGAGGTGGCTCCTATTTCCCGCAGTGTAGCACTTTGGCCCACATAACACTTTTTCCCACATTTTGGCCGGGACCCGCTCTAACACCATTTGTAATGACTCGAGCTCGAAAGCTCGGTCCGCTACGTGAAACCCACTAAGCACCTAGCACCTTGGATCACTAGGCATATCACAAGCCGACCCAAAAGTCTATGAATGATGTTGGTGCCCAATAGTAGTGCGTGACCACCTCATAAATCACACACAAGTCCCATATCTACTCGATGTGGGATGGGGGCATTACACCTATTATCAAAAAAATTTGAAGAAAAAATAGGTTCCTAGCTTATCACGCATGTGATAGATGCCATCAATAACAGGGTTTTTCAAAATATTTCCTCATTGCATCTTCAACCCAAAAATATTACATTATATAAGTGAAAGCTAGGAGCTTGGAGATGGGGGAAACTCGGCGAATGGCTCAAGTTTTAATCAAAGACGTGAAATGTGTCTGGACTGGACCAAACTCATCATCTTGATTTTCAACACTTCGTTCCGCCAGTCCACATTTGCTGCTCAACAGTAGCAGTCCTGGAATGCTTTAGTGAGAAGCCTATGCGTGCAGGGATATAGCAAATTATGTAAAATAGGCGTGATGGAATCACGTGTCGACACTCGATATTAAGGTTTTCAGAATAGCAGTAGGATTTTCCTTAATGGAATACTCAAGTTTTGATTATCTAAGATATGTTTAGAAATGATAGTATGGTAGGAATAACTGTAGTTCTCCAAAGTACTTAAAGCTCATTTATGTTAGGTTTAAATCTCAATTTGGTCACCCTACTTTCGGCTAAAATTATTAAGCTTATTCTATTTTTTTTTTCTCCAATTTAGTCACTCTAATTTCACATAATTAGCACGTTCATCTCTCCATCCATATATTTGGATGGAAAGTTTAATTTTTTTTAAGAAAATAAAACAATACCCTCACTAAATTTGGGGGTTTTGAGAGTCTCCTTCTCCTCTCAAACATCATTTCTTATTGTGTGACTTGAATTTGTCAAAACACCTTTCGAAGGTAAGGGGTATTATTGTCTTTTCACAAATTTCCATCCAACTTAACTAACGGAAATGACTCTAGTGACCTTATTGACTTTCGAAGCCAAGTAGAGTGATTAAATTGAGGAAAAAAAAGTTGAGTGAGCTTAATGAATTTTGACCGAAAGTAGGGTGACCAAATTGAGATTTAAACCTTTATGTTATGTTATGTATATATACTAGATTCTGTGCCCGTGCCTATGGCACGGCGTCAGTATATGACGGTGTTAGTATTCAAATAAATCAATATAATAAATAATATATATTGTGTATATATATATATATATATATATATATATAAATTTATTTAAATTAGTATATATATATATATATATATATATATATATATATATATAAATAATTAAATTTATTTAAATTAGTGACAACTCAGCTACCAATTTTCGTTTCCTTTTTAGTTTCTCTCTCCCGAAACTAAAGATAATTGGTGGTGGTCAAAAGTGATTTACTAAAGAATGAAAGAGAAGAGTCAAATAAATAAATAAATAAATAATTAAGGGATTAGTGGCAGTAAAAAAGAAGAAAGGAGTACAAAGTTTAAAAAGAGAACCAAAAAAAAACAAAGCTTGAAAAGGATGGAAGAAAGCCGGTTGAAATAAAAAAGTAGAAAGAAAAACTTGAATAAGAAACGGTTAGATTAGGTTAAGATAAAAAACAGTTTAGATGAGATTTAGGAAGAAAAATGTGAATAGGAAACGGTTAGATTAGATTAGGTTGAGATAAAAACAGTTTAGATGAGATTTAATCCTGGCCGGTAAATAGCTTTTCTCAAAGATTTAATCCTGGCCGGTAAATAGCTTTTGATATGAGTTAATCCTGACTGGTAAATAGCTTTGTTAAAATCAAATCCTGGCCGGTAAATAGCTTTTCCCAACCGCCTGATCTGTTTTATATAATAGATAATAAATGGTACATGAAATGTGTTAATCTAGACAACTAAGCTTTTAGATGAGTTGGTTACTTAACATGGTAGTTAATGTTGATCTATTTTTAGTAAGGTGATTTTGACGGAAAACTTCTTTATTTAGATGTGCTATGTGTTTATGGCTTTATATATATATATATATATATATATATATATATATATATATATATATATATATATATATATATATATATATATATATAGATTCAAATTAGATCCATAACTTTGTAAGTAAATTTTAATTATGTGGGATTGTGTTTTACGGATCTTAATTTAATTTGTAAAATAGATGTTCTCTCATAGTTCAGTCCACCAATACACAGTCATTTGAATCAGAACAATCCATCCTAAAAAAATAATATAAAGATAGTCTCTCTTAAATTCTTACCTTTTTTAAGTATATGAGTCACTTGTAAATACCAATTAAGAAATTCACTTATTAATAGAAATAGATCAAATTAAAATACTTGCCAACTTACCCCAAACAATTATCCAAGGAAAACAAATATCCCCTCATTTTGCCGGTAAAGATATCATGTACCACTCTTTTGTATCTTTTCACGCATTACTAATTAGAATGAGACATGTGGCTTATTTTTGTGATAGATTTTTAACGCCTTTATGCTAATGAGTTTGAAAAAAAAAATTAATTTAGATTTTGATTACAGAAAAAAATAGCTTTTGCTTGTTGATGAATTTACAATAATTTTTTTAATTAGTATTCCTAATATTTTCGAAATCAAATCTAAATAATTTTTTTATTTTTTTTCTTCACCTCATCAAGAATCTTCTTACCAAAAAAATCACATACATATCTTAATTTTAAACTGTAAAAGGAGGAGAAACCCATTGGAATTGGAAGACGCGAACCGCCGGAGAAACACTCGGAAAGGAAAGAGGAGTTGGAGTTGTATAGGGAGAGGGGGACGCAGAGGGACCGTTTGATATAAAGTAAAACAATCAATCTCAGCCGTTTGATATAAAGTAAAATAATCAATCTAAGCCGATTGATATAAAGTAAAATAATCAATCTCAGCCGATTGATATAAAGTAAAATAATCAATCTCAGCCGTTCTTTATCCCACTGAGCTCTATTGTATAATTGATATTATCCCAATGGGTGGGAGAGATATATTTGCTCGTATTCTTATTGAGAATTTTTAATGTCCCTGTGTCCCACACGTGTTTATGTCCACACTCGTGTTCTTGTCCACAAATTATAGGGAGAAACTTAAAGCAACCAGAGGACTTGGAGATAATTAGAAAAGAGACAAGCTAATACTCTTGAGACATAAGTAAAGGACTACAAAGACCTTCAAAGTGGATGCTATTGGTGAGAATTTCACAAGTGATTTGGAAACTTTCATTCAAGGCTTTCAAGCATTCTCCTTGGTTAATGCGAGTATTTCCTCATGAATATGCGTGATGTTTTATTCTATACATCATTATAAAATTCATGTAAAAATATGTTGTTAATAGTAAATTCTTTCACCCAGTCTGTTGAGATAATATTTAAAGCTGTTTTATATAACAGGAAAGTGAAAACAAGCATCCAGCCAAACATGGGTACGAGTGCAGGAGGCCAGTCATTGCCCACAGATGGAGTCAATGGCCCTCGACAAGAATCCAAATTGGAATTGTTTGGTTTTGATTCTCTGGTTAATATTCTTGGTCTTAAAAGGTAAAAGTTACTTGATGCCTTTTTCAGTTGCTATCATCTTCTGTGTTCATTTTCAATTTTTTGAGTAAGCAGCCTTGCAGTCATTACTAGATTATGTCTTTCTGGTATATAGAATATATGGATACTTATACACACATTACATATATATATATATATATATATATATATTACTAATCAATTAATAATTATTTGATCATATAACCTTCCTATTTCAGTATGACAGGGGAGCAGATGGCAGCCCCTTCTAGTCCTAGAGACGGTGAGGATGTTTCCATCACTGTTGAGCGTCCACAGGTACTTGAAACTAGTGTGAAGCATGTTTTCTGTGTTCCTTCTTCCTTGATGATAGTGTTATTCCCCTGCATGGAAATGTGCAAGAGCAGATTAGGAAGCTTCCTATCCTATTTAATACACTATAACTTCAGTTATTTAATTGGTACTCCTGTTGGTGAGTCTCAGAAAGGTCATGTGATTATGTTTTTGTGATGTATGAAGTTCGAGGGTCTTAATATATGCTTGAGTAGTTAGAACATAAATATCTTAGGTTCAATGTATGAATAGAGTGACTGGAAGGTTCTTTACTTCTATAAATTGGTTGTATTTGGGCCTGTTAGTTGTGATTTTTTGTGTGACACATCTCTCTTGGGTGTGATTGGTTTATCTTATTTCATTATGTCTCTGATCTTCTTTCTTTCAATTCAGCTTACCTACTTTTTCTTGGTTTTTCCAGCAAAAAGATCTCCATTTCTATTCTTTTTCATTTATTCAATATGTATGCATGCATGCATGCATGTATGCATGTATATTGTACAAGGCATGTATGTATGTATTTATTCAATATGTATGCATGCATGTATATTGTACAAGGCTAACTTTTTTCCTGACTTATTCGTACTTCAAGTTTTCGTATTTTTTAGAACTTTATTGTAGCCTTTGAGTCTGCAATCACTTTTGCGATCTTGAATGTTCAATGAATGTCAGTAAGTGATCTTTTCATGTCTTTGGTGTTATTCAAAACAGGCTACTGGCGGTCTTAAGCTGGGGACAATGATGGGAGTGTTTGTACCATGCTTGCAGAACATTTTGGGAATCATTTACTACATCCGTTTTTCTTGGTAAGTCTCTTATTGACTTATATATAGGGTGATTCTTTGTGGTATTAATGTATTATCATCTCTCATTTTTGTGAATTTACATATGAATAGAGTGAAGTTGATTAGTGAAACAGAATTTGAGTCGAATAGGGGCTAGTTGAACTTAGTTATTGAAGGCGAAGTGCCTCCCTCGCCTTAGGAAAGATGCGAGCTCAGGTGAGGTGAAGTCACAAAGGTGTGGGGAGGTGTACGCCTCTTTCGTCTAGTCGAGAGGCGATTGGCAAGCCGAGGCAACAATTTTAGCCAACACCAGTTTTGTTTACGCAACTTGCCGTCCCCTTTTCTGCGGAGATTTGAATTCCGATTGGCAATATTTTCCCTATCCAAGGACACAGCTTTGGTCGCCTCGAGAAAATGATCTAATCTGAAGCTTCGCCGTCGTCGCTGGAAGTTGCCAGAATAGCGCCACGCACTGGCGACATAATATTTTTGACCCGATCTGCACAGACTTGGTTGTCATTGCCTTTACAGCTTAATCTCTAGGTTGGTTTTCAGATTTAAGAAGTATCAAGCTAGTTTGGCTTTTGTGTTCTTTGGGATTTTTTGAAAAAAAAAATGATTTGTGGCCAAAATTGAATCCTTCTCTTTGATTGAAGCTGGTTTTTTCTTATCTGTTTGAGTTTCTTGTTCAAGTAAATTGAATCCTGTGAAGTGTATTTTCCATGTATTACTGTCATTGATAAAATGTTTTTTAAATGTTACAAAATATTTTTTAATTGAATTTTTCTTAATTGTCGCCTAGTTTTCCTTTCGCTGGCTCGCCTCTCACCATTCACCTTTAGTAACTATGCAGTTGAATATCAATTCGAGTTGAGTACCTAATGTATTGGTTACTTTTTACCAAATTTGGATAGAATATCTGTTCGTGAATATACAAGAAACGAATCAATTATTTTTTATTATCTGGGGCATGGATTGAATTCAAATTTGCACTGGAAGATTCAAATTTGGTCAGGCCAGTGGCCTATATTCCAAAGAGTCTATGACCATCTACAAGATGTCCAAAAAATGAAGTAGCAGAGAAGTGGAGATGTGTTTTGTCATGCATGTTAGAACTTCTACCCTTTGTGGCATAAAGCAAGAAATATGACTTTTGGTCAAAGTAACTAACGTGGCTTCAATTTGATATATAAGACGAAGGATGAAAATGAAATTTTAAAGTGAGGATATCAACAATTGTTGATGATCTGAGCATGAACAGTGAGAGAGCGACAAGTCAAGATACTGTCTTGTAAACACGAACTGATGGTTAAAAACATGAATGGATGGTCATGTGTCTTCCCACTTTGGCATCAGCATTGTGCGTAGAGATGAAGTACTGCATAAGTGGTAGTGATTACTTTCTGCTTTTTCCTGCTTTAAGGATATTGTTTTTCAAATCTGAAAATTGCAGGATTGTTGGTATGGCTGGCATAGGCGAGTCACTGGTGTTGGTCGCCTTCTGTGGATCATGTACTTTTCTGACTTCAATATCATTGAGTGCCATTGCAACTAATGGTGCAATGAAGGTAAAGCATAGATTTTAACCTGTTCTCCTCTACTTTTTTCCTGCATGTTAGGGTAACTTTTCTTGTTGAATTCAATATGTTTTTATGTGCACTGATTGTCATTTTTTGAATATTTGAGGTGTTTTTTGATGACTAGAAACTTTTTTCTCAATAAACATTTGGAGTTTGGATGTTAGCGGGTTCATTTTTTCTCAAGTAATGAAAATTATATATATATATATATATATATATATATATATATATATGTTTCCCGTAAAAGATGACTCACCTGCAAATCTGTGTGGCTGTGTCTGGATGAGCTCCGACCTTCTGCTGGGGAGCATTATAAGAAAGGGAAGGAGAGGTATATAATTTATTAATGAGGGGGGTAAGAGAACATTCACAAGAAGCGATATCTTTAGGTTTTGAAGTCTAATAGTGCTATTTAAGACACACACACAAACATCTACTGTTGTATGTATGTGGTGGTGTAGGTCATTCTTAGTTTTATTCTTAATGCGTTTACTTTTATTCTTTAGGGTGGGGGACCATACTATCTTATTGGTCGTGCCTTGGGCCCAGAAGTTGGAGTCAGCATAGGACTTTGTTTCTTCCTGGGGAATGCAGTCGCAGGCTCTCTGTGAGTTTATATTACCTTTTCTTTCGTAGTGGATATGACGAGATCCAGATTTGGCTACTTATAGCTGTTCTGTCTGTCTTATAGTTTTAAACAAATTCAGCAATGACAATATTCTGCTTTTCTTTATCTTTTTTTTTTTTTTGGTGGTGAGTTTAGCTATGTGTTGGGAGCTGTTGAGACTTTTCTAAATGCTGTGCCCGGTGCCGGGATTTTTAGAGGTAATGCTCGGAAATCTTTTCAGTGGACTCTCAGGTTTATTATTTGTTATGTGTTTTATATCGCATTAGACGTATTGCAGGTTCCACGAACTATGCATTGTCTTTTGGGAAACTACATGTATTATGTGCCAACTGGTGTCAATTTCATATTCTTGCAGATAGTTAGCGCTCCATTGTCTAGCCTAGTGGTAGTGGTGGTTAGCCATTTCAAATGGCAAGGCTTTAAACCTTGCTAATAACAAATGTTAAAACTTTTACTTATCAAAAAACGTTAGAGCTCCATTGGGGTTTCTAAGTTGTCACTGTTCATTTCATAAATAATTGCAATGCTAGCTACAAGAGCAGTCATGTGAATGTCCAGAAAGGTTGAAGGACTTTCCTCTATTGAATGTTCTTGATTGGTTTGTTTGCTTTTCTTTTTCCATCGTAGCTGCATGTAGGAGGATTTCTCGTTCTTATATTTCTCCTAACGATCTCATAGATTTTCACTTTCAATCATAGTTGAGTCATCATGTCTTTGGTCATTCATATGGTTGTGCTAGTCTCGTCTTGTTACAGGTTATGGTTTCGTTGCTAATCCTCTATCTTGTACCGTCTTTTGTTGCATTTGAAGCTCTCTTCTCTTGGTTGTTTCCGATCCCTGGGTATCTCCATTTGTCAAAAATGTGAAACATAAGTTCACCTCGAATTTGATAGTTTTCCGCCAATTTATGAATGCAGAGCCAATCACCAGTGTTAATGGCACATCAGTTGCAGAGCCTATTACAAGTCCAAGTTTACATGACCTACAGATTTACGGGATTGTTGTGACTATTGTCTTATGCTTTATCGTTTTCGGTGGCGTAAAAATGATTAACAGGGTTGCACCTGCTTTTCTCATACCTGTTCTATTCTCGCTGATCTGCATATTTATTGGAATACTTTTGGCGAGAGAGGATTATCCAGCAGGTGAGTGAAGTTACAGCATTTTGTCTTTTGCTTGCAATCACTGTTCACATTTAAGATACTCCCTCCGTCCCTAAATTATCGTCCGTCCCAAAATAATTGTCCAGTTTAAAACTTACGTTTTTAGAACATCACTTTTACCACTGTACCCTTACTTTTCCACTCTACTTTAATTATGAGCCACATACACATGAGCTTTAAAGGAAACTGCACATTAAACCAATATAAATAATCAAGTCAATTGTTTTTTCTTAATCCGTGCGCCGGGTCAACTAGGACGATAATTTAGGGACGGAGGGAGTACATATTTTCACAATGGTGCAACACCATGAATGCGATGGCTCTGTTCTGGAGCACATTTTTCTTACTATGGTGGGGAACATCCGTCTATCTATTGTTTGTTTAGAGATTACTATGACATGGGCTTTTCGTCTGATATTATAATTTCCCCCTGCAAGGTGAGGGGAATTAACAGGTTGGGAACTCCATTATCAAGCCTATATTACAACGGTCCAGGTGTGGGTTATGGGTACTTGCCTAGAAGTCGGATCTTGGACCTGACTCTAGCTTGAATGATCGAAATTTAGACACGGCCCTATGATTGGATCTCTGTGTACTATCTCTTAATTAAATGTCATGCATTTGACAATTAATGAAATAAGTTATATCGTTGGGTTCTATACAAGTTTTATGGACAGTGTAATAGGCGAATATAGAAACTCTCAGAAACTTGACTCTATATCATGTGGTGGCATTTCTGAGGTACTCCTTGAAAATGTCCAATCTGTATACCACATCCATGTTCGTGTTGCATTTCTGAGGTACTCCTTGAAAATGTCCAATCTGTATACCACATCCATGTTCGTGTTGTATTAAGTCTATTTTTTTTTTTAAAAAGAAGAAGAATAATATTCTGTGAAGAACCAGGTCTGATATGTAAACTTGACATTGAAAAGGCCTATGACCACATCAACTGGGACTTTCTGATGTATATGTTATCCAGAATGGGGTTTGGTGTACGGTGGAGGGAATGAATTCTTTTTTGTATCTCTACGGTGAAATTTTTGGTCCTTATCAATGGGGAACCTGCAGTTTTTTTTCCTAATGCGAGAGGTTTACGCCAAGGAGATCCTCTCTCTCCGCTCCTTTTCATCGTAGTCATGGAAGCCCCGAGCAATATCATGGATAGGGCAGTAGCTAATGGTTTCCTTTGCGGTTTTAATGTGGGTAGGGTCGGGGGTGCAGAGGTGGTGATTTCCCATTTACTGTTCGCAGATGATCTGGGTTACCTTCAGATGGTGCTTCTTTTCTTTCAAGCAGCCTCAGGCCTGAAGATTAATATTCATAAGAGTGAGCTCTATGCAGTTGGTAATCTGGGTAATGTTGACTCGTTGGCAGTTTTCTTAGGGTGCAAGACTGGAAGCCTCCCGACTTCTTATCTTGGTCTTCCTCTTGGAGCTAGGTACAAGTGTAAAGACATTTTGAATCCGGTTATTGAACGATTTGAACACAGATTGGCCGGGTGGAAGAAACAATGCTTATCGAAGGGAGGTAGATTAACGTTAATCAAGAGCACCCTTTCCAATTTGCCTACGTATTTCATGTCTATCTTTAGAATGCCAATCTCGGTAGTCCAGCGTTTAGAGAAGTTAGAAAGAGACTTTTGTGGGAGGGTAATTTGGAGGAGCGAAAGTATCATCTGGTTAGGTGGAAGGTAGTTTGCCTTAGCTTGAAGGGTGGAGGCCTAGGGATTAAAAATTTAAAGGTTTTCAATGCTGCTCTTTTGGGGAAATGGTCATGGAAATATTTGATTGACAAGGAAGCCCTATGGAGGAGGGTGCTGGTGGCCAAATACGGGAGTGGAGATCATAAGTGGGCTCCTAATGAGGTCCAAACCTCATATGGGACGAGTGTATGGAAGGGTATTAGGAATAAATGGGAAGTAGTGAAGCGGTTTATTTCCTTCAAAGTTGGGAATGGAGAGCTGATCTGTTTTTGGTGTGATAGATGGTGTGGCGATAGGGATCTGCGAAGTGTTTTCCCGTCTTTGTATAGTATCGCTGCTCATAAGGAGGAATTGGTTGGGTCTGTTTCTCAGTTTAATGGCGGTGCAGTGAATTGGAATATAGTGTTCAGAAGAAATCCTCATGACTGGGAAGTGGATATCGTCGTGCAACTCTTGAGGTGAGGGATGGTGACTTTCTGCCAGACTCTTCTTATATGTTATGGTTATGGGGCACATGTGTTGTGTATCAAGCTTTTGATAGTAGGAATTTTCTTGTCAATTATTGGTTTATGTTATGTGGCCTCTGCTATGCATGTCAACAGTGCATTGGTCATCTAGTCTTGGCATCCCCATAAAAGTTTTGACTTCCGGACTGAGGTACTTGGTTAATAATTAAATTAACTTGGTCATTAACCGGTGTCAACTGTCAAGTAATGATTTACGTTTGGGTAAAAAAGTTTAGGGGTAATGGAACAATTTTCCAGTACAATCTTCCAGCATGGTAGGAAGACATTCGAAGTTTACAGAAGCTGTGAAAAGGAGAGCATTGAGTACCGGCTGGTGGAGAGATATAAGGGACGACCGCATGAGGTCTATCTCTCTTCCTTTGAGTTTGCTTGGGTGTGTAAGCTGTTGTGGAGTTTCTCAGCGATTAGGGGAGTATGTTGGAAGAAGTGGCAGAGTAAGTGGCGTGAAATTACCGTAGCCGAGGAGAAGAATGCAGCGGGGTTGTTCATCAGGTTAACCATCAAAGGTAGAGGGAGGTCCGGAATGCTATAAATTCATGAGTGTGACGACCGCTTAGGATGGACCGCGGTGGCTGACAAACTCAACAGGTTCGCTTGTGAGAACTACAATAGTGAGAAGAAGCGACCTACATTGTATAAGGAGGCGGCGGAGATCCTTCCCTGGCCAGACTTAATTTCTTGTTTTCGCTCCAGAAACGATTTCTCAGGTGTGGATGTTCAGGTTGAGGCGAGTTCCTGCTTAGGTGCTTTGGAATTCTTGGAACATTGCTTAGTTTGGAATGTTGGAGGCATGGAGTATCCTTTTCCCGACAAAATGGAATTGTAGAGATGGGTGAATCAGAGGTGGAAAATAGCAGGTGGTGTGAGGGTGGTGGTTTTGAACGAGAATTCATTTCTCTTTGAATTTCCTTCAAAGGTGGAAGCTAATTGTATTCTTAAAAGCCGAAAGTGGAAGTTTAATCAGGAGTTGTTGCTGTAGAGATGGGATCCCGTTGAGTTCTGTCATCGCGAAGACAGAAAACCAGAGGTTGCATGGATTAGGGCGCTTGGTTTGCCGCTGCACTTGTGGGGGAAACAGGTTTTCCAAGAGATCGGAGATGCGTGTGGGGGTTTCATCTGTGTAGATGGGGAGACGGAATCGAGAGAGAATTTGAGATGGGCTAGGATTTTAGTCCAGTTCAGGGAAGTGGTTCCAGGCGCGATTCTTATTAGGGTTGGAGAGGATACCTTCGTGGTTCCTATCTGGGCTGAAACAATTTGTTTCTTTCAGCCAGCAAACTCTTCGGCAAGGAGTGACGGCGACGGTGTAGCTGGAGGGTCGCATAAGGTTGGGGGTGAGAAAGAGCATGGGCCCTACACACATCGTGGGAAGGATCAGAGCAGGGGTGCGGAGAGCTGGCACAAGGACAATAGTACCGTCAGATCTGGCAAAAGCATGTGGCCTGCCAAAAATTCAAAAACTCTAAAACATTATGTGGTCGTATCGGATAATAGGCAACAAGTTGGTATAATGCGCCCAGACAAAGGGAAGCGAAGTGGGCTGGATATAGGCAGGTGAAGGTCCAACCTATATTTTTGGGCTCAAGGATGGTAGTAATGAGGGACTTAGGGGCGGCATTTTGTGCGGTAAAGAAGTCCAAGAAGGAGGTGTGGGAGTTTTAAGTGGGCCTTTCAGTTCGGATCTAGGAGACGGTCCTATAGCCTATATGGAGGCTAGTAGTGATAAGTTGTTGGTAAGGTCGGCGTATTATAACGATGTAGAATCGAGTTTTGGCAACAATTTTGTGCGAAGTTCGGAGGGTTCCGATTAGAGCTATCAAAACGGGCAAACGAGGCGAGCCTGACATTGAACGGGGCGGGGCGGGAAAGTCCGCAATCTTGATGGTCCTCAAATCCCTTGGTCCAATCCGCCCCGCGTAAGGCAGAGGGCAAAACGGGCAAAGCCCGCAAAATGATGTAAGTGAACAAATGTCTCAATAGAAAAAGAACACGCTTTCTTGAACCATGAATTTCAAATGCTCGAGAAAGAGCTCGGGATTCGAAATGAGGAGTTGGAGTTCAACCGTCAATCTGCAGATGCATTGGAAAGTTAAAATGATGGGAAGAGGACCACGTGAAGTTTTTGAGAGAAGAATCAGTCTCATGATGGAACGGGCATGCGATGTGGAAGAAGAAAACAAGATTCTCAAAGAAAATTATCTAACCACCGGCAGAACGGCAAGTTCGTTTCTAGGCTTGAGATGAGAGAGAGTTGAGAGTTTGAGATGGAGCCAGAGGCCAGGCCAGGAGGCGGCGCAATCGTCGGAGGAAGAAAGTCGTCGGAAGCTGTGCGGCCGTTCCATGCGTGAGCCGTGAGCGTGAGAGAGAGAGTATTTTCAAAATTTGTGCGCGCTAGGGTTACCCCTGCATTTGTGGAGTAGGTCGGTTTTTATGGAGATTGGCAAGAGATGCGGAGGATTTGTGAGGTTAGATGAAGCAACTGAGGACAAATCAGAATTAAGATGGGGTCGTGTCTTGGTTTGTTACAAGGAAGACATGCCGGCGATTGTTCGCATTGGGGTTGGGACAGAATTTTCGCTGTTCCGATATGGGTGGAGTCTTCTGCGTCTCGTTCTTCGCGGCGAAGGGTAGACGAAGGTAAGATTTCAGAGTTGTTAACGGTGGTGCCTACCTTTGCGAGGAAGGCAAGTGTGGAACATGCGGGGACTCATCGAGTGTATAGTCAAGTCAAAAAGAATGCTGAAAGTTTCTGGCTGAATGGCAGTGAGGAGGGGCCAAGCATGTGGGCTCTGAGGAATTCAAATTTTAAATCCTCTAAGCCAAATGACGTAGTTAAGAGGAGGAAAGGGTTGTTTTCGAACAGGAATGATAGTGGTAACAGGCCTCATGGGCTGTCTGTCAATAGATCTGGGCCTTGGGGTGGCCAGCTTAATAAAAGAGTTGGGGGAAGACAGTTTGGGCCCCTTTAAAGAATAAATCTATGGACTCTCAAGAGAAGGAGGTTACAGGAGGCAAAATAAGTGGGTCTTTTCTATCTGCATTCAACATTAATCCAAAAAATAGCAGCCCAGTCAGTGGTAATGGGTTGGGTGTTAAGGAGGATCCAGTTATTATTAAGGATAGGAATTTGTGAGCTCAAGTGGAGAACGACAAGACGAGATTCTTGTTTCCGGAGATATTCGAAGATGCGACGATGGCGTCTCCAGGAGAGGTGCAAGAGACGAGTTCAACAGAAGAAGTTCGAAGGGATGAGAGTGCCGAAAAGGGTTACGTTCCTCCAGAAGGTAGTCCGGAGCGAGGATCGAGCACAGACAGTTCCAAAGGGAGTCATTCTTCTGCAGGGTTTGCTCAGTCGATGGAGGGCCAAGTGGTAAGGAAGAAATGGTGGAGCCAATCAAATGCACCCCTCTAAATAGAATTCATCCTGAGGATGTGAGCGATACTGAATTGCTGCAGAATTGTTCTTCGCAGGATGAGTTTTCGTTATGGGTTCGTGGGAGAGCTAAAGGTTTTGGCAGTTATTTGGGGGTGGCCTGCAATGGCTTTGAAGATAAGATTATGAACTTGCTCTTGGATATCAAGAAACAGTGGAGAACTTCAAATGCAAAAAAGGGGCTGCAAAGGACAGCTGTGAGAGAAAAGGGAAAAAGAGAATTGAAGCAATTGTGTAGCAGTCTGAAGTTTCACAAGTCTGGTAGTATTGAAGGGGAGGGGAGGAGGAATTGCAAACAGAATTAAGTTTATCATGCATCTAAGAATAATTTCATGGAATGTGTGGGGTATAAACAATGTGAGGAAAAGACTCACAATTAAGGCTGCTTTAAGGAGGTGGAATCCACATTTAATTTGTCTTCAAGAAACAAAGATGCAATCGATTGACAGTAGGGTGGTTAGTAGTCTAGGGTTTGGCAGCTGTACAGATTGGGTGTTTTCACAGTCTATTGGATCAGCCGGAGGCATTCTTGTTATGTGGGATAAAATGGTGATTTCTAAGGTGGATGTGGTGGTGGGAGATTATTCAGTTTCTGTACTGATGAAGTCGATTGAGGATGACAAGGAGTGGATCTTTTCTGGGGTGTATGGGCCTTGTGCAGACAACATTCGTCAGAAATTGTGGGAAGAGTTAAGAGTGATCAGATTGAGATGGAGAGCTCCTTGCTGTATGGGAGGAGATTTTAATGTGGTCAGACATCCTGTGGAGCGTTCGGGTGCACAGGTCTTTTCTCGAGCGATGTTGGAATTTAATGAATTCATTAATGACATGGGGCTGGTGGATCTAATTTTTTTGGAGGAAATTTCATGTGGTTTAGACATGGGGATAGTCAGCAATTCTCTAGAATCGACAGATATCTTATTTCTGCGGATTGGACTGATTGTTTAGTGATACGGCGCAGCATTGTTTAACTAGAGTAGTCTCGGACCATGTCCCCCTTATGCTGGAGTGTGGGGTTATGCGGAAAGTGAAGTCTCCTTTTAGATTCGAGGACATGTGGCTTTTAGAGCCTGGGTTCTTGGACTGGATACGTGCTAGATGGTGTTCGTATGAGATAAATGGGAGCCCAGATTTTATCCTTGCTAAGAAACTTAAACTTCTTAAGATAGATTTGAAAGTGTGAAATAAGGAGGAGTTTGGGAGGATAGATATCAAAATTAAGAAAGCCATGGAAGAGATCAGATTGTTAGATGAGAAGGCAGGTTCAGGAGGTTTGGATGAGACGGAAGTAGGGTCACGGAAGAATTGGAAAAGCGAGCTTGAGTTATTGCTTTTTAAGGAGGAGGTATGCCGGAGGCAAAAATCAAGGGTAAGAAGACAATTTTTTTCCATAAGATGGCGAGTGCGCATAAAATGTGAATCAGATTTGGAAAGTTTCAATTGGAGAGAATCTGCTCGAAGATAGGGATGCTATTAAGGAAGGTATAGTGGATTTCTATTCTAAGCTGTATTCGGATAGTGGGGAATGGAGTCCTAAATTGGAAGGCACTTATTTCAAGAATCTGGTGGAGGAAGATAGGTGTTCATTAGAACGCCCTTTCTTGGAAGAGGAGGTATTGGCAGCCTTGCGTAGTATGAATGGTGATAAGGCTCCGGGTCCCGATAGTTTCTCTATAGCCTTTTTCTCTTCTTGTTGGGAGATTCTTAAAGATAATATTATGGATGTGTTCCACTATTTTCATGCCAACATGTGCTTCGAGAAGAGTTTCAATGCCACTTTTATCACTCTCATCCCGAAGAAGGCCGGTCTACTAATCTGGAAGATTTTAGACCTATTGGTTGGAGGATTTCATAAAATTTTATCTAAAGTTTTTGGGGGAGAGACAAATTATAGATGTGCCGTTTATTGCCAATGAGGTTGTGGATTCAAGGCTACAACAGATTGTCCCAGTTTGATGTGTAAACTGGATATCGAGTAGGCATATGATCATGTTAATTGGGAGTTTTTGGTGTTTCTAATGGAATGGATGGGGTTTGGTGTTAAATGGAAGAAGTGGATTCAGTTTTGCATCTCATCGGCTCGGTTCTATGTAATGGTTAATGGTGAACCTGCTGGTTTCTTTGCTAGTTCGAGGGGGCCGAGGAAAGGAGATCTCCTCTCTTCATTTTTATTCATCATAATTATGGGAGCATTGGGCAGCCTTATTGATAAAGCTGTGAGAGGAGGATTTATTCGTGGTTTTGGGTTAAGCAGATACAAAGGTGAGGAGGTTGCCATCTCTCATCTGCTCTTTGCAGATGACACATTAATTTTCTGCAAAGCGGAGATTGCGCAGTTGGGTTACCTTCGACTTGTGCTCATTTTCTTCCGAATGGTGTCGGGTCTTCGAATTAATATCGTTAAGAGTGAAATCATCCCGGTGTGTGTGGTGGAGAATATTCATCAGCTTGCTTCAGTGTTTGGGTATTTACCTTTGACTTATCCAGGTTTGCTGATTGGTGCACCTTTCAAAAGTAGAACTATGTGGAATCCAGTTGTTGAAAGATTTGGTCGGCTGTTGACGGGGTGGAAGAAACAGCTGCTGTCCAAAGCGGGTAGACTTACGCTTATAAAAAATACTTTATCCGGTCTGCCCACTTATTTCTTTTCGCTGTTTGTGGTTACTGCTTCAGTGCGTATCATATTGGAGAAGATGGAGAGGGACCTCTTGTGGGAGGGTCAAGGGGAGGAGCATAAGCTCCATTTAGTTAAATGGGATACGGTCTGTATGAACATCAGGGAAGGAGGTCTAGAAATTAAGTCGCTTCAATTCAGCTTTACTTGGAAAATGGCTATGGCATTACATGGAGGAGGAGCATGGGTTGTGGAGGAGGGTGGTGATCAGTAGATACGGAGAGGGTGATCATAATTGGTTTTCTAAAATCGTCACCGGTTCTTTCGGTCAGGAGTTTGGAAAGGTATTCGCAAAGGGTGGGCGCAATTTGAAAGGTTTGTTTCTTTTGAGGTCGACAATGGTTCAAAAGTTAGATTTTGGAAAGACAAGTGGTGTGGGGAGGATGAAGTTTGGAAAATCTATCCTTAGTTGTATAATCTGGCTGTGGACAAAAATTGCTATGTTAGTTCGGTGCTCCAAATTGGTAGAGTGGTTTGGAACCCCTTGTTTCGTAGGGATCTTTAAGATTGGGCGATGGAGATTTGTGGTAATGTTTTCACTTCGCTATATTCGCATCAGATTGACGGGGGAAGAAATGATAAGGCGAGGCGGGCTGTGTTGAATAGCAAAAAGTTTATTGTCAAATCTTATTTTCTTGCTATGTCGAGCAGTGATGGGTATTCCTTTTCATGGAAAGGAATATGGAGAAATATCGCTCCCAAGTCATGTTGCATTTTTTTGTTTGGGAAGCCTGCCATGAGGCGATTCTTACAGGAGAAAACATTCGCAAAAGGGGGATGGTTTATGTGAGCTGGTGCTACATGTGCAAAAGCAACGATGAGAGTGTTAATCACTTGTTACTGCATTGTCCGGTGGCTCGTTCTTTATGGTATACGATACTGGGGCTTTTTTGGAATTTTGTGGGTAATGCCCAGTTCTGTTCAGGGGATGCTTTTGAGTTGGTCGCGGTTCAATCGCAGGAGGAGCAATATTCTTTGGGGTGCTATTCCGGCGGGTGTTTGGTGGACTATTTGGAAAGAGAGAAATAGAAGAATCTTCGATAATAGTGAGGTTTTACTGGATCAATTGAGAGACGGTCTTTTGCATACATTGTTTTTGTGGTGTTCTGTGACAGATCAATCTCTCGGTCATGCTTTTATGGATTTTGTGAATAGTTTTAGTATTGAATAGTATGTATACTCCTAGTGTACAAAGGACGCGTGACCTGTTTTGACGCTCATATTTATACATATTATTACCTATAAAAAAAACATGTGCAAAAGGGATGAGGAAAATGTCAATCATCTTCTGTTACATTTCCTAGTTGCGAGGAGCATATGGGATTATGTGTTAAATCTGTTCCAGTTATCATGGGTTATACCCAGAACGGTGAAGGTGCTGCTGCTTAGTTGGTCGCTGTATAAACGCAAAAGGAAAAATAGTGTTTGGGAAGCGACTCCATTGGCAGTTTGCTGGGGCATCTGGAAAGAAAGAAATGGCAGAGTTTTCGATAACGGAGAAAAGAGCGTTGAAAGGCTTAAAGACTTGATTCTTCAAATTCTGTTTTTTGGGTGTAATGAGCTGGTTTCTCAGGGGGTAGATCCTTTTGTAGATTTTGTGGATAGGATTGCTAATAGGTAGCTTAGTTTTTGGTATACTCCCTCTGTACATTGGTTGCGTCTCCTTTTGATGCTTATTTATATATTATATTCTATCTTTACTTATAAAAAAATTATTCTCTGTCAGAGGGTGGACAGTCTTGGGTGTCCTAACTCCTAATGCCCTTGTAAATTGAATGGTGGATCTTAACTTTTTTTTTTCTATGAACTGTGAGCTCCTTAGTTAAGTGAGGATAGAATTAACCATGTTTTCTCATGCCAATTGATACAGCTGGAATTACGGGGTTGAGTCTTAAATCTTTTAAAGACAATTGGAGCTCCGCTTATCAAACAACTAATAATGCTGGAATACCTGACCCTAATGGAAAGACATACTGGAATTTCAAGTAAGTTGTGGACATATATTAGGATTTTCTTTCTTTTTATGTACTCTCTTTCTCTCTCTCTCTCTAACACACACACACATACATATTATATATACATTATTGGCCCCTCTTTCTGATATTGTAGCTTTTAAATGCGTTGATAGTTAACAAAAGAAATTATATTTCTTATTATTTGAGTGTATATATGCTTATTAAGGAATACACAATATTATTGTACTCCAACATGCCCACATGACCATGTATGCGCCTCTTATATCAAAATCATGCTGCTTAGTGCAACTAATTCTGTTGTTACATCGTTCTGCTAGTTGGTAATTTTTCTATTGCTTGTCATCCAAATGCTTATCTGAAGTGTGCTGACCCTTGACTTAGCAAATCACAGGATTCAAAATTTGTTTATCTTTTTGGATTTTCTAGCTGCTATAATTTTTGCCACTGTCAGTGCATTGGTAGGTCTTTTTTTCCCTGCTGTAACTGGAATTATGGCTGGTTCAAATCGCTCTGCCTCTCTCAAAGACACTCAACGCTCTATTCCTGTTGGGACACTGGCCGCAACTTTGACAACGACTGCTCTATATTTAGTTTCTGTGTTCTTTTTTGGAGCTCTAGCAACCAGAGAGAAGCTCTTCACAGACAGGTATTTTTTTTCCCTTACATTAATTCTGATAGGTAATAGGTTTGCTTCTGTAATTGTTCTTTGTTTTATAAAAAGTTAATATCAGCTTTTACTTGAATATGATTGGTTCGTATGTGAAATTTTGTAACTTGATTGACCAGCCTTGCATCTAAGACGCTGAGCGCTACCCGAAAAATCAAATAATTAAATACAAGTAATATGAGTAAGATTTTATGATAACCTTAAATTGTGTTCTTAATGAAATGAACTGACTTGCCATCTCTTTCCATCTGCTTATCACTTAAGAGAGACTAGTCATTGTGAATTATTGGGCATGATCTAGATGAGCACTTATTCATATCGTGCCCCTATTCTGCCACAGTAAGTTTGGAATTCGTATCTCTAGTTCTTTTCCACAAGTTATCCTCATGCAGGGGTTTGTATTTCTTAGTTTTGATGATTCAAATCTGGACTTTCTTGGTTTGGATTTTTCTAGAATGTTCTGTGATTTATCCCTAAACAAACTTCCTAACTCATAGAAATGATTTCTAACTTGACAACATTCTTTTCCTGCTTTTTTCTTTCTTTTTATCTTTGTTAAAGAAGTGTTTCTAATACTTAAAGTTCAAGAATTAGTTATATTTGTATCATTATTAACATAACAAGAATCTTGTGTGTGTATGTGGACATGGAGTTAATTAGTATTCCATTTATGCAGATTACTTACAGCTACAGTCGCTTGGCCTTTCCCAGCATTCATTTATATTGGAATTATTCTTTCAACGTTGGGC
The DNA here is from genome assembly GCA_013146195.2 of Codonopsis lanceolata. Lineage (NCBI taxonomy): Eukaryota > Viridiplantae > Streptophyta > Magnoliopsida > Asterales > Campanulaceae > Codonopsis > Codonopsis lanceolata. Next base: position 160,197,523 of record CM028379.1, read on the forward strand.
GCTGCTCTTCAAAGCCTGACGGGTGCCCCACGTCTGCTTGCTGCTATAGCAAATGATGACATCCTGCCTGTTCTTAACTATTTCAAGGTTGCAGATGGGAGTGAACCACACATTGCTACCCTCTTTACAGCCTTCCTCTGCATTGGTTGTGTCGTAATTGGAAATTTGGATCTAATCACACCAACCATAACTATGTTTTATCTTTTGTGTTATGCTGGTGTGAACTTATCCTGCTTCCTTCTGGACCTTTTAGATGCTCCCAGCTGGCGCCCTCGGTGGAAATTTCACCACTGGAGCCTCTCTCTTCTCGGAGCTTTACTTTGCATAGGTATGCTTCCATCATTTGTGTAACTTATGCTTTTCTGACTTTTAAACCTAGATCTCTGTGTTTGTTCCTTTTAATTTGGATGGAGAAAACTTAAGAAAGGAAGCAGGTTTAGGAGATTATTAGTTTTACCCTTCACCCCTGGTTCAGTAGCATGAAAATGTGAACGGAAATTTCCTTGATGCCTCAACCTAAACACTGATAGGGAAGTAACGAATGCATGCATGGTGAATTTGTTCTAGTAGTGACCTTAGATGTGCTTATGGAAGTGCTGAAAATCAGTAGCGACTGACTGGTTGAATGCGCTGGGGGAATGATGCTGGACAACCTATGAGAGATCCACGCGTTATTCGGCGAGGTATCAACATCCACACTCAATAACGAAAGGGATCAACATGCAACTGGAGTACTCTAAACACTGGAAAACGAATAACTTCCATTAACCAAAATCCAATTACAATGATGGTGTACATGTATTTGTATCCTAAATGCTAACTCTAGTCTAAGAAATTGACAAAGATACCCCCTGAAATCTTAAAATACAAAATAATCGAAATTAGGTAAAATACATTGATACATATATTCCTATCCTAACTCCTCTCCATGTTTGGGTGCAATGAATTGGGTACCTTGAACTTTTCTTTTAGCCTGCATTAGTCGAGTAATGCTTGGAATACTTAATCTGGACATCAATTCTGGACACTCGACAATGTGTATGGATGAGTGGTCTATGCAATGGGTTTCTCAACTTAAAGGTTTTGACATTGCCATTCTTGTAAGCATGCCTTGTGGGGTATCCAAATTTGAGTATCTCTAGACTACTCTCCTTGCTTCTATAATTTTTAATGATCGTTACTAATTAATTTTTTCTTTTTCTTGCAGTGATCATGTTTTTAATTTCCTGGTCGTTCACAGTTGTTTCCCTGGCTCTTGCAAGCCTCATATACTATTATGTGAGCATCAAGGGAAAAGCTGGGGATTGGGGTGATGGCTTTAAGAGTGCATATTTTCAACTGGCTCTTCGTAGTCTTCGATCTTTAGGAGGTGCGTATGCTTACCTTGAAAAGTAATAGCTTATGCCTATTGTCATCTGTATGTCAATAAGCCATAATTTTCTTAACGGTGTAGGTTGTCATTTGTTTTCGTCTTCTTAGCTAATAAAATTTGTTTCATGAAATCATACTGAAGAAGCATGGAATTTTACATCATCATTTCGCAAGCTTTTGGTGATGATAAATAATTGAACAATTATATTTATGTGGTTTATTGCTTAATGGTTCTTGTAGACCTGAGGTTCGACAAATGATCAGGTAACAGTTACATTTTCAAGTAGGATACATGTTTGTTTTTCACACATATTGAAGCTTTCTTATTTTCCTGGCATTGTCTGTCCTCTCATTGTCACACTTGTACATTTCTGAACTAAACAAAATGTTATAATGTGGAGAGTTAGTTGAGATAATCGCTTCTTGTAAATTGAATGGAAAATTTTGTTGGGCTTTTTAATCTTTAGAGTAGTATTCTACTGTCCTGGAAAAAGATATGCACACTTTAATTCAAGCCATTACTTTTCCTTTGTAAAATTGTAATGTGTTTGCTGTCTTTTATATCCGGTGAAGATAGTCCGTAATAGTCTTTATATACTCCCTTCGTTCCGGGCAAAGAGTCCCCGTTTGAAAGTCAAACTTTTTAAAAAAATGACACTTCTATTAGCATATTAGTAATAAAATGAAACTTCTATGCCTTAATTTTTTAAAGTGGACTCTTTAAGTGAAACACCAAAAAATAGAATAGTAGACTTTTTACCCGGAACGGAGGGAGTATTTACTTATATACATACATACATACATACATACATACATACATATATATATATATATATATATATATATATATATATAAACATGCACATATGTACATATATATTCTTTTTTTTATAGGTACGTGTGGCCCCTAATATCATGTACTCCCTCCGTTCCCGACAAAGAGTCCACCATATCACTTTGGGATATTTTACTTTAAGAGTCCACTTTCTACAATTATGCTTACAATTTCTAAAACATTTCATCTTTACCGTCCACTTACGTTATAAACACATTGCTTGTGTTTAAGTATTTTTGTAATTATGACCAACTCCAATGACATTCATATATCCCTTTAATAATTACACTTTTGACCCCAAGGGGTGGGAGAGATGGCAAGGACACTCAGGTTAAGAAGGCAAAGAGCTTGACGTCCTTGTTTCCAATCCCCACCCTAACAAGGGGTCACACTTACCTATAAAAAAAAAAATGGGGACTCTTTTTGGGTGGAATGGAGGGAGCATATTCTTATTATGATATTATATTTTACCATTTACCTTTTTCCTTGGGTTCACTGCCTATGGTGATCTTAAGTGGAACTACGGATTGTATGGTTCTATTTCTCATCTTTATTGTTCTTAGAATGCACCCTTAAACTCTCATTCTAAATTAACCTACTAAATGGTTGATCAAGATTTCTTTTGGACATTCTCGCATATTCAGAAAGGAAATTTTCAATTTTTTTTTTTTGAATACTCATGGTTCCAAAGATCCTTCACTTTCCCTTTCAATCCTTAACAAATATATTTGTCCTCTGAACTTCCCCACTCTGGGGTGTATTTATAATAGAGTGAATTGAGTTTGTGGCTTGCTGATTGTCTTGATGTTAACATCTAACAACATGTGCAGCAAGCAATGTTCATCCAAAGAACTGGTATCCCATCCCGCTCATATTCTGCAGACCCTGGGGTAAGCTGCCGGAGAATGTACCCTGCCATCCAAAACTTGCTGATTTTGCAAACTGCATGAAGAAAAAAGGCAGAGGAATGTCAATCTTTTTCTCCATCCATGACGGAGACTATCACGAGTGTGCTGAAGAGGCCAAACTTGCCTGCAGGCAGCTCAGTACCTACCTTGACTACAAACGCTGTGAAGGTGTTGCAGAGATAGTGGTAGCCCCCAGCATGTCAGATGGTTTCCGAGGCATTGTCCAAACGATGGGCCTCGGAAATCTGAAACCCAACATTGTGGTGATGCGGTATCCTGAAATATGGCGGCGTGAGAACTTGACCGAAATCCCAGCTACCTTTGTGGGAATAATCAATGACTGCATTGTGGCTAACAAGGCTGTTGTCATTGTCAAGGGTCTTGATGAATGGCCTAATGAGTATCAACGACAGTACGGTACAATTGATTTGTATTGGATTGTGAGAGATGGTGGCCTGATGCTTCTTCTCTCCCAGCTCCTCCTTACAAAGGAAAGCTTTGAGAGCTGTAAGATTCAGGTGTTCTGCATTGCCGAGGAGGACTCTGATGCAGAGGAACTCAAGGCTGATGTGAAGAAGTTCCTTTATGATCTTCGGATGCAAGCCGAAGTGATAGTAATATCGATGAAGTCATGGGATACCCAAGCGGATGGGGGTGCTCCACAAGATGAATCTGTGGAGGCATTCACGGCTGCTCAGCGGCGGATTGGAAGTTATTTAACGGAGATGAAGGAGACAGCTGAGAGGGAAAAGAAACCTCTGATGGCTGATGGGAAGGCCGTGGTTGTGAATGAGCAGCAGGTTGAGAAATTCCTTTATACGACCCTTAAGCTAAACTCAACAATATTGAGATACTCAAGAATGTCGGCAGTGGTGCTCGTGAGTCTTCCGCCTCCGCCCGTAAACCACCCAGCGTACTTCTACATGGAGTACATGGATCTGTTGGTTGAGAATGTTCCTAGGCTCTTAATCGTCCGAGGATATCGTAGAGATGTTGTTACTCTCTTCACGTAGTTGCTCGTCAAGTACACTGAGATGGATTAATGTTAATCCATGATATATTTTTTTCTTTTTCTCCATAGTTATATATGTTTTTGTTCTACGCCTTTTTTCTTCTTTCCAATAGTGCTTGTAGTTTAAATGTTAGATTCATTCTTTGTACGATCATTGACTATCCAACAAATTTTCCAATTTAAAGTTTCTTTGGCTCATGTATTACCTTTCTTCTACACTCTTTAACCACCCTCCCCCTCTCCCCATGCATTCTACAAGCAGTTTCATAGTTGATTACTTCCTCCAAAGAGTGACAATTACTACCCTGAAACCCGACAACACACTTGACCCGGCCTGAAAATTGTCCGATTCAACACAAACTGTTAACATTTTTGGGTCGAAGTGGGTAATTTGTTTCAATTAAAAATATAAACGGGTTGGGTTAGAACCGGTTGAATCTGTTACCCATTTCGATCCGGTAGATTTTACTTCATAAAAGAATAGAATTTTTTAAGGAAAGTTTGGGTGAGATGTGTCGACTCATCTAACACGTCAACCATTTAAATCCGGCTTGGTTCAATTTGGTTCGTTTCAACCCGTTTGATATTTAGGTTCTAATTCGTTTCAACTCATTACTCATCGCAATCCGACTCATACCTGACTCTATCCACCCAATTGCCAGGTCTACTTCTTCCGTTCTGAGCAAAGAGTCCACTATTTTATTTTGTAATGTTTTATTTAAAGAGTTTGCTTTTAAAAATTAAGGCATAAAATTATTATTTTATTACTAATCTGCTATCTACTATCTACTATCTACTACTATTATAAAAGTCTAGGTTGTTTATTACAATTTAATGTATGGACAAAACTAACCATGCACCTAATAAACATCCACAATAGAATTAAGGTTAAACAAGTAAAATTTGTCATAGGTAGAAAATAATGTATACAAATAAATATCCCTAAATTTAATAAACTATTCACCATTAATTATTGCTAAACAAATAAATTTGCATGGGCTAATCAATTCTTTGAAGGATGAAATTGAATTTGGTCCCTCAACTTATACGTAACTTTATATTAGATCCTACCTTTTTTAATTATATTCATTTTGTCTCATATGTTGATTTTTTTGTTATATTCCCTCTTCGTGTCATTACCATTACAAATGTCATACAATATTTTTGAATATCACGAAAATACACTTACTCAGTTAAGAGAAAAAAATAATATGATTTACCTTTTTAAATTTGTTTAACATTTGTTACGGTAAAATTTTGACTCCGACAAGCAACCTCAAAAAACTATCATATTGGTCCCTAAGTTATAGATCTTACTAACAAATCTCTATTCATTTAATTAAATAACTTTTGTTATGATCATATTTCTCTTTCTATATAAGTGTGAGTATTTTCTTACGTACAAATTAGTGTATAGGCAACAATAAAGATAATCAACCTTAAATCTTGTTTAAAAAGAACAAAATGTATGGACAAAATTAACTATGCACCTAATAAACATCCACAATAGAATTAAGGTTAAAAAAGTAAAATTTGTCATAAGTAGAAAATAATGTATAGACATAAATAACCCTAGATTTAATAAACTATTCACCATTAATTATTGCTAAACAAATAAAATTGCATGGACTAATCAATTCTTTGAAGTATGAAATTGAATTTGGTCCCTCAACTTATACCTAACTTTAAATTAGATCATACATTTTTAAATTTGTTTAACATTTGTTACGGTAAAATTTTGACTACGACAAGCAACCTTAAAAAACTATCATATTGGTCAATAAGTTATAGATCTTAGTAACAAATCTTTGTGATAGATCTGAATTGGTTTATATTCACTTTGCCCCCTTATTTTGATGATGTTATACATAACCCCCTTATTTTGATGATGTTATACATAACCCTTATTTTGTTTAACATTTGTTACGGTAAAATTTTGACTACGACAAGCAACCTTAAAAGGCTATCATATTGGTCCATAAGTTATAGATCTTAGTAACAAATTTTGACTACGACAAACAACCTTAACATTTATTCACTTACACCCATTCTTCATTTCCAATCTGAACTGGAGCACCATTGGTATCCATAAACCCTTCCTTCATTTCCAACCTGAACTGGAGCACCATCGGTATCGCCACTAACAAAAGCAGTTGCCAAACGGTAGATATACATCCCAAAGGCAACTCCAGAAGATCGAGGAACGTGGCGAGGATCGAACCCCCAAAGAGAACTGACATGGGATAGATTAATGTAGCAGCACTAAGTGAAATTTCGACCAGTTCAACAACAGCTGCTATTTAAGGGCGCTCATATCGCAATAATTTCCGGCGATAAAAGCCAGCAAAGCCAAACTGAGCAATCCTAGCATAATTATGCCAGTTGATTCAAAATGCCCCGGCTTGCTGGAGATGAGAGTGAAAACGTTACCCCGATCGTGGTCGGGAGCCGTATTTCAGAAAAATACTAGCAATACCATCTTTCAATATTCGGTCTATGATTGGGTTTGACGGGGAAGTAACATGAGTAGAATGAGGCGCAATGATTGGGTTTGGCGAGGGACTAACATGAGTAGAATGAGGATCAGAAACCCTGATTACGTGTTGCAGAGGAGGGTGGGGAGTAGAATGAGTCGGAGAAGTTATGGTATCTGGAAGGAAAGAAGCCGACGGAGCCGACAGTGTAGTTGCAACTGGAGGAAGGGGTGTGGAGGCAGAGGAATCAAAAACTTCCTGCAATTCCATATCGACCGACATTGGAGTTGCAACGAGAGGAAGGAATATGAAGGGGGGAGGAATCAAAATCTTCCTGCAATTCCATATCGATCGACATTGGAATTGCTACGGGAGGAAAGGATGTGAAGGAGAGGTAAGCTGAATTGGTTTATATTCAATTTGCCCCCTTACTTTGATGATGTTATACATAACCCCCTTATTTTGATGATGTTATACATATCCCTTATTTTGTTTAACATTTGTTACGGTAAAATTTTGATTACGACAAGCAACCTTAAAAGACTATCATATTGGTCCATAAGTTATAGATCTTAAGTAACAAATCTCTATTCAGTTAACTAAATAACTTTTGTTATGACCATATTTCTCTTTCTATATAAAAGTATGATGTTTTCTTACGTACAAATTAGTGTATAGGCAACAATAAAGATAATCAACCTTAAATCTTGTTTAAAAAATAACAAGAATTTTTTTAGGTAATCAACCATAGATTTTGATGTAATGTTTCTAAAATACTTACAATTTGTTCTGGTGAAATTTAGGTAGACATTAGTAGAGGTGTATGAATTTTTTTAGACTACTGTAATAGATTTGTTGGTAAATCTCGAGATATTAAATAAATCGGTGGCGAGTTTACTAATTATCAGTGAACAAACCAAGAGAAATGAGTTTTTTTTTTTTAAAAGAGCTATTGTTTAAAATGATGAAGAAAACAATGGAAAACACATTTTATGAATATGTGCATTTTGTCGGAGAAGAAAACAAAAATTCTGACGTTTTTCTCCCTTTAATATTTGAATACTACAAGTAACTCTAAAGACTAACATATTGGTACCTAACAAATACCTCCAATCAATTAATTAGGATTTTCACTATCCTTTAAATATTGAAATTTTCGAATAAACCCTCAAAAGTTGAGAAATGTATAGAACCCGTTATCCTACACATAACGTTAAAGTAAGTATGTTGTCTATAATTATTTCATTTTATAATATATGGATTAATGAAATATATAGAACCTGTTATCCTTATTTTTTCTACCTACTTCAATTATAACCACGTACACAAGGGCATTAATGAAAAAAATCGCACATTACACCAATATTTACAATACAATCAATTACTTTTTCTTAACGGTGTGTCTGGTCAAAAGAGACAATAATTTAGAAACAAAGGGATCAGAGTATAATTTAGAAATAACAAATATATTACTCAACTTCAAATAACAAGTAATTAATTAATAAGAAATTTTGTCCAATTCTACATAAGTTAAAAGTAATAACTAATAATGTGGTAGATAAGTAAAAAATGTAGTGGAAATAGCATTTCACTAAAAAAAATCCTTAACAACACGTGCAACATGCGTGCAACGTGCGTGCATTTGAAAGCATCAGAAGATATATATATATATATATATATATATATATATATATATCTTTTTTGATTTTCGATTTGAATTTCATTTTGATTGATTCTTTTCCAATTTTGGCATATTCTCCGTTTGATTCAATGGCTCAAAATCAAATGTGGAGTTGTTTATCATTTCCTTAATTTGTTAGAAGTTAGGATTCTGTATTTGTGACTCTAATACTAGTATTAATTAGTTAACAAAGTATTTTTGTGACATTTTTGGTGGAATAGCAGGCAGAGATCGATGGGGGTTGGAAATGAAGTAGGATCGTCAGAAGGATTGAGGAGGAGAGGATGCTCGTACTCCCATGGCGATTTCCTTCCGGAGGAGTCGTTCAAAAGCTGGGGGAACTATGTCCATGCACTCAAGAGTACTCCGACTAGGCTGGTCGACCGAATTTTGACCCGGTCGGTGATCGTGAGTTGGATGTGAAGGCTCGGAGCCAGAACCAGATGAAGAGGACCCTCACCTGGTGGGACCTCATCTGGTTCGGCATGGGTGCCGTCATTGGCGCTGGTATCTTTGTTCTCACTGGACTTGAAGCAAGGCAAGATGTTGGCCCCGCCGTCGTTCTCTCTTTTGTTGTCTCTGGTATCTCGCTCGTTATACGTGTTTTGCTACGAGTTTGCGGTCGAGATCCCATTGCAGGTATATACACCCCCCCTCCTTCAATATATTGAAACGACAACTTAAAACAATATCAAATCAAAATTTTACGAACAAAAACTAGTTGGAGAAACTGATCAGGTGTTGGACCAGTCCTCCTAATAAGTTGTACGTGGCATTTTTTTAAGAATCTTGATCCGAGAATTGAATGTTTTGAAATCTAAAAACATGCAATCCGACATTGTTAATGTTATTAATACATTAGTAATTTTTTTTAAGATAAAATAGTTAGGATTGATAATAAGGACACTTCTTAGGCAAACCCTACTTAAAACTTTATTAAAGTCAAGTCATTATATGTGAATCAATCATTTCGTACCTTAGAAGAGACTAATTTCCATTCCTGCTAGTGCATTGTGTGTCAGTATGTGATTACTCTAATTTCGGCAATCAATCTTGACCTCATTTTGGTAGTTACTTAGCATTGAGAATCATAAAATTTTCATTTTCAGGGGGTTCATTTGCCTACTTGAGGGTGGAGCTAGGTGATTTCATGGCCTTTATCGCCGCCCGTAACATCCTCTTGGAATACGTGATAGGGGGTGCGGCAGTGGCCCATTCATGGACATCTTATTTTGCCACTCTTTGCAACTAGAATCCTGATGATTTCCGCATCCATGCCACCGCTCTGGCAAAAGACTAGAGTCAACTCGATCCAATAGTCGTTGGTGTGACTGCCGTCATCTGTGTAATTGCCGTATTGAGCACCAAAGGCTCCTCTCGTCTTAACTACATAGTGTCAATCGTTCACCTTGTCGTAATCTTCTTCATCATAATATGTGGCCTCATCAATGCGTACACTAGTAATTACAAGTCATTCATGCCTTTTGGTCCACGCGGTGTCTTCAAAGCCTCTGCTGTATTATTCTTTGCCTATGTCAGCTTTGATGCAGTTGCCACCATGGCTGAGGAGACAAAGAATCCTGCTAAAGACATTCCCATTGGCCTCGTGGGCTCGATGGTGATCACTACAACTGTCTACTGCTTGTTAGCTATAACCCTTTGCCTAATGCAACCATATAAATCGATAAACATCGATGCTCCCTTCTCGGTGGCATTTGAAGCAGTAGGCTGGGGTGGGGCTAAATACGTAGTTGCTGCTGGAGCTTTGAAATGCATGAACTCTGTGTTGCTGGTTGGGGCTGTGGGGCAAGCTCGGTATCTAACTCACATTGCACGAACCCACATGATGCCTCCATGGTTTGCCATCGTCGATGCCAAGACATGAACCCCCATTAACGCAATTGTTGTCATGCTTGTTGCCACTGATGTCATTGCCTTTTTCACGAAGCTTGAAATTCTCTCCAACCTACTCTCCATCTCCACTCTCTTCATTTTCATGCTTGTAACAGTAGCTCTCCTAGTTCGACGTTACTACGTTAGCGGTGTGACCACATCAGCTGACCGTAACAAGTAATAACTAATAATGTTGTAGATAAGTAAAAAATGGAGTGAAAATAACATTTCACTAAAAAAAATCCTTAACAACACGTGCAACATGTGTGCAATGCGCGTGCATTTGAAAGCATCAGAAGATATATATATATATATATATATATATATATATATATATATATATATAATTTATTTTAGACAATAAATTAAAAAAAATAAATTATTGTGTAACAAATTATTTATCCCTTCCTATTAAAGAATTATCTCACCCGATTTACACCCAAATGCCCTCACTGGGAATATCTTGATGAACCACAAAGAGGAGATAGTATCCGGGTGGTGCAACATTACCCGAACCCGGTGTTGTCACGTCGATCTGGTAAGTAGATTTTCCGACTGTTTTTACATTATCGGCATTTAGCACCAGTAATCTTTTATTCATGGAATACGAGTGCGTGGTGAATGATGGTGCTACCATTGTAACCGTGACTAATGTTCCATTCAAACTTCCCGTGATTGTGAAACGAACAACTAATCTTTGCCCGTACCCGATTTTACTTTGAGAACCGGGCGTAATTATCTTTGGGCGCAAACCACTTGAGCCCGAATCCAAGTAAGATGGGGAGAATGCTTCCAAGCTCAATTCCGTTGGAAAAATAACTCCTACGAAATTATAGTAAATATGAGGATTACTTCCACCAACAAGAACCTTACCATCACGAAGCAAAATCGCGGCTGAATGGTACATCCGCGGTGGTATGGTGGTTGCAGTTTGTACCTCGAACCGAGATGTTGTAGGGTTACTGGGCCGGTAAACAACCGGGCTTAGCACCGGGTTCCGCCCATATTCCCATCCAACAGTCCTAGCTGATCCACCATTTATGATCAATACATTGCCATTGGGTAGCAAAATCATATCCCCCATGACCCGAGCTAACGACATAGTCTCCATAACCCAAATGGAGTTCAAGTCGGTTATTTTAATCTGTCCACAAGTACGCAAAGCTCCATCAAATTTACCATTTAATGCATTGATGTAAGCTCCTTTAGGTGCACTCCCACAAACCAACACTTGAGCTTCAACCACCACTCCTTTAGTGCTCTTCAATTGAAGCATAACTGCAGAACCTGAGCTCGGGTAATTTCTGGGGTCGCCACCCGGGATTTCCGGTAATGTCTTGACAACTAAATTTTTGGAGTAATCAAATAACAAATATATTGCTCAACTTCAAATAACAAGTAATTAATTAATAAGCAGTTTTGTCAAAGCCTAAATAAGTTAAAAGTAATAACTAATAATGTGGTAGATAAGTAAAAAATGTAGTGGAAATAACATTTCACTAAAAAATCATTAACAACACGTGCAATATGCGTGCAACATACGTGCAATTTGCGTGCAACGCGCGTGCACTTGACTAATAGACTATAAAAATGTCATTTTCTTTAAAAAGTTTAACTTCAAGCGGGGACTCTTTACCCAGAAAGGAACAGAACGGAGAGAGTAATATATGCCCTAGCAATTCATTTGTTTATATAAGTAATTTACAGATTTTTGTTTCTTGATTCTAATAAGAGACGGCCTTGCCTAGCATTCTTGTTCCAAAAACAAGACGTGGTTTTCTATTAGTCAACTTAACTATGAGTTTGCTCAGCTGGCATAGTGAGGTTGACAAATTTGAGTCTCTTTCACACACTGACACTGACACATCTATCCTTTTGAATTGGATTCACTACTTGCAACTTGCAACTTGCAAGGTTGATTTATGTCCGCTTTTTAAAATTTGTCTATTTATAGATCCATAATAAATGCATATTCTCCACAATTTGACTTTGTTATTTTGTGTCATTATCTTTTAGGGACGGGTGGGGTTTAGGTTTTAGACAATCTGTTGGGCCGTCTTTCAGATTCTTTGCTTACTCTTCCAAAACTCTCCCTAACATTTCTGATTTCACACTTGACACTTTAATATTTTTTAAATTTCAAACCTTTTAAGTAGAGGTGGCATTTTTCTCAAAGAATAATGGGTATGGGCACACCCAAAATTTTTGTTAATGTAACAAGGGATGAGTTTGGAAACTCAACTCAAGCAATTTCTAAGCTTAATTTTCAAATCTTTTTTTTTAATTAAGCGTAAAACATTTTTAAAAAATAAAGAAATACATGGGTTCGAAAGCAACACTATTCTTTGGTGACGATGATATTATGGACAAAACATCTCTTTAGATTCCGTCTACAATTGAATTTCTAATGAATTCAAATATGGCAATTCTAATTTGGATGCTATGCATAAGCCTTTCATTATCTTACAACTGGTCTTTAAGGTAGATAATGTTGTTTTGAATAAAGACAAATTTACCTATTTTTAAAGACAAGTGTTCTTGCCCCTGTTACAACTTACTCCCTCCATCCCATAATTATTATCTTCTTTTTCTTTTTCGTCGATTTCAAAATAATTTTTTTTAGGACATCACTTTTATCACTTTATCCTTATTTTTTATTTTTACTTTAATTTTGGACCATAAAATCATGAGTTTTAAAGAAATCACACACTATTCCAATATTAATAAGGGTGATAACCGGGTTGTCCCCTATCATGATATTATAATCGGAAACGTCTCATATATTTGTTTTCAATCGCTAAAGTACATCTTTTTTTGGGAGGGGGAGAATGACGAAAATACCTTTAATGAAGGAAAGACACGCGCACAAAGTCACTGTACACGCTCAAGACTCAAGACTGGGATAATGGTTCCAAAAAGACAAGGATGGTTAGAAACTATGAAGAAGAGAGATACATAGCGGATGAAGTTTTCTTTTCTTTTGTAGGGAAAGTAGAAAGGAATGGTAGGCGATAGGATATTTTAGGAAGAAATAAACAAAAAAAGACTTATGTGGTTTAAAACAAAAAGACGATACTTGAACGGTTACAATTTTATGAAATGGTACCGCTCCGCAATTAATCTTATTAATAATCTAGTCAAATGTATTTTCTTAAATCGTGTGTCAAGTCAACCCAGACGATAATTTTGGAAGGAGTAATTCATATACTTATTTTGTTTCTAAATAATTGTCCTCCGTTTCTTTTTTGTCCGTTCCAAAATAATTGTTGTCTTGCAAAATATTTCGTTTTTAGGAAAATACTTTTATCACTTTACCCTTACTTTTTCTACATACTTTAATTATGACCACATATTAAAGGGCATTAAGAGAAATCAAACAATATTTATAATATAGTCACTTATTTTTTTGAAACAGTGTGTCGAGTTAAAAATAACGATTATTTAAAAATAGAAGGAGTAATTTTTTTTACCATTTATCCCAAAACACACACACTCTCTCTCTCTCTCTCCGAGAAGAAAAACAATGTTAGTTATTTTTAGAGGGTCGTATGCCCTAGGCGGCTCTACATGGGGAAGGTCAGGTGCATCCCAATGGACATAAAAAGGTTAGCTATGAACCTTAGTAGGCCTTACCTATTTTTAATTTTAAATAATATTTTTAAAAATATATATTAATTTAAGGCTAAATAAAAGGAGAGACGTCTATGAAGGTTGGCCCTAAAGCCTTAAGGCCGTCTAGTTTGGCCGGCCCTTCCTCTTTCAACCTAAAAATTATGTTTTTTAAATAAGAAATAATAACGGGTATAGTAAATAAACTTAAAACTTATGTTTTTTACGTAATATTTTCAAAATAAAAATAAAATCAAGCCTATTAAATCTTAATAATATCAACACAAAAGCTAACTTGTGCATACATTATTTCTTTTTTTTTTCTTTCTCTCAACACAAAAGTGATATTTCTGAATTTCAAAAATAAAAATGAAAATGAAAATAAATCCAAATCTATAAAGAAAAAGAAACTCTAAGTAGAGATGATGGTATCCAGCTATAAACAATAATATTAAAGATTCAACAATTTGGATATAGAAAATGTATCAATCATAGATTCTATCAATATATTGTTTGAGAGTATTAATTTGATTGATTTTAAAATGAAACTTACCAATAGAAGGAACTTATTCTACCAGCCAGCCAATACTAGTCACTCATTCTTTCATTAAGTCAATGCTCTCTCTTTAAGTCTTCATTTGATTTTTTGGGTAGTCAATTCTGATTAGCAAAGCAATTTGTCTTTTGGTACGACTTAGAGTTGTTACTGCTTCATTAGTGTGTGAGATCTCATATTCGATCTTTTTTCATGCATTGCCACATTATTATTTTTTTGATGAAAAATCATGATATTATCAACACTGATTTACGATTATTCAAGCGTAATTCAAAACCAACCCAACTGTGCGCGCGACACAAGATCCAACTCAACAAATTCAGAAGATATTCTCAATGATATTTAACAAAACAAAAACCTAAATAATCGATAATTAATTCAAAATAAAGGTAGAAAATCCAAGCAATAACTTTTGAATTTGCACATTGTTAAAACAAATCAAAAAAATTTATTATTGTTAAAACAAACTAAACCTGAATAGATTTCCTTTCGTAAGACGGAATCACATCATCTCACCTCACAACTCAATCCACCAACACACATTAAATCGAGTAAGAAAAATCTTTATTATAAAAAATATGCATAAAATCGTCTTACCCAAGTTGTTGCCATTAAAAACCTCACCAAATCATTTTTCACCAACATATTAGAGGTCTGAACCCAACGAGGGACGTGGCCGAATCGACTAAGAGATTTGAAATTGGACCAGCCCAATTTTTAAATAAAATTTAGGGAAATTCATTTTGTGAAAATTTTCTGTAAAGCCCCTTCAAGAACAAAAAGTATCCATAATTCATAGTTAGTTCGGAGTATTCCATCCTCCACACCTTAAGGAATAAAATAAAATAAAATCATCCTCAAAATATACGTACCGTGGTCCTCTAATAAGTATTAAGTAGGGATGCCTCAAAAAATGCAAATGTAGACATTTATAATATACATTCCATACTTCAAAATATATGTCTTATTGCATTTAACAATAATTATCATGTTTTTTTTTTACAAATTTCAACAAATGCATCAAATTTCAGTTCGAAATTTTTATTCAGTTGCAAAGTCATCCATCACCTTGAAATTATTTTGTTCGCTGTAAGTGACTAATAATATAGTTAATTCCACAAGTAACCAAAAAGTCAAATGTTGATGTTGAGTTCCAAAAAATTTAAAAATAGATAAAAACTAATAAAGCTAACCAAATTAGAAATTGAACAAAGAGAGCAATTTGCTGCTTAAGTTTGAAAAAAAAAATCTTAACAAATTTACTCATATACAGATATACTATTTCCATAGTTCAATTCAGATTTTAGACCATTCCAATTTCTATTTAAAATTGTAAGTCTGCAAGTTAAAAATTACAATAAAATAGTCAATTAAATACAAATTATATTCATGAATCATCAAGTTGAATGGTTAAAGAAATTAATACTGGAACTATGGATTGGAGCATGTAGTACCTTAATCGAAAGAATCAGGCAAATTGGAGATGTTGAGAGTCTTGAGACGAAGAAAAAGAGTTGAGATAGAATCAAAGAAATAGAGAGCTTTGTGAGTTGTGAAGTAAACAAACGTGGTCGAATTTGCCACCAAATTGTTTCATCTTGACCCCATCAATCAAGGAGGCAAAAGAGTTGGTGATTGGGTCGTAAATGTCTTTCTCCCTCCGCACGTCTCTCGTAAACTCGCACACTCTCTCCAGTATCGGAAAATATTTATTTTTTTTGAGAAAATTACATATATACTCCATCCATTCCACCTAAAAAGTCTCTATTTCAAAAGTCTAATTATTAAGAAGATATATTAATATTATTTGAGCTAGCTATAATTACTAAAATAACTAGTTGGTGTGGCAAAATCACAGCTTGGGCCGTCCGTGTATTGGATAGGATATCTGGGTTTGGATCGGCTTCCTTGAACCTGGCTAAGAACACAAGAAAACATGAGTGGAAGTGTAAGGCAGGGCCTCGCGAAACCCCTCCGGGGTGAGAGTAAATATCGTGTATAAGTCTGAAAGCAATTTGACAGAGTGTCAAGGCTCAAGAATGTCTGTGTGTACCTTGTTATGGTTTACTGAGAGGTATTTATAGGCCCCCAATGTGGCTGAATCCGTCTAGGATTCAGTTTCCTTAGATACCTAATCAATCAAGGAGAAAATCCCTTGATTTTAGGCATGATAGGCGGTTGGCCGCATAGATATAGGAGCAGATATGGTAAGTGTTCTGCTCAAACATGCAAACATTTGACTTGTCTTGAAGAGCAAACCTCCGGTGTTTCCTGCTCGATATGTACCCGGGCGAGCAAGGCTCTGCCCGGCTGCTTGATGTGCACTGCTCTGAAGTTGATGTAGATCCAAGGGATGGCCCCTGGTCGGGCAGGCATGGCCAATGCTCGACCAGGTTTGGACAAGATGAATCTGATTCCTCTGCCAAATATGAGCGTGGTGTCCGGGCATGGCCCCTAGTTAGACATGCAGGGCCTGTGCCCGGACAGGTCTGGGTGGGAACTTCACTGCCCGCTGCTTAATGCTTTCATCATTTTGCCCGCTAGGTGGGCGGGCCCCATATTGATCGCGCTCGTGATTGGCACGTGATAGCAGCTCATGCCTTGCTCGTGACCCGGCTTGGGCCGGGCATATCACTAGTCATAATAACTAAAATACTTAAACATAAGCAATGTCCTTACAACACAAATTGATGATAAATATGAAATGTTATAATAATTAAAAGTAGAATTTTTAAAAGTAGAATTAAAAAAAATATGAAACAATTTAAAATAGTATAATATTAGTAGACTTTTTGTCTGAAACAGAAGAAATATTAATATGTAAATGTACTGTACAGATTTGGACCCCAAACTTTTAAGGGCCCAGGACACTTGCCCCTCTAAGGCTCTAACCACACCTCAGGTTCCTAAGTGAGATAGACCATTTAAAACAACTCAAACAAGGGAGGAACTAACTTCTTAAGAGGTGGTTGTTAGAAGAGTGTTTCACAAGAATCTCATCACCTAAAGACCAGCCGATTTTATTGGGAAAGTATTGGGCCGTCCTTATACATAGAAATCCACCTATGAGTATGGAGTATGCTTTATGAATTAAGAAAAAATAATTGATCATATTATAAAGTTAAATGATATTATGAGTTAGAGTTTGTGTTATTATTACGAGCTTTAGTGATGATAAAGTTGGTGATTGTAATACCCCATCTCACATTAGGTAGGTGTGAGAATTGTGTTCAATTTATAAGGTGGCCACACACTACCTCTAGGTACCAGCATCATCCATGGTCTTTTGGGTCGGCTTATGGTGGGCCTGATGACCTTAGGTGTTGCGTGCTCAGTGGGCCAGTGTGTGGACTACACGTAGCGGACTGGGCTCTCGGGCTCGGGTCGTTACATATGGTATCAGAGCCAGGTTCCAACCGAAAATATGGGAACAAAGTGTTGTACGAGCCAAAGTGCTACACCGCGGAAGGTGGGAGCCACCTCTTGATCCCCGTACGAGCCACCTCTTGATTCCTGCATTACCCGGGATATGATTCGGCCTCGACGAGGACATCAAGGATTTAAGTGGGGGAGTTACAAATGGTATCAGAGCGGGTCCCGACCGAAAATGTGGGAACAAAGTGCTGTGCGGACCAAAGTGCTGCATCGCAGAAAGTGGGAGCTGCCTCTTAATCCTCGTACGAGCCACCTCCTGATTCCTGCATTGCCCGGGGTATGATTCGGTCTTGACGAGGACGTCAAGGGTTTAAGTGGGAGATATTGTAATACCCCATCCTACATCCGGTAGATGTGGGAATTGTGTTCGATTTATAAGGTGGCCACACACTACCTCTGGGCACCAACATCATCCATGGACTTTTGGGTCGGCTTATGGTGGGCCTGATGACCCAAGGGACTGCGTGCTCAGTGGGCCAATGTGTGGACTACATGTAGCGGACTTGGCTCTCAGGCTCGGGTCGTTACAGTGATGATTTGAGATATTCATGTCGTTATTTAAACAAAATAACATACTTGATCTAACGGTGTAGAGATCCAACTAGATTTGATATAACGACACTACACAAAAGTTTTTAGTAATATTACAAACTCGAGCTCTCAATATCACACATCTACTATAAATATTAAGATATTATGTATTTTCGAAGATACACACGTGAACGTGGTATTAATGTAAGAATCAAATATTACGGAAAAATGAATATTCTTTTCAATTCAATTTTTTTTAATGACCTAAAAGGGAAAGATATTTTTTGTTTGAAAGAGATGGAAATACATTAACATATTTGATCTAATGGTGTAGAGATACAACTAGATTTGATCTTACGACACTACACTAACACTAAAGCTTGTATAAATACCAAAAGTTCGAGCTCGTAATATTATACATCTATTATAAATATTACTCCCTCCGTCCCTAAATTATCGTCCTAGTTGACTCGACACACGGATTAAGAAAAAAATAATTGACTTTATTATTATTATTGGTTTAATGTGTAGTTTCCTTTAAAGCCCATGTGTATGTGACTCATAATTAAAGCATGATAAAAAATAAGGATAAAGTGGTAAAAGTGTTGTTCTAAAAATGTAAGTTTCGAACTGAACAATTATTTAGAGACGGACAAAAAAGCAAAAAAAAGACGATAATTTAGGAACGTGTATTTTCAAAAGATACACACGTGAAAGTGGTATCAAGGTAAGAATCAAATATTAAGGAAAGATGAATATTCTTTTCATGGTATGAATCTCGGCGCAGGATCCTTGTGATTGAGCTCGTGATTGACACGTGATGCCCGTATGTGCTTTGCTCGTGATCGGCTTTAGGCCGGGCATATCAAAAAGATGAATTTTTTTTTTCAATTTAATATTTTTTAAAGGGCTAAATGCATCATTAGTAGAGCTGTCAAATAGGGCAAAAACCCGCGGGCATGCCCGCCCCGCCACCCATTAGGGGCGGATTGGGCTTATGTATTAGATACCCGTTTAGAAAACGAACTTTTCGGGCTTTGCCCGTGTGGGCTGCGGGCTTTACGGGCGGGGGGCGGGCTGCCCGCACTTTCTCACTTATTAAATCTTATAATTAAAATTTTGAATGGCCCAACCCATTCTCCGTCTAAATTAGGCTAGGTTAGGTACTTAGTAGTTAGGTTACTCATTAGTCATTCCATTGAATTGTGGTTGTGGGCAAAAGTCAAATATCACAATCACAGGCTCTCAAAAATATCACAGGCAGTTGGCGACTTGGCGTCTTCGACTGCGTCCATAGTTACTCCTTCGTCTTCGTCTTCGACTGCGGCAGCGGCAGCGGCGCCTCTCTTTCTCTCTCTCTCTTTGGTCTGAGAGTCTTGCTCTCATCGTCTCACACCTCTCTCACCTCCGTCGATCATCTCCCGTCAACTCCATAGCCGCCGGTTCTCTTCTCTCTATCTCTCTCTCTTCGGCGAATCTCCATCTCCAACGCCGTCCTACCTCCTGCCTGATCTTCATCTCCCAGATTAGTTCCCGTCGCCCCAACCCGAGCCCTAGCAGCACTCTCTAGTCTCCACAGGCCGGTAACCTCTGAGTTGTTGTTGTTGGCGAATGGCGATGGCGATGGCTATTGCATTTTCTCAGTTGATTTTCTTCTCAAAAATTCAAAATCCTCTTATGGACAGCCTTTAGTTTCAATCTGGATTCTGGGGCCGTATATACATTTTTTTGATATGTTGCTCCCCGGCAGGGTTATTTGGATTTTGTAAACAGGAATATATCGTCAGACTCGGCAGATTCAGAATAAGGCTTCTTACGCAATGAAACTGTTTGATTTAATTCCAAATTTTGCTCTTAACTCATAAATTTCACGTATCATCTATCTATCTATTGTATATTGGTATATTGATAGTATATGTATTATGTATATTGATATAATTGGTGGTATGTGTATATTGGTGGTATGATTGCACTGGAGTATGACATTTTTCACTGGAGTATGAATTTTTTTTGCCTAAAACCCAAAAGCCCGCGGGCTTGCCCGTTTTGCCCGTGGCTTAGGCGGTTTTAGGGGTTTTTAGGTTATGTTTGCGGCTTTTCCGCCCCCTTCTCAGCGGGCTGGCCACAGAACACCCCCAGTTCTGCTTGACAGCTTCTAATCATTAGTCTCTGAACTTTGGTCAAACTCATCACCAGTCCCCCAACTTCAAAAATGATCACCATTGACGTAAAAATACATTTTTTGCTCACCGATAGTCCTTGGACCTGATGTCGTTTGCTTAAGTCCGTTTAATTGGCATGTGTAACTCACGTGAGGATTTTCTTAGGACAAACTAGTCATTTTCACTAATAGTTGTCTTCTTCCCCAATTTCAAACGCATGAAGTGGCTGGGTTCTTCCATTTCCTACTGGTGAAGCCTAAAGCATCCTGACCAATCACCCATGTCGGACAACAAAATCGCAACGACGACTTCGCACAGCCGCATATAGGATTTGTGAAAACATTGCCCTTACCTCGAGCCGCCGCTGCAAGTTGTTATCGTGTCGGTCGAAATCAAACCATCACCTGTGCGCCACCAGGCCAATGCCCAATATCAAGTCCGGGATGGTGTTTACCGACGGGAAAGAAAGAATTTGTGGACTAGTGGGTTTTTCAAGGTCATATTATCTATTTATTTGAGTGTCTCCTTGGTATTGAAAGAGTTTAAGGAATTTGAAAAGGGAGGAAATAAATAGCATTCCAGGTCATCCATTCGTCATTTTTAAACAGGACCTCCATAGCTGAATCTATGTAAATGAAAATGATATTTGCAATTCAACAAAAAATGTCTTGTTTTAAAGGAAGAAGAACAAAATTGGAAGAACCCAACATTCATGCGTTGAAATTGGGGAAGAAAACACCATATGGACTTTGACAATTAATCCATTAATAGATGGCAGAGTTCGCTTGAGGTTTAAGGTAGCCTTGGAATTTTTTGGTCATTTTTCTTTTGAATAATTTCGATTTTTGGTGTGTGAGCAGTGGCAATGGCGGTAGTGAAATGGGGGGGGGGGGGGGGGAGAAAAGGTCGTTGACTCGTTGAAGAAGAAGAGAACACTATCTGGGTTTCAATATTTTCACGTTGCCCCATTTTTTAATGATATTACCTACAACTCCCTTATTTTGATGATGTTACCCAAACTGACCCCAACTTGAAATTGAAAAAGACTATTTAGCCCTCACGTGAGCTGCATGTATGCTCATTAACGGCGACAAAGAATCGACGTGAGGGGCTAGGGACTACTGGTGAACCAAAAGGGCGTACTTTGCTCAATAGTGATCATTTTTTAAGTTGGAAGACTAATGATGAGTTTGACTAAAGTTAAGGGACTAATAGTGCATTTAGCCCTTTTTTTAATTTAAATAACCTAAAAAGGAAAGATGAATATATATTTTTTGAAAGAGATGGAAAGACATTATTATATATCAAAATAAATATATATATACTCCCTCTGTTCTTAAATTATCGTCATCTTTTCCTTTTTCGTCTGTCTCAAAATAATTGTTCAGTTTAAAACTTACCTTTTTAATCGTTATCTTTTCTTTTTCGTCTGTCTCAAAATAATTGTTCAGTTTAAAACTTATATTTTTAGGACATCACGTTTACCACTTTATCCTTACTTTTTCACTCTACTTTAATTATGAATCACATACACATGGACTTTAAAGGAAACTACACATTAAACCAATATAAATAATTAAGTTAATTATTTTTTCTTAAATTATGTCGAATCAATTAGGACAATTATTTAAGGAGGAGAGGATGCTAATAAGATCCTATAGTGTAACGGTCCAGCGAAGTATTTTCAATTTCATGGAATGAATCTCCGCAAAAGTAGCGGATTCATCAACCTACAGTTTAGGAGAATCCACCAAAAAAACGTCCAACCAGAAACCGACACCTAATAGTTGAACTTACCGTCAGTTACCGGTCACATGCATCTAATCAAAGTCCGTCACGCTCCTCACTTCTTCTCTCCGTAAAATGTATATATAATATATGTACCATTACTACATTATAGTCGCACATAACATGGTTTAACCTTCTTCTCCAGCCTTCCCGCGTCAACGTTTATAGTCGTTAAATCTCGTCGCTTATCCGGCACACTTCTCCGACCATCGCCGGAAGCTCTTTAAGCTTCTACGACTCTCTCTCTCTCTTCCTCCGCTAACGTCAGGTATTAATATTTTTCATCATTCTCTAGATCTCTCTCTCTCTCTCTCTCTCTATATATATATATATATATATATATGAATCTCATGATATGTAATGTTATAATGTTATTATATATGATTATTAGTCGTTATCGGAGGTACTGTCACGTAAATGATGATTGTGATTTTGTTTTTGATTTTTTTTCCTAGTAATTATATTTAGTTATTGAGAATTGGTTGTTGTCATGATTTCTAGGCGTTGGATAATTAAATATATTCTGCCGAACGGGGGAGCATTGTTTAGAGGTTTTTGTACTCTATATAGCATTCCGTCTTCTTCCTTCCAACAACCTAGACAGTAAACTCTATTCCAGTTCTAAAGCATTTTGATATATTCTGAGGCTCTCCCCCGCCGGAAAGGTATTTTTGCTGCTGTAACGTTTGAGATTTTAGATTTGAATTTCATTTTAATTGATTCTATTCCAATTTTGGCATATTCTCCGTTTGATTCAATGGCTCAAAATCAAATGTGGAGTTGTTTATCATTTCCTTAATTTGTTAGAAGTTAGGATTCTGTATTTGTGATTCTAATACTAGTATTAATTAGTTAACAAAGTATTTTTGTGACATTTTTGGTGGAACAGCAGGCAGAGATCGATGGGGGTTGGAAATGAAGTAGGATCGTCAGAAGGATTGAGGAGGAGAGGATGCTCGTACTCCCATGGCGATTTCCTTCCGGAGGAGTCGTTCAAGAGCTGGGGGAACTATGTCCATGCACTCAAGAGTACTCCGACTAGGCTGGTCGACCGAATTTTGACCCGGTCAGGTGATCAGGCTGAGTTGGATGTGAAGGCTCGGAGCCAGAACCAAATGAAGAGGACCCTCACCTGGTGGGACCTCATCTGGTTCGGCATGGGTGCCGTCATTGGCGCTGGTATCTTTGTTCTCACTGGACTTGAAGCAAATGAAGATGCTGGCCCCGCCGTCGTTCTCTCTTTTGTTGTCTCTGGTATCTCTGCTCTGTTATCTGTGTTTTGCTACACAGAGTTTGCGGTCGAGATCCCTGTTGCAGGTATATACACCCTCCCCCTCCTTCAATATATTGAAACGGCAACTTAAAACAATATCAAATCAAAATTTTACGAACAAAAACTAGTTGGAGAAACTGATCAGGTGTTGGACCAGTCCTCCTAATAAGTTGTACGTGGCATTTGTTAAGAATCTTGATCCGAGAATTGAATGTTTTGAAATCTAAAAACATGCAATCCGACATTGTTAATGTTATTAATACATTAGTAATTGTTTTTAAGATAAAATAGTTAGGATTGATAATAAGGACACTTCTTAGGCAAACCCTGCTTAAAACTTTATTAAAGTCAAGTCATTATATGTGCATCAATATATGTGCATCAATCATTTTCCATTCCTGTACCTTAGAAGAGACTAATTTCCATTCCTGCTAGTGCATTGTGTGTCAGTATGTGATTACTCTAATTTCGGCAATCAATCTTGACCTCATTTTGGTAGTTACTTAGCATTGAGAATCATAAAATTTTCATTTTCAGGGGGTTCATTTGCCTACTTGAGGGTGGAGCTAGGTGATTTCATGGCCTTTATCGCCGCCGGTAACATCCTCTTGGAATATGTGATAGGGGGTGCGGCAGTGGCCCGTTCATGGACATCTTATTTTGCCACTCTTTGCAACCAGAAACCTGAGGATTTCCTCATCCATGCCACCGCTCTGGCAAAAGACTACAATCAACTTGATCCAATAGCCGTTGGTGTGACTGCCGTCATCTGTGTAATTGCCGTATTGAGCACCAAAGGCTCCTCTCGTCTTAACTACATAGCGTCAATCGTTCACCTTGTCGTAATCGTCTTCATCATAATATGTGGCCTCATCAATGCGGACACTAGTAATTACAAGCCATTCATGCCTTATGGTCCACGTGGTGTCTTCAAAGCCTCTGCTGTATTATTCTTTGCCTATGTCGGCTTTGATGCAGTTGCCACCATGGCTGAGGAGACAAAGAATCCTGCTAAAGACATTCCCATTGGCCTCGTGGGCTCGATGGTGATCACTACAACTGTCTACTGCTTGTTAGCTATAACCCTTTGCCTAATGCAACCATATAAATCGATAGACAAACATGCTCCCTTCTCGGTGGCATTTCAAAAAGTAGGCTGGGATTGGGCTAAATACGTAGTTGCTGCTGGAGCTTTGAAAGGCATGACCTCTGTGTTGCTGGTTGGGGCTGTGGGGCAAGCTCGGTATCTAACTCACATTGCACGAACCCACATGATGCCTCCATGGTTTGCCATCGTCGATGCCAAGACAGGAACCCCCATTAACGCAACTATTGTCATGCTTGTTGCCACTGCTGTCATTGCCTTTTTCACGAACCTTGAAATTCTCTCCAACCTACTCTCCATCTCCACTCTCTTCATTTTCATGCTTGTAGCAGTAGCACTCCTAGTTCGACGTTACTACGTTAGCGGTGTGACCACATCAGCTGACCGTAACAAGCTCATCGTGTGCCTTGTACTTATACTTGGTTCTTCAGTTGGCACATCCGCCTACTGGGGCCTTAACAAGACTGGTTGGATCGGGTACTGCATAACCATGCCAATATGGGCATTAGCGACAATAGGGCTTTGGGCTTTTGTACCTCATGCACGTGAACCGAAGCTATGGGGAGTGCCACTAGTACCGTGGTTGCCATCAGCGTCCATTGCAATTAACATATTCCTTTTGGGATCAATAGATAAGGACTCATTTATAAGGTTTGGTATATGGACGGGATTGCTCTTGTTGTATTACTTTCTCTTTGGACTTCACGCATCGTACGACACTGCAAAAGAGTATGAAGGGAAAGAATACAGTGGGACACAGTTAAAGAAGGCTGAAGAGGGAGAACTATCGTCGTCCAAGATCAATAACGCCTTTGATGGAGTAGGCCCTAAAACCGTACCTTAGACCTTTATATACAGTGCAAGTGCTAGCTGTGTTCATTCTTGTTTCTCTTTTTTCTTTTTCTCCTCAGACCTTTTCATATATGTATTTGGTCAAATCGTGTTGTATATAAATGAATTTTATTACTCCATTTTGGAATGTTTTATCAAAAGAATCCACTTTTTTTATAAAAAAAAATACAGATATAAAAGTATCATTTTATTTCTAATGAGCTACAAAAAGTATCATTTTCTAAAAAAAATTAACTTTCAAACAAAAACTTTGTCCAAAATGGATGGGATGTGTGCATTCTGAAAATAAGTTTATTGAAGAGCCACCCTAAACATGAGGAAATGGTACCATTTGACCCATCATTTTATTTTTCTATGGCATTTGATCAAAAAAACTTATAAAAGAGTACTTGATTAAAAAAAAAAAAAAAACATATAATTGACTCAATAAGAGTATTTCAAAGTTTGGTGAGCTACAACAATCGTTAAAGAGCCTAACATACCTAGGTTAAGGGATAATTGCGCATGCCATGACGTGGTTAGGATCTCATATAGGCCTGTAACCAGCCTCTTTTGAAAGAAAAAGCCACCCACTTAAAAGAGTATTTGATTTGATAAAAGAAGTCCAACAATGAAAATGCATGTACGTAATTCATGGGATGGGATCATAAAAGAAAAGCCCATCCAATCCAAAGCGTTCTCATTACGTTTCTTGTTCACTCTTAAATACATGGGAATTTTGATCATTGTCATTAGATTCGAATAATATGTAAGCACTCAATTTTCATTTTTGTCATCCCTCCAAAATTTCTTTCTATTTTGACCACGAATGCTCAAGTGTCTTTAGTCATGCCGTAATTCAACTATGTGACATGACAGAGTTAGTGATGCATATGCATTTGCGGCAAATCAGAATATGGGATTATAATTTGAGGTGGTCTCCTGTAAGACGGTCTTACGGATCCTTATCCGTAAGACGGAGCCCCATTTAGGAATTCATGGGTTAATAACGAAATATGTTTAAAAAAATCACATTCACGAGTTTGGCAAGATGGATGAAACTGCTGCTTCAAGATTTGGTCGCCCGGAGGTTAATGGTTCGAAACCCCATAGTTATGTTATTTGGTTTTAATTCTTCTTAATGAGAATTATAAATTTCTGGGTCATAATAAATTATTAATACGTTATAAAAAATCATAAAAACCATGATGGTGAGATGGTTCACAATAAATTTCGTAAGTTGTTGGAATTTGTATGCTTTGTCTATGGTTCGAAACCTTGTAGGATTGGTTTTTTTTTTTTAAGTTTTATTACCAGAGATGTGTCGTTTTGGCATTGTTTACATTCGACCAATCGAGTGTTACTTTTAGGCTTGGGGCAAGTGTGTCACTCACATTGAGAACCCAAAAGTGTGCCTCACTTTTGGATAATTGTTGCCTTAGGTCGATTAAGTTTTACTTTGTTATTTTAAACCCCCACTTTTAAACATAGAATGTGTCATGCTTTTAAGTTTTACGTGTGTCATTGCTTTTGGCACGAACCTTGAAATCTCTCCAACCTACTTTCATCTCCACTTAAATTTTTATTCATAAGTGTCACGTTTAGTATGTCAATTTTATGTAGCACTCCTAATTGTGTCACTTACTACGTAGGCATTAAGTGTGACCACATCACTTTTGGTAAAACAACTCATCGTTGCCTTATAATCATACAATTTGCGTGTTCTAAAACTCAGCTTGAGCACATCCGCCTACTAGGGGCCTCTAACAAGACTGGTTGGATCGGGTACTGCATAATCGACCATGCGTCAAAATCTCACCGACCTTAATTTAGGGCTTTTTGTTGCTTTTGTATTTTGTGGCATGTGATGACCACCGAAGAAGGAAGGATGAGTGCCACTAGTAATGGTGATCAGGCAAAGAGGAAGTTGCAATTAGTAATATCTTTTTGTTTTTAGTTCAAAATAAGGACTTTTATAAGGTTTGGTTTATTGCTTTGGGGTTGTTGAGAATTGTGATTAATAGTAGGTTTGTTTATTTTTTGGACTTCACGCATTTTACAACTGCGAAAAGAGTATAAACAAGTGTTTGATAAAATGACAAATGTAAAAAGGCTGAAAATTAAATTTGTATTCAATATATTTGATCCAACGCCTTTGATGCAAATTATCAAAAAATGGTAATTATGTCTCAATTCTAGGCCTCACCTAGACCCAGATTACACCTAGTCCATTTTCAGGCTTCTAGTGTGCCGCCTAGCGACCGCCTAATGATTTTTAGAACCTTGACAATTTGTATCAATAAGAGTGTCACTTTTAAGCTTGGAGTGTGTTACTTTTAGGACTAAAGTGTGTCACTTTTGAGCTAGTGATTTTAACAAAGAATAACCAATTGAACACTTTTGAAACATATCTTCTCATTCATAGAAATATATATAAGCCCAAATCGTAAAAAACACAAAACCATAACTTTTTCAATGTAAAGTATATGTTTCTTACTCAAACTTACAAAATTTACTAAAAATATGTCTAAAATAACCGAGCATTAGGAGTTTTGGAACCAAATTCCTTGGCTTGAAGGAAATCAGAAAAATCCATAGTCTTTTTCTTGCTCTTTTCAATACTTCCTAATTCTTTTTATCTTTCCGTAATAGAGCGAGGGATCTAGGCATGTATAAACTTGATGATTCATTTTAAATTGTTTAAGGAAGAGTGTCACTTTTAGTATTAAATGTGTCACTTTTTAGTATTAAATGTGTCACTTTTTAGTATTAAGAGTGTCACTTTTTAGTATTAAATGTGTCACTTTTTGTATTAAAAGTGTTACTTTGTATTTTAATAAAAATTATAATAAATTTTCATTTATAGTATTACTTTTAACATTAAAATGTGTCATTTTTTGTGTTTTTAATGTGTCACATTGGTTTTAAATGTGTCATTTAGCATTTCGTCAAAGTCCGTTAGGGTCTATCAAGTATCCCAAGGCAATTGATGCTAACGGATGGCTAACGGAGCTAACAAACATTGAAAGTGGAGTGTCACTTTTTAGTATTAAATGTGTCACTTTTTAGTATTAAGAGTGTCACTTTTTAGTATTAAGAGTGTCACTTTTTAGTATTAAATGTGTCACTTTTTGTATTAAGAGTGTCACTTTTTTAGTATTAAGAGTGTCACTTTGTAGTATTAAATGTGTCACTTTTTAGTATTAAGAGTGTTACTTTGTATTTTAATAAAAATTATAATAAATTTTCATTTATAGAGTTACTTTTAACTTTAAAATGTGTCATTTTTTGTGTTTTTAATGTGTCACATTGGTTTTAAATGATCATTTAGCATTGTCATTAGATCGAATATCCCATTGATGCTAATGGATGGCTAACGGACCTAACAAACATTGAAAGTGGAGGGGCACCGGAGCAAAATAAACAAATAGAGGAAATGAACATTAAAAATTAATTTTGCTGCTAGTGGGAATCAAACCTTGTACCTCCGCGCGAGTTAAGTCTTTAACCCTTCCCATCACCAACTCGTCCAAACAACATTTATGATTTTTTTCAACAGCTTTAGTTATTAACAATTTCTAAATGGGGCTCTTCGTATACAAGTCTTTGCCAAAAACTTTATTTCGCAGCTGGCGAGTATCGAACCCTTAACCAGTTTGTGTTAAGACTTTAAAGTTCCACAATGACCAACTCGGCAGGTCCATCTTTGTGATTATTGTTAGCAGGTTTACTTATTAACCCGCACAATTCTAAATGGGGCTCCGTCTTACGGATTTAGGATCCGTAAGACCGTCCTATACAAGTCTTTGCCTTATAATTTTCACTTCTCTCCGGTAAAAATGTAACAAAGGGTAAACAAACTTGAAGCCTCACATTCACAAAAATATGGACACTGGTGCTCTCGTTAGTTGACAAGGACGAGTTTTCTCATGATTTTCAAGAAAAAATTAAATAACAAACACAAATAATTTAACATTTGCAAAACATTTTGAGACAGAGGGAGTACTATAATAATATGCCAAACAAGCGAATCTGCACATAGTGCATTGAGGTCCAATAATAAATTCTATTTAATTGATAGTCATATACATATTTCAAGCGAATCGAAATAAATAAGAAATTCCAAATAAAAGAATAAAATGGAGAAATTTATAAACATGGATAGTAAAAGCACAACAACAGTGCAGTGAATGCAAATGGAGGACAATGCACTGCTAGGGAGGCAGCATGCACATTTGAAACCTACAGAAAACCTTAATATGGACTCAATTTACGGCTAATATATACTATTCCGTTGAAGTTATGCATCTATCTTGAGGAGAGAGTTGAGGGATGTACTGTTGAATTTCTGAGCAAGGCCTCGAATAACTAACACAATCACATCTCTTAGATGACGCGTCTGCACCATCAAGTCCACTTCATTCTCGCTGTCCACAACTATCCTAAGCCGATGTTGATCATTCCGGAACAGCTCCACCTACAATATTAATATCGACAGTCAGTGTCCTAAATCACTCATTTTGGGATGGAGGGAGTACTACACAAGTGCTCTCGACTCCAAAGTCTAAGCCCAATCTGACACACTTCCATTTTTTGTTATTGAAGAGGAAAATTAATAGAGAAGAGTCAATTCAGTAATAGTTTTAATCTTTAAAAATAAATTTTGGAAATGTTTTGGCGAATCAGTTCCTTTATAGAGCCAAACTAAGAGGGTATGAAACTGAGAAACTTTCAAACTAAAACATAACAATTACAGGAAATTTTCAGCGAACCAGTTGGCTACTTAGAAAATTAAATCAATGCTTAATTTCGAAATCATCCAAAGCTAACTAAAAGCTTATGCTAAAACAAAATAAACCCATATTAAATTTTCTAAACTTACGATGTTTATATAAATGAGATAAATATATGATCAATGTAGATAATCCATTTGCGCGAGTATTTCATGTTAAGAAGTAAAAACACATACATGGAATGGAGGAGCATAACTTCCACGAATTTCAGTGGTCGGAAACGAAGTCTTAGAACCGGGCTTCACAACCTTCACTCTCTTTCTATTAACTTCCAGAATTCTTCTTTCAAGACTCCCCAGTCCAGGGATCTGTAATATTAAATTTGATTAAAAAAAGAATAACAAGTCTTATTTCACCATCTTTGCCCCGAAAAAATTAAATTCATAAATTGGGATAAAATGAAACAGACAGTAATTACCTTTTTCGGCGATCTGTCCTTGTCGCACAATGCCTGTCAACAGATCAATTAATCAATTTACCATGGATAAACACTTCTGTATTCTTTTGGAATTCAAGATATGTGTTTAATCAAGTTAGTCCATGAAGACATAGTCAAACTATTTTAGAAACTAAATATGTCAAAAGAAAAAGGGAAAAGAAAGGGAAATGTTACTAATTAAAATATTCATAATGCTCACATACTGCAAGTACCCAACAAAGGCAAGACAAGGAATATTATCTTTTGAAACTACAGCAAAATGGCAGGAAGATGTCACTTGGTCTACTGCCAACTATCTCCTAGTGTGAAGGAGTTCAGATCCAGTTTGAGATTCCCACTAGTGCAGAACTTGCTTAGCATGCCTGTTATCTACTCATCTAAAAGTAAGTTGTTAACTAGGTGGGCAAACAATGCTCATGTGTAGCCTGGCTAGTGGCTTATGTGCAAAGGAGCATGCTCTTTTATACCATATTAATTACCAACTCATCCAAAGCTTAAGTTGGTAAAGAGAAGGTCCAACAATGTACATCAACACTAAACAGCAATACTTATATACCACAGTAGAGAATAGTAATTTCGTTGACATTTGATTAAGAGAATGAAGCAATTACAGTTAATCATAGCCAATAGTCAGTAACATGCACGGAAAGAATAATGTGCGCCGACTTTGCAGTACATTTGATAAATCATAAGTTGATGTGTCAAGACGAGTAACTATGAACTGTGAAGCAGAAACTATGGGCCTAGATATTGAAGAAAACTGGAAAAACTACTAAAAGCAGAACAGGAAAAAGATTCTTACCTCAAACTTCACAGATCCAAGATCAAGCTTTTGTTTCACTTCTTTAAGAACATCAGGCTCTGCAAGATTGCATAAAAGTTTCATTGCCGGGAAAAAAAGGAATTGGAACTGAGAAGCAATATAAAACCATAAATATAAAGAAGAAAAGAAACGAGAAGCAAAAGCAGTTCCAAAATAGTTTCTAATCACAGCATCTTCACCAGAACCCAACCAAAGGCATTTGACAGTATGACATGCACAAGCTAACTGACCTAAGCGAAGTACTTGACTTCTCCCAAAACCAGCCAATCCAAACCATGGGTTCATGAATATAGTGCCAAATCAACCAGACGACTTTCGTCAATCACTTCGTACCCATGTTTGGTTATTCATTGTTCATGGCTAAATTAGCTGATTGTTGGAAGAATTAGTAGATTACAGGTCCATAACTCCATATATTTACGTGAATTACCACACAAGTTTAGTTAGTAGTGGGCTTGAATAAGACTACTGAAATTGAAAGTATTCCCCAATCTGTTCTAATATAGATTTACTTACATAAATGTAGCCACACTTGACTTAATTCTTACACAAAGGATGGACCAATGTGCTGCACTGAAGGTCTGAAATGGTTGTACATGTAACGCAGCTGAGGCAGAGCGGGATACGGGAATCTCGTTCTACAATTGTGAACAAGAAAGACCGTAACCAAACAAAAGTAATGGTGTGTCACCTTAGTTTAATGGAAACTCTTTACACCGATAGTAAAATCTCTAAAAGTATAGGCCACAGTGCTTAAATAGCCAATTAAGTATATGGCAGCACTGGACTGTTACAGTACAGGCTAAAGTGCATATAATGCATAAAACTATGGGCAGCGTGTTTGGTTATTATCCTAGGGAATAGATTCCAAGCGTGGCTGATCTATTGAGTACCCGATGGAGCAGTGGATCCACTGGATTATGGAAAAAGTATGGCATATACAGTACTAGGGTTTTTTAATAATATGGGGTTGTAAACTCTCTTTCGGTTGAACTGTAGAGGAAAATATTGCACCTTCAGTTTTCTCCTATATACTTGAAATAGGAATGCCAGCAGCATAAAACCTAGTAACCCCTCATTGTTTTTTCCCCTTCGAAATCATGTATGGCTTTGCCAGAACTTTTTAAGCAATCACTGAGCTAATGAGCTATGCCTCACAGGCCACAGCTAAAAGTAGTGAAAACCAAAGCTTCATGTTTCAAACCCTCAAACATTGCCCTAATGAAGTAGTTTACTTGAATACTTAATCAGTCTCCACATGAAGTATCTCCATGTTGCCACTGATTCCAACGCATTTGCACCATGCCAAACTAGGTGGGGTGGGATTACTTGGCATTTGCAGATTGTCAATGAAGCGGTAGACCAGATTTGCATGTGATACACCCTGGTTCCATAGCCTTTAAGGATTTCATCACTCTTCGGGACATTGCTTTCCTCATTATGGTTGAGATCTTTCCGACCTTTGGGTCGTGCAACATAGAACTTAACCAAGAACATGAAAAAAATACTTGGAACCCTTGTCCAGACCATACACCCCATCTTAGTAGATTAATCGGAACAAATTAGAAGAATACTTATGTCAGCAATATTACTAATATATGATTCTACTTTAGGAGAACCTTAAAAGACTGATTAGAATTCAAGAAACACATTATTTAAAGTCAGAAAACAGTAATTTAATTAATTAGAAACCATATAAGCAATCGGAAATCTTAATATTAGTAAATTTTGTAAAGTAACAAAGAAAACAGTACAAAGAAGCTGGAAGAAAACAAGTGATTCAAAAATATACCAACAGCAATTGGTTCTGTTGATGCAGAAACAGGATGCCCCTCAATCCCATCTTCTCTCACAGGGGTATAAATTGCCACTAGCCTGTAGCCCACATCATCAACATTAGCTTCATACATCCTTCCAGTCTCACCTACAACATGAAGGAGAAACAAAATCTTATGACATGGAAATACTGACACTGAACCTTCTGAATAATTAACAGACCAATTTAGGGAGAAAAAAAAGGGTCAAAAGAGGTGCATTTTGAAGAGGGGAACCAGAAAGTCGTAAGTGGGTAATATGTGTATACACAAGCATATAATGTAAGCTCACATGAAACAGAAAGCTACAGAATCGCATGCTTAAATGATATAGCATTACTGCTTCAAAAATGTTATGACATTTAGTTCTTATATCATTTATATCTCTAATTCACATCCATGTGGCATATTAATTAGGTTATCAACATCTCAACTGCTGCTGGTGATACTAGGCACTTATCACGTATAACAGAACAAAGAATGGACGCACAAACCATAACCAATTACTTTTTCAAAGGCAATTATCCTTATGTTATATGACTTCAAGCCCAGTAAGATGTTTGAGACCCATGTGCTTTGCTTGACATGAGTTGTCATTAAACGGCTTAATTTTTTTTTTGATTGTTGTTAAGCATCACCCTACAAGTTACTCCCACCATTTCATATATATTGTCCTACTCTCTACTTTTGGATGTTTCAAAGTTCTTGGCTAATTAGAATTACAATGAACATTAATTTGCAAATACCCGATTATGTCCCCAACTAAATAAAACGTGTGCTTTTGTCTATAGGACAATATACATGATAGGCAGGGAGTACAAGAACTTTACATGGAAACTCAAGACATATTATTTACCTCAAATATTAAACCCACAAAAACTTACCCTAGGTATTTTATGTATTATTTGAGTGTTTTTAGCCTAGGGAAAGGCATCCTAAATATTGTAATTGAGAGAGACATGATTTATCATAATTGAGATAGAATTCAGGTTTTCACATATTTTGTGAGTTTGAAAGAATTTCTTGGCTGGAGATTCTTGATTTGAGAACTTATCGAACTTGTAGAGCTGCAAGTTTTGTGGGCATTCGCGTAGGCTTTGGTTCCTAGTTATTTGCAACTACGGGTTGAAGTTGCACCCCAAGGTTCTAGGGATTGATTTTTTCACCCAAGGGTTGATGGAAGGTCCTTATCATTCTTTCGATTCACGTTTGTTCATAGTTGTTTGTTGTTTTTACATCTTTTGTGATTCAAAGGGTTGGTAATTCTTTGTAACCATTCTTGGGTTCACATTACTAAGCCACCTGCACGATCACGTAAATTGTTCATACATAGTATATCTGTCAATATGCCGGGCGTGGCAATGGAGAAGAAAATTTATGGTAACACAAGACCTAAATTTCAAAACCCGAAGTCAAAGTATCGTTCTTTTTAAATGCATTTCAAATCGTCATTTAAAATAATTTCGCGTACGTACACTATTCATTTTCACTTATGATTTCATTCAACATGAGCCAATGGGCCCAAACTATACATACACATGTAAGCCTTTTCATGAACAATCAAGAGTAAACAAGAATTTTGGATTCACCAAATATCAATGATTATCATTCATTGAAGTTGGAATACTTGGATTTTCTCTTTTGTTAAAGCCATTAATTTCAGGTACAAAATTGTAACCTAGGTTTCTTAAGATTGTTAAACTACCAACTCATTTAAAAGCTTAAGATTTCAGAGCAGGGAACAGCAATGTATGTCAAGATTAACATTTCCCCTCACGGTGGGGCCGGTCACACGTGGAGAGATAACCAAAGAGGCTAACCAAGGGCATCATGAACCAAACAGGGCATCAACATGTGCGCTCAAAAAAATGCAGATAACAAATGCAAGCGGGGTGACCTGGACAAGAGACCTTGCCAAACAAGTAATCTGATACCAATCTAAGTTATCAACTCATCTAAAAGCTTTAAGCTTTCAAAAAGGAGTGCAACAATGTACATTAAGCTTAACAAGAATAAAGTTGAATTTTAAACCACTGAGTTGTGGCATACTGGACTTAGAAGAATAAGCTTTTTAATCTGACATTTTGAAGTGTTCGACACGTCCCCTGAAGAGTGCTGAACATCAACAGTCTCCCAAGAGCGACACCAGGAACCTGTGGAGCGTGTTGATGCTTCATCGGCAATGACAATGGAAAAATCTTGATAGTGAAGATGAGCTCGCCAAGATATAAGTCAGGGTTGATGGAGAGAAATGACCAGCAGTAGAGAGGTGAAGCTTTACTTGCGAACAGTCCTGGTAGTTGTGGAAACAAAGAAGACGAGCAGCCACAAAGATGACATTGACAAAGCTCTGGTGTTATCTTCAAAGTTATCACTGTCTTTACTTTCTTTTTGGGTGTAGTTATTTAGACTGTTTCGAAAAAACATCACCCTTTCTACTCTTGTTTCTTTGGCTATCCCTTTAGGCCAGAACTAGAGGCAGAAACAGTTTTTGGAAATCTGTGCTTTGTGGTACCATAAACCTTTTTTTTTGGGTATCATAAACCTTCGTTAGAGTTACAACAAAAAAATGTATCTGTTTTGTTTTGGAAAAGAATAACATTGAAGGATAAGGTTAAAGGAGGTCAGCCTTCCTTCATGTTCAAGCAAGAAACGAAACGAAGAATTAATGGTGATAACTTTAAACCTAGCACTCTGAACCTTTCCAAGATCCTCATCTTTGCCGTTGCTCGTCCACTTCTCCATCTCCACCACCAGCATCACGAGATCACAACCAAAGCCCCGCCTACCACATCAATGCTGCCCAATTTCGCCTTCAAGAACCTACCCTCATCATCTATGCGTAGCCCAACCACTGAAACAGAGTTACAGTGGAGTGCACTCAAACCCGCCACCACTTCAATTTTCACATTATTCACCACAAGGAAAATAAAAGCTCAGGAAGGATGTTTTATCACGATTCTCTACTATATATAAAATTTCATCCTTTTCTTTTTATAAGAACCTCTATTATATAAGATCAATAAATGATTTAGCATACCAGGAATGGAGATAAGGTCCGGACTTCCAACCATTGATCGAAGCCACTGGATTTTACTTTTCCCCTCCTTTCCTCCGCTATAAATGCCACGAACATCATATAAGTTGGTGTGGAAACCTCTACCTTCAATCTCCAGCTTATCTATTCTAGGAATCCCTGGAAAGATACAAATAATTAAAGAGAACAACCCACTGGATAAAGATGATGAGTGATGACAACAATAACTTTGTTGTTATTCAAGTAAAACTGAATACTAATAAAACTTTATATAGGACTGAATTACTTTTATAAGAATATTCTTCTAGTTTTGGCCTTATGGTCCAACTAGAGTAATAACAAAAGGATTATCATTTTTAATAGCAACCTCAATTTTTAATTTTATTTTGGAAAATGAAGGGATCCCAACTTTTTATCTAGATACTCCATCCCAATCTATGTGGCAATGCATGAGATATGTTAAACAGTGGATGCATAGGTTAATCTCCAAACTATCAGATGTCTTGCAACATAGATTTGGATGGAAAATTGGGACAGAGTCACAGAAAGCTTGGATATCACTACTCTTTTATTTTTGGGCTAGTCTCACTGAATAAGAGTATAGAGAATTACACTTTTGAATTAGAAGTATCATCCGGCAAGAGGAAGAAAACATGAAACCTAGAGTTTGACCCTTTAGTGGAAAGATGATATTGACACCCAACTATCACTGAACGTATGAATGACGGTTATTGGAACGTCTCTAGACTAAGGAAATTCAGGCATAAAAGAATTAGTTAAAATGTAGATTGAGTACATTATTCAAGCAACCACCAATTGTGGCCGAAGTAACTTATCCTCTCCAACATGAAATACGAGAGATGAGGATGCAAGGAATCCTCAATAGTGAAGGAACAACATTGAGAAGTACGAGAAACATTAAATTGGATTCACTCATTCAGATGGGACAAATCTGAATACGATGATACCCCAGCCCAGGATGAGGGAAGTATCGCATCAAAAGAACAGTAGATGTGCACAACACACTTCCGTCATAGTAAGTACTAAGTAGAAACATGAGTTAACACAATTAGGAAGAGCAAGAGGAAGTTTTTAAAGGAGTGACCAATTACCTGGCAAAATGGAAGAAGTTTCTGCATATGCTGGCTCACTCGATCTACCAAACACATCAGACACAATGCACTCACATCTCAGACGGCAACCAATGTCATCAAATCGGATCTTATAGGAGCAAGACCGCTGAGAAGGTACTGGCTCAAAGGAGTCATTTCCCGTTTCAGTTAAACAGAACCTGCTCATCGTATATAATGGAAGGAGTAAAATGAACACAGTGTTTCAATAAAATAAAATACTATAAGTGGCTTCGCAAATACCTAACAATTTAGAAAGCCAGTATAGTATATATGTTGCTGCAGAACACCTTAAAAGTATTTGAAGGCTTGTTTGGAACTTTAAACTTTATTAACATCATGGTGGTGAACAAAATGATGCATCTGACTGTTTTGCACGTAATGCAGAGGAAGTACCATATATGAAATCTTGTATCGATTTTTACTTTTGTTATTTTGATTTTCATTAAGAAGCTTCAAACACATCAACTTTACTTTATGAAGGCCCCCTGAAGGAGAGACTCAAAAAAGGAATTGATGAAAAGAAAAAAGTTTCCCAGGTAGTAAAATTCAATGGTTTTCAGCCTTCACAAAATCAATGACAAATTGGGATATTTCACAATATCTGAAATTTAAAGAACTTTGAACTTTTTGCTGTAGGAGAGCAATTATAAGTAATCATGCCAGAAGTGCAAATGTGTAGAGCTTTACCACTGGTATCTGACATCTTTCTTGTAATTTTGCCAAACATTCTGCTGAGGTTCACTCTTTGGAATAACTTCAACAGCTGTGAGTATATCCCCTTCAACTGCCTTACCAGCAAGCGCAAGCGTCTCGATTCTTGGAAGTTCTGAAGTGTATTGTAATTTTAAGACTAAAATGTAAGATCATCCACAAGTATCATGCAGAAAGATACTTCACTAACTATTAAGATGCATTAGAAGCAACTCACTGTTAGATGAGGCATTATCTAAAAAGCAACCAACTAGACATATCCTTTCTAGGGAAATCTAACAAGATCTTAGAGATGTAAAATTAAACAAAATATGGTGCATGAACCTAAAGAAGATGGCTGAGCAAAGAAGTGATTCTCTATGATGCAAAAAACTTTTAAGTAAATTTTGATCAATCTCAACTACATCAACCAGAACCATTTGAAAAAACGAAGATCAAGGTTCATAAAAAAGTATCATGAGGAAGAGCAGGGGACATATATGTACACAAGCTAATTAAATCTAGACAGCACTTCAAATAGAGAATTATTACAACACACATTTACAAAACAAAAAATGCATGCACACCTAGACAAGCACGCTTTTTTCTTTTTTTTTTAATACGAACATACAAGCATACAATGCCAGAATGATGAAGTTGTCCGCAGTTAACAATCCAGGTGTCTAAAGATAATCGTGCACCATCATATCTACATCTGTCACATGCATGATAGAGAGTCGCGAAGACATGACCACAATAAGCAGATACTTGAGGAAGATAGCTTAACCCAGATCTTATCACTATCATGTATACTAATTGTTACGTTACCAACTCATCTAAAAGCTTAAGCTTTTAGAGAAGGGTTCAACAATGTATATCAAGCTTAACTCTCCCCCTCACGTATGACATGTCCACACGTGGAGAGATAAAAAAGCATCACCATTCATCAACCAAACAAGGGTGCCAACATGTCCACTCACAATACTACGGGTAACAAAAGCAAACAGTATAACTTCAACCCAAGACCTTGCCAAACCAGAGCTCCAATACCATGTTACGTTACCAACTCATCGAAAAGCTTGAGCTTTTAGAAAGGGGCTCAACAATGTATATCAAGCTTAACACTAGCAAATTAATTCTAGTCAGCATAAGTTCAAACTGAAGTCCTGCAGTAACATAAATTAGATATACCTTTGTGTTGTAGTCTAATTGACCAAGAGAATTGAGGAACATGAACAGCAAGTGTTTGTTCTTTCATGTGGATTTACGTTCCACTATAATTGTGCAATTATCATAAGGGAGGTCATGTCAAGAACTTTCATTTTTGACAGGTAAGTATGGTTAAATTGAACCAAATTCCAGCTGAAGGCAGAGTATCTCAGTTACTCGTCATCCAAATTGTAAGTGCAACTGTGTATGCATGTATGTATGCATGCATCTTCGCATGATATAATAAATACATATATGTATGAAGTCCCTCCATCCCAAAATAAGAGGGACGGTTTCTGGACTATAATACCCAATTAGCTTGGGATGAAATTCATCAAGTCATATTAAGTAACGCAAGTTAAATTGTGGCCACAACATTTATGGGTATTTTAGGAAGATAGTGGGTCTTCAACCATTGTCTTAAGTTGCGCATTAAGTCAAAGCATCCCTCTTCTTTTGGGGCGGGGAGTATAACTTTTTTTTCATATCATGTCAACATACTAAAACCTCATAAAAATAGCTTAACGGTAATCCAAAAAAAGTACAAATTTTTACTCCCTCTGTCACAAAAAAGTCATACTTTACCCTAACACGGATAACAAAAACATATTTGACTCCATGTTTTTATACTACAATATCCTCAATTAACCCTCAATGGTATCAAGTCAGTGAGATTCATTCCATTTCTTTTGTAAAGCTAAAATGGGTATAATAGATAATTGGCTAAAAATATATCAAAAACAGTAATAGGATGCTTTTGGGACTTCCCAAAAAGGAGAAAGGGACTTTCTTTTTAGGACAGAGGGAGTATATCATTTTCAGCTCAAATATTTCAGTATGTATGCATAAAAGGACTGATAGATACTTATACTCAAGTCTTGCATCCATATATGCAATTTTCTGGATATTTATGCATTGGTATAACTATTCTTCAGACATTTCTTTTCTCTTCCATGCTTCACTAGTTAACAAGAGGAGCTTTCAGCTAAATTTAGAATCAACAGAAACTACTGGTCAAGAATTAGGGCAGGAGATGCTCAATCACCATATCAAAAGAAATGCAAAGTTCAACTTTTTTGCATATGCTTAGTTATAGAATCCTTTTAAAACAGAATCATGCTGCGTTGCAATTCCCGAACTGTACCTGGGAAAATCAAATCAGTTGGTTCGGATATTTTCAGCTCTCCCACAACTGAATCTGAACGAACTGGGGTATACCTGCACGATGCGTGGAACAAATTTAAAAAAAATATATGTTACTTGGAGAGAAATTCGTGATAACATTAACAATGGTTATGTTTGGATATTTCACCAAGTTCTTTTGTTGAGTAACACACAAAGCAACATATCCGAAAACTAACAGTCATTTAGTGAAAGTTGCTAAAGTAAGATAAAAGACAACTAAGTAAAAGGTTGACATATTGAAACAGAGACAACTTCTTGGAGAGGCTATCTGGGTGACTACAAAGCCTATTGTGCTGGTCAATCAATCCAAAAGACACCAAAACAAAATTTGAGCAAACAAAATTTGCAAATGATTTTATTATCCATAAGAAGGAAAAACCCTGTCTTGGCACAATGTTGGGGGTTGGAGAACACTAGTTTGACAAAGTGGAAAGAAAAAAGAATTCTCGGTTATGTCCTGCTATCAAAAGATCTGGGGCAGTCAAGGTTCGTTCCCATGGAAGAATGTGTGGAGGCAAAGGCCCCTTTGAGGGTGGGTTTTTTTATGTGGGAGGCAGTGAATGAAACTTTGCTAACTTGCGACAACCTCCAGCATCGTGGTAAACTCTTTGTCAATTGGTGTTGCCTGTGCAAATGTGATGGGGAAAGTGTAAATCATATGTTATTTCATAGCCAGTTTGCTAGGAGGTGCTGGGACTTTGTGTTCAATTTGTTTAAAGTGGAGTGGGTTATGCCGAATTCGGTGAAGGGATTGATGAGAGCATGGTCCCTGTATAAACGAAAACGGAGGAACCACTTATGGGAGGCTGCT
This sequence comes from Codonopsis lanceolata, assembly GCA_013146195.2. NCBI lineage: Eukaryota > Viridiplantae > Streptophyta > Magnoliopsida > Asterales > Campanulaceae > Codonopsis > Codonopsis lanceolata. The sequence goes on from CM028379.1 coordinate 160,238,921, forward strand.
CCTTTGGCGATTTGCTGGATCATTTGGTTGGAAAGAAATGTCAGAATTTTTGAGAACGCGGAGAGATCCTTAGAGAAGATCAAGGAGCTTATTCTACAGACTGTCTTTTTGGTGCCATGAGTCGTTTCTATTTGGTACAATCCCTTTTGTAGAGTTTGTGGATAGCTTAGTATGTAATTAATTTTCTTCGTGTATACTCCCGGTGTACAAAGGACGCGTCAACTGTTTTGACGCTAGCATATTTACAATACTTTCTTACTTATCAAAAAAAAAAAAGACAGGGTAGCTTTTGAATGATCCATTGATAGATTGTTGGGAGATAGCCAGCTCTAATAAAACCATATTTTTATGTAGGTATAATTTATGTATAAAGAGCCTCTTTTTTATGATTTTGACCAAGAATGCCTCTGAAAGGCCAATTTCCAACTCAGGGTCCAGAATTATAAAGGCACGTTTAAAGGGGCTTTAAAACGGTACTCATAACCAAATTATTTGTTAATATTCCATGGGTTTCATTAATTTTCGTACACTTCACGGAATGATTAGTTACTTGAATTTTCCTGGAATTCATTGTCATGCTCTTCGAAGGACAAACAGATGCATCAGATTACACTATTGGTGGAATTATCATGCAAAAACACCCAAGAGCCTATAAGAACTGAAAGCTCAAAGATATGGAGATGTGTTACATGATGCAAGAAAAGAAGATGACAATAAACATCCATTGTTTGCACACTTATCTTTATATTGCCACAAGCTATTTCCTGTCCTTGAAAAAGCTCAGCCTCACGCAAGCCCACAGGCAAATATTCAATACAAAACTTCTAGGTCAAAAAATTTTATCTATGGAAGGGAATTATTGAGGCCTAAACAAAGTCGAAAGGTGAAATTACTGTAAAGAGAAACAAATTTCCTTTACCAGACTGGAATCAAGGAGGGGCTGGAACCTGCCTTTAGCCAAGAACCTCATCGACATGGCAGGAGAAGGAAACCAAGACATTATTGGCTAGAGGGCATATTACAGAAGGTAACCGACTCTGTATGCCAAAGTAGGGAGATATAAATAGAGGAACTAGATAAGGAGTGCCCTGATTCAAAGTTAACTGATGACCTTGGAATCTGATAAACACTGGCTTTACAAGAGTGTTCTTACTATAGACCACAGATGCTCAACGATGTGATGGCCTATGTAAGGGCAGGTCTGAACTGCTAACAAGACAAGATTGAGCAATAACTGCAGGTTGTTAGTAGAGTCATTTCCTATCCCTGGACCATGGGAAAGTGTTTCATGCACATCGGTACATGGCTATATATGTCAGAGGGGTATGGGAGCATCATTTCCGTGTTGGATAGATTTTCCAAGTACAATGTCTCCATCCCTGCACCGGCTAACTATAAGGTTGATGAGGCAGTCATCTTCTTCTTTGAGATTTTAGTTAAGTATTGAAAACCCCTCAGGAGATCTTGAGTGGCAGGGATCCCCTTTAACTAGAAGTTTTGATGGAGCTCTTTAAGCACCCGTAGAAGACTTTACTTTCTCTACAACCATCCATTCACAAACGAATGGGTAAACAATGAGGGTTGATGCACTGTCAGAGCTCTATTTTAGACACAATATGAATGTTGATCCACAGGACCATGCCAATCACACCAGGTTTTAATTTAAGCCAGCAATTCACATTGAAAAAATGACCACGTTATAATACTTAAAAACATCAGAGACCAAACTGACCACGTTATAACAATTAACATCTTCCAATTTCATTCCCGCGCACACACATACATGCACCATCTATGTGATGCAAATTCTTCAATCGCGAACAATTAATACTAAGTTTGTGCTCTTGACACAATTCAAAACATTTCAGAAAATCGTTTTTGAGCAACTACTTGTAGTGAAAGCAACAGATGGTAACAAGGAGAGAGGGAACCGTTACCCAAACAATAAGCGGCAGCTGTAATCTGCATCTGTGACTTCATAACTTCTAGAACTAGCACCATTGATGAGAACGATTGTTCCCTCACTAGTTTCTCTATACCAGCTAAAGAGGCTTGATCCTTCATAACCACCAAAATATTCTCCTTCACCATAGTATGTAGTTGAAGACAACTCCTTAACACAAACTTTTGAAACTACTGGAAATGCTGCCACATTGTTTCACATAGATATGTTAAGGATAAAACCCACAAGGACTGAGTATCTGCAAATCACAGTTACGATAATTGGCAAAGGGCCAGCAATGATCTTAATCAGAGACATGTAATGGAATAGGATAAACATACTAAATGGCCCATGTAAGGTAGTATCTTTTAGGCCAATACTAACTCTTCATGAATTACCATAAACCAGAAAAGTTAATAAAATGTTAAGCAAATAAAAAGTGGGAATGCAAGACTAAGATGATCTTCTAAAAAAGATTTGTCTGGCTACCACCCCAGAAGTATCTTAAATTGATAGATTAAGCCAAAGGAATATCAGGATCCAAAAGTTAACCGCTATTCATCCAGCACAACCATGCAAGATGATTTTCTAAAAGAGATTTCTTTGACTACCACCTCGGAAGTATCTTAAATTGATAGATTAAGCCACAGGAATGTCAAAAGTTAACTGCTATTACTTCCAGCATAGTGATCAACCATGCCATTGGTAGAATGGATAGAGAATCACACATCATCTGTGAATTAATGAAATTAGAACATGACTCTACCTGGACTGACAGGGGTGTTACAGATTGAGACAAGTGGCTTCCCAGATTTTCCATCCTCACGAGTTGGGAGCCAATACAAAGCCAAATAACCACCGACATCTTCCAGTGATGGAGTATATTTCCTGCAACAGAAGCACATCAAAAGAGTTCATTACAAGGAGAAATCAGAAATGTTAGTCTAGGAAAGAAACAGAAAACATCTTAGAACCTACAAAGTCTTCCCGCAAATAACAATGTCCGCACAAGCATTGGATATGTCCATAAGAGCAGATTCAGCAAGCTTGTTCTGAGTTCTGTACCATACATAATCTCCATCGCCTTCTCGTCCTCCAAAGTAAGTCTTGTTAGGTACCACGACTGTGTTCTCGCAGCAATCAGGAACTACAAGTTCCACACCCACAGGATCGGCTGTTGGAAGAAAAATTATAGACATTGGACATAGAAATTTCACATGTAAAATAATTGGGAAAATCTAATATACAACAGATAGTAAAAATTGAAAGAAAGAAATACGAGCAATACTTCACTAAATTCTAAGATAAGATTGAAACAATAAACACCAGCACTTATTATAGGCTACAAAAGCAAAAGATCAAGTCAAGCCAAAACAAAACAAGTAAAGATCAAAGAGTCCAGTGGTAAGTAGTGGATATTGAAATTCACAGTCAAATCCATATATCATTACCAAGAAAGAGTAATATAAAACATGGTTTTTTAAGTGTGGAATTCTTAATCCTCAATATATAAACAACCTCTCAATCCCTACATAAATAAATAAAAAGAATAGCATCCCAAGAGCAGGCATAGCCAAAGACATAACTAAGTGAGATGAACGTCATGCTTTGGTGAGTGGTCCAAATCCTTGGGTGAATGACTCCAGCGGTAGACCTATTGCTATATTATGGCAGATGAGGAGCCTGCATATGGTCTGTGCACCATGCACTGAGGCTCATTGACAAGTTGGAACTCAGTTACCTAAAATTCTAAACTATTGGGTAGTAGATCCAACAGTATGCTTTGAGCAGTCCATTCATTTTACATCTGATCAGTGATACAGCTAAACAGCTCCCTCTTGGACCGCGCACCAGTGCGCATAAGACTCCTCATCAACCCCTCAAGAACCATGAACACAATCACCAAAACTTGAAGTACCCGTGCACATGCACGTGCACTCTTTCCACCAATAACACCTCGCTTGTGCATGTGTCTGCTAAGTCACCACCAGCATCCATTACCACTGATCTGTTGAGCAAATTTATATTGCAAACACAGGTAAATCCCACACACACAAAAACAACTAACTACCGAAGAAGAGCCTGCAGTAATTGTATGTTACGTACGAACTAATCTAAAAGCTTAATTTGTTACCAGGGACCAATAATGTTAATCAAGCTGAACAATTCCTCTCATATGTGACCCTATTCACATATGAGTGATATGAGTACGAAACAGATGTGTTAAGCTTAATATACATTGTTGAGCCCCTATCTAACAGCTTAAGCTTTTAGATGAGTTGGTTACTTAACATGGTATCAGAGCTCTGGTTTGGCAAGGTCGTGGGTTCGAATCATCCCGCTTGCAAAACCTTGCATAGCTCTCTGTAACCATGTAAAATTGCCGACTCATTTAAAAGCATAAGTTGTTAGAGATGGCCCAACAATGTATATCAAGCCTAATTATAAAAGCTGTAGGTTAAACAGATTACTACTGGAAGCATGGAATAGAAGGAAATGGTTAAGTTTCTTTTCAAATATATGAAATTCTCATGAAGAAATATGCAATGAAATTATGAAAGCTTGAAATATGTAATTTTTTGAACATCACTTGTTAGAATGTTATGCAACTCAAATAAATATAGTTAATAAATTATAAACACATCAACAGAAGATGATATTTTTAGCTTTTTCTATAGTTATCTACAATGAAATAATTACTCACCTGGTGTAACCAGACTTGACGTAATAGTCCTTGAACCTCCTTTAACTCCATCTTTCCGCACAGGTGTATAGATGAGTTCCACACATCCTCCCACGTCCTTATAACTTAAATCCAAATACTCTGCTAACAAATATATATATATATATATATATATATACACACAGTCAGACACAATGATAGTTGACAAACCAAAAATAAAACCAAAACCAAACAAATAAGTGGAGAGCTTATTATAATGAAGAAAACACACCACTGGAAGGTAATTTTTCCCGGAAACCATTGGCCTTCACTCTAAACCATTCGGAAAAGCAGTCACCTTTTTCCCTGAAGCAAATGTTCATAACTGTAACTACAGGAACAAGATAGGATAAAAGAAAATGAAAATCTTGAGTTCTCCTTCACAAATGTTCAAATGCATGTCTCACCCGCCACTATAAGATGCAACAAAACTCAAACGTTCTCCTTCAACCAATGCCCCGAGAAACTCAAGTGACTGACAAGTTGGTGGCCCTATCAAAGATATATCAAAGTTAACTTCTAATAATTCTAAATGTATGATGCTCCTCCTAAGAAATGTCAATTGCAGCATCATGATTATAGCAAGTCGAATACTAATTGGCACATAGGAAGAACAAACACAGCAACCAAAAGAGTGGTTTCAAGAAGAATCATCAAAAGGTTACTAGCAAAATCATTTTCACAACATACCAGGAAGAATTGGTCCAATTTGTTCAGATAGAACGGTAGGACCACGGGCCCAATCACTTCTGACAGGCTCACAAGAAACTGATATGAAATAGCCAATATCATCAACTGAGAGCAGATATGACGGGGTAGTAGCTTCCTTAATTTCACTTTGCATTCCATCAGAACTAGTCTGCACATTGAAATTCTGTTGTATGAGCCACTATGGATGTGGAAAATTGATTAGAATGTGAAAAGAAGTAATTAATTTTTTATTTTATTTTTTGATAAGAAAAGAAATATATTAGATTAAAAGAGGCGAGATTTCCATCATAACAACCAGAAAAGCAAGAGAGAATACAAAAAACAATTTAAATTGGGCTGACAAACAGAAAGCAGGATGCCTCGGAAAGCACCCCTAGCTGAGGCTCGAAGAGAGGTCAAAAAGGTCACTCTATCAAAGCTTCAGCGATAAGGTCTGTTCCCTGAAAATTCTTGAATTCCACTCCGTCCACAAGCACCATAAAATGGCAAAAACTATGCACTGCCAAAGCAAGCCTGCCTCAGCATCCTACCCGAATCCTCGGAAATTCAATTGGAGAATAGAGGAGATAGACTCGAGGCTGATCCTTGAGCACTAAAGAGACAGCAACATCATCATCATTCACGATAGAATCATCGTCTCCATCTTTGTAAGCCATTGCCGAGGAAAAGCCTCGCTCTGATACCAATTGATACGGGGAAAGGTTTTAGATTAAACCCGAAGGATTAATCAAGGGCTCTTACTGGTAGAAAACCCTTAAATTAAGGTTAAACACGTCAAACCTTATTAATCCTAGAATCCACTAGGAAAGAACAACTGGAATCCACTAGAAAAAAGGATTAAACCTTAACTTTATTTAATTTTCTGAACAATTCAGAATTGACATCAAACCTGTATTTGTAAGGTTCATAGCGGTTGGAAAGGAAGTTATAACTTGCAAAAAAATTGCCCTAACTTATAACTTCCAAAAAAACTGCCCTAACTTATCTACTAACCAACTAGGACTTTAAATTCATCAATTAGGGATCTAAATCTACTTTTAAATAAAAAATACTACCCTATTAATTACAAATTCGAAATTTATAACAATAGCAAAAATAATCAAACTTAAGAATAAACTACTCCAATCTTGTCCCACATCACCCAAGCTTCACCGGACACTCCGAACAACTGGTGCCACAAATATCTAGCTCCATTCCAATGAAGGAAAAAATGAGACTGCAGAACTGACCCATCACACACCAATCTAGGAAATCATCTTATAAGGCCTACGCTTTTGGAGCATATCATTTGTGTTGGGTTTATTAAGAGTCAGAGACCATACTTAAGCTCTAATTTTGTATCAGAAGTCAAATTATCTTCCCAAATTTCAACTAGTAATGTAATGGAATCCTAAACTGCTATGCACTTCAAAAACATACATTATCACTGTAGAATGTGAGTGTCCCACAGGATGTGATGCAGTGGCGAAGCCAGAATTTTGTCTGCGCAAGGGCCGTATATATTTTATAAAGGTGAACTAATGCGATTAACATAAATTATCAATCTACTTTTTCAAAGTTAATTAAAGTGAGTAAATTACAATAACAACACATCATTTAGAAATTCATAAAAAATATAATAAATTTAAAAAATAACAGAGCTTCATAGAGCAATATGTAAATGTAATATTTTATTTAATTGATTTATATTTAATAACATATTTTGACTTTAAAAACTCTAGGGGGGCCAATAGTACAATTTTTCCACAAAAATTACAAAAACTTAATAACTCGTCCATTGGGGTAGTGAATTTTTTTAAAGGGCCCAGGGGCCATGGCCCCTTTAAGCACTAAGGTGCCTCCGCCACTAGTGTGATGTGTCCAAGGTAAAGTATTAAGTGTGACATGTTCCTATCAAAGAACCTCAAAGACTAAAGGATAGAGGTGGAAGTCAAGACTAATCAGGCAAAGAGAAAGAGGGCAAAGGCTGATACAAGAGAGTTCTCTCTCTAGTAGTCACTAGGTTCTCAATCAAATGATTTTCAATGTTTGAAAATGATGTTATGACCTCTATTTATAGTGAATATGGGATGACTCTGCTAGGTGTCATCATCCTATTGACCATGCAATGATTATCGGACAAGTGTCCCGAAAGTGGGGACCACAATCGGATTTTTCTCTCTTAGTGATCAGGTCACACGCATCGCATGTGCGTGGTATGGCGTGCATACAACGGTGAGACTTTCTCTCGAATTCAGCCACCAAACCAATAACCCTGAGGTTCCCAAAAACCGGCTCAACCTTGGTAAGTTGGTGCCCTTTACCTCAGATGTAAAATTAGTTCCTCGGAACCCTAATTCTCAGAGACCACGGCTCTAGGGCCAGCTCGATTCTAATAGGGTCAGGCAAGATGTCATCCAGTTTGCTCATGGAAACCATTAATAGAGCCGAGGTGCGGCCACAAAGGTCTGCGCATCATTACCCTTAAGGTAAAAGCATTACATCGGCCCCTAATAAATGTGTTATATACGCATCTATGGGGTACTTATTTAGCTTAGAAATAGAGATTTTACAAGGCTTTTGGCTACTAATATGTGTTTTAGAGCTTAATTGTAAGTTTCAAGGATTTGGATGGAATTAAAGGATTCTTAAAGGTTTTAAGTGAAGAATCGAGGAAGGGAGCTATGAGCAAAGTCAGAAGAGTCAAAGGACCAAAAGTTGGTAAAAACCTTGCGGTCACATGCCTCCTAGACCTTGCCACCGCAAGGTTCCCAGTCTGACAGGTCTGTAATCCCGAAGGAATTCAGGACCTTACGGTCGCATGCCTCCAGTATAAATACAAACCTTGTAGCCCTAAGCCAAAGGTACAAATTTTAGCAATACAATACAGTTTTATTAGTTGTAATTCATAGTTAGTAGAGATCGTTCATGTTTTCATTCATCGAATTGATTAGTTGATCGTTGATGATAAACTAACCGCTTATATCTAGGAATTTGAGATAACTTGTATCGAATCTTTTGCTCTATATTAATTTATTATTCAATCAAGTCTTGTTGATCATAAAGTTTATCATCCTCTTTTTCTATTGCTTTTTCCTAATAATGGTATCGCAATTGTTAACGGCCTAGGGGCACGAATAACTGCATGACCAATATGCATATGTCGTATGTTTGCCCTCTTTTGTGATATATTAAATCTATCGAGTAGATACAAGTGAATCCTAACTCTTAGATTCCCCTCCATAAAATCAATTAAGCTATGAGAATAATTTAGTTTAGTTAATTTAGATAAAATCAGCCAAGCCCCCCTTAGTTAATAATTGTTTTTTTTATAAATTAAAAACAATTATTAACTAAGGGGGGTTTGGTTGATTTTATCTGTTTACTTGCTTAAATTGCTTCTTATCTCTGTGATTCGACCCTTGCTTTCCAATCACTATACTCTATATTGATTCGTACACTTGCGAGGTAAATAAAAAAGACATCACCCCCTTTAAGCTATCTCCTGGAGCCTAGTACGTTGTTGTATGGTAGGTCTTAGTTTGGGGAAAACTAGGTAATTATGTGGCCTGGAGTGACGTGGCATAACCCCTACTACAATTACAATGTCGTGATAAGTTTTGGAGTACCTTTGGCATTGCATACACAAGTGCACTAGTAAAATTTGTACACATACTACTTACCAAAAAAACTATTGCTTCATATCGATAAAAATGTAACATCAGTTAAATAATACAATGCAACACTGTAAGTACCCGGAACCAGCGGAAAACTGAGTCACCCTCTTCACCACCCCAATATTTCTTGTCAATACATAGTGGAGTGCTTTCAACTGCAGTACCAACCACTTGTAGAGAGAGCAACCTCGGGCTTCCTGAAAATCAAATAAAATTTAGATTAAAAAACAATCTTAGATTTTTTATCATAATGTTTACAAGGAGAAGATTTTATGTACTCTTCCCGTGATTAGATGTGTATTACCTTTGCGTTTTTACTTCATACAAAAGAATATTACTCTTGGAAATTTCAAAGATTGTGATGCTGTAATTTACTAGCTTACCCCTTTTTTATAAGGTAAAAAATAGAATAAAAAGCGTCAAAAACAAGATGAGCTCTTACGGACCAAAAATTGTGGAAATAATGAAGACCAAACCTGAAATACACTCTAGAAAGTTTGGATTTTTATGTAAAAATTGACTTTCTCAATTCATGTGAAAGTCACAAAGATGCCAATCCTTCAGGGATGGAAGGAGCATATACGATACATATTCGTGGATATAGATCATTGTAGGTGTGCCATAGTTATCTGCTTTCATTGAGAACCACAATCTGTATCCAATTTTCCTATAATTTTTTTCATGAAAAGTTAATTCTGACCTAACACCCACTGTTTGATAAAGATTGACTACTAAAGTCTTATATATTGGACCACTGTCATAAATGTCTAGTGTTTGACAAAGACAATCAAATCTATATTTCAAACAAACAAAAACAATAATGTATATAAAACATACAGCTTCGAGATGAAAGGAAATGTAATTACCTGGTCGGACACGCTCTTGTCCCATGCAAGTTCTTGTCTCACCCACAATCCCATCATCACGTAGTGGAGTACACGTAAAAGAGATAAATTTACCAATGGCACTTTTGGTGACACGATACTGAAGAAGACCTGAAAGCTCAGGTATTAAAGTACCCGACTCAGTTTCAACCTGCAGATATCAAGGCACAGAGGAGATAGGGTTGGATTTGTGTGAGAAAATTCCACTCTTAAATTGGCTTCATATTATGTACAACAATAGCAAAAAGAAGAGGCAAAGACTGTGTAACCTTTCCTAGGACTAGGTAGGTCTTTAACTGGTTGAAAAATCTTGGGGGGTGGAGAATAATGTTTTTTCGTTGGGAGAAAGGCTTTGATCTCCTTTTTATTTTGATCTGTTTAATATTTTCATTGTGAGACATATTACTGTCCCCAGCCAGCCAGCCAGTTTGCATCCTCTAACAAAAACTACAAGATTTTAAGGCAATGGTCCATAACACTTGGCAGACTGAAGCTTAGCCCAGTTAACAGTTGTACCACACACTAAAACAGAAATGTTACAACTGGTAAAACTCATGTCCATTCGTTTTATGTCTGTCACTGTGTCACATCTATAACAGAAGTAAACTCATGTATATTTTCACATTGCATTAAGTAGCCTTTTTAGTAACTACAATTCCCTGAACATTCAATTAATCAATAGGAATCACACTGCAAACACAAGTCTGTCTTCAGCCTGTTTTTTGGAGAGAATGAATACATAAAGAAATGATGATGCATATCAAGGTTTTTTCCAAACAATAACACCATGAAGAATTGAAGAGATGCAAATTCATAGAGACATTATAGCACCTACCATTTCTTCTTCTTTTGTTATTCAACATTTGATATGGAAAACATGAAGAATGTGTTGCGCCTATAAACTACATGAAACACTAAATAGTGCATACCTCGTGAAGATACCAATTGTAAATACTTTTTCCTTCGTGACCACCAATGTACCCATAAGATGCTGTTAGTATTCCACCTTCAGAGTAATCGCCAGTTATGGATAAGAAATTTAGACTCGGGGGAAGAGCTGCAAAGATTTGAGATACATATTAGAACCATTGGTCGTGTAATAACAATCTCAAAAGTATTTAACTTGTGGCACTAAAAACACATTTAAGTAAGATAATTTGAGGCAATTTAAGTACTACTTGAACAATTTATTTGGTCACTTAGTGCATGGAAAGTACGAAGATTAAATCTCAACGAGAAAGTAACCATCAGTATAAATCATTCCTTTTTCTTTAACAAACATTAACTAACAGAAACTACTTAATTCAACTTACTTTCAACAGCTCTTTCAGATATAATGTATCCAGGTTCACCAGCTTCACCATCTGGAGTCATGGGAGTGAACTTGGCAACAATGTAGCATCCAACAACACCTAACGGAATGCGAAATGCCTAGTCAAACGAAAAATGCTCAATTACATTTGTGTCAAAAATGCACGTTACATGATAAATGCCCCACTATAATACCACCCACCTTGGCAATTTTGGATGTGCTTACTGCTTCAAGACCATGCTCACTATCCAATTCCGAAATGCTTGTTTTAAACCATTGTACTCTGCTAGATCCTTCAGTACCTCCAGTGACATTACCGGTTACTGTGACCTTACTTCCTTCCCTTAGATCACCTATTATCTTCAAGTTTGCTACTTTTGGGGGAGCTGAAATGTGGATCAGGTAAAAGCACATGAACAAAGGATTTAAACTGATAATTGCATCTTGATAAAACTACATGGTAAAGGAAATAATAACTGATGGCAGAAATGAATAGTGAAGTCCAGAAAAGAGACAGAGTCAGAAGAAATACAAGGAAAAGAAAATAAGGGGATGTACACAATTATATCCCCTCCGCTCCAAAATAAGTGTTCACTGTCTAGAAGGTTCAAATGTTGAGGACCAATGATTGATCAATATTTTGTGGAAAACCAAACGGAACAAATAAATAATACTTCTTCCATTCCATTCCATTCAAAGAGCCCTTATCTTTTCAGGTTATTCCTTTTTTTTATAAAGGTAAAGTATATATAAATGAAGAGCGTCAAAATGGGTGATGCATCCTTTACATAGAAAAACGAAAATTGTTTAATAAAGAGACACTTTTGAAACTTAAGCTTGTAACTACTTTAACATTCTAACTTTACCCCTCACCTACAAAATGAGAAAGTTGGATACACCAAACATTGCATGTTACGTTATAGTGGTTACTGCCACGGGTTATTTTGTATCTCGCAGATGTTTGAGTTCACAAATATGGAATTTTTGAATGAAATGCGGGGAGAATGTAAGTGGACCATTGATCTCAGTAAATAGGTAAAAACCAGAAAGATGATCCAATCCTAAGAATGCTTACAGAATGACATTCCTACACAAACACATACACACCAACTCTTAACCAAGAAAATTTTAAAGAAGGGCCACTTAACAACTTTAAGTTCCTTGTGCAGATAATAAAGGAGTACCTTGCTTGACTATTTGTGACACTGTAGACATGGATTCTCCTTCCTGCCCTGTAGATTGACCAAAGATCTATATGAATAATCCAAGTGCAAACAACCTAGTATAATAAAAACTCTGGGGAGGATACACATAAAGAGTTAACCTCTCCCACAGATCAGAAAGGAATAACTGACCCTCAAAATTCATAGGAATATAAACAAAAGCCAAACGTGAACCAACATCCTCTTTGGTCAGACAATACTCAGTTGTACCAGTTAATACCAGCACAAAGTCTCTGTCAATTCAAAATATAAGAAAGAAATTATTAGGAGAGAAAAGAAAATAGAAAGAAGCATGAAAAAACTATTTATAGATTGCTAACATAACCAACATAAGAATTTTGACCACCTTAATCACGAGGGAAGTAAAATGCGACGATCAATTTTTGAGCATTGTATCAGTTTCTATTTTAATTGATAGTATTTTCTATAATCTCACTTATCTGAAGTTTGCCGGCAAACAATACAATCTATTATAACTGACTGAAAGGAAAAGGCGGATATGTCAAGTCCCTATATACACCAAGTGGCAGAAAGTCCAAGAAAGAAAATGTCAACGGCCCTATAGGATGTTGTATTCAAAATTGGACTGTCTTGGATCCTAACGTAGGTCCCTATGAACTATGAGAATTCAAAGGACATGATATCTTGGAATGACTATAGACCTTATCAGGGTGCCCCTACCAGATGATATATTTCATAGATCTCTCCAACTTACACAAGGATTGATTGCTTTTGTCGAGAAAGCTGCCCAATGCAAGTCCAACAGATCATGAAAAAGTTTGCCAAAGCATGGTATTGACAAACAACATTAGCCCCTGCTGAAATAGTTTGCAAACACGTTTAAAAGCCTCAACCAACTTATGAAGCCCATTGAAGAAAAGAAACAATCTGGCCTTCTTGTAATTACATTCTAGAAAATTATAGCGGCGAATGTTTGGTACTCACCCAGTCTATTCCCCCCAGATTCGGTAACTTTTGGGAACAAAACTGGTAATGTGCTTTATCGAAGAAACAGAAGCTTCGATAAAGGCCAAGTGAAAATATACATATCTTTTGAACTGTAAAGAGTAGAAAAGTTATTCCACCAGCCCAAGCTATTAACCAAGAGTTCGGCGGACTGGTCCAAGGGGCTATCCAAAGGGAGATGAAGGGGAACCAAAATAACTTTTTTGATAGGTAAGTATGAACCCTTGTTGGTATGGGGATTGGAACCAAGGACCTCAAGGTCTTTGCCTGAGTGCCCTTATAGATGTATAAATTCATCAAGTAAACGACGGAAATCCTTTGTCATCGAGGAAATTACATGTATAGAATCAAAAAGAGATCGATGTAATCTTTTTAAAATTGTTTATACGCTACTTTCAAGATAGCTTGCTCCAATAACTAGTCTTGAAATATCTACTGATTTTCATAGTTAAACCCTGTGATTCTGAATCTCATGACCAATTGCTACTTCATTCTGAGGGTGGCTGATTCCATTGGAACAAGTTGTTCGGGGTGTTGGGGAAGCTTGGGTCAACCCCAAGTTTATTCCGTTTGCGTCCATTTTTCAGATGCAAGTGAGAAGTCATGGTGACAGGATTGATGCTAGTTTGTTATGGCTATGCAGGGTGTCTGTTGTTCTTTGTTGTGTGTTGACCAACTAGAACTCCAGAATTTTCAGAGATCAATCGCTTTCATTGTCTTAGGGTTGTCCTCATGGCATCTCTCTGGTGGATTCGGCTAGAAGAGCCTTCTGATGGGTTCCAGTTTTATTACAACAAAATTAGGCTGGCTTTGATCTTTTAGTGCCTTTTTTTCAGGCTTTGGCCTTCATAATCTGTCTTTGGATGGAGTTCTCGTCCGTCTATTTGTAGCTTTGATTATATCTATCAATTTATTCTTCTTTTTTTTAAATAAAATAAATAGTTAAAACCCTGTGATGGTAGCCAAACTTGGCGAAAATTGAAAAGTTGTCCCCTTGCAATAATCCGGATGATTTATTAGAAAGCTGATGCAGAGTAGGAAATAAGATTTTTTTCACCACACCTGTCCTAAATTTTCATCCCACGGCTAGAATGCGACAAATTGATTACAGTAAGAACTGCAGAAACACGTATTAGTACGGGTAAAGAATGTCCTAAAATATTGGGTAGCTATTATAAAACCAGGTCAATTACTTGATGAAGTCGGTGGAGCAACAGAAAATACAGCCAGAAGGGCTATTTCAATAGCATCGTCCAACCCAACTTGTCTACAATTATCGAGGCCCAAGCTAATGGTGCAGCAAATTTGACCTATTTATCCTTTCTAAGACACCAAAATTAAAAAGAAAAAGTACCCCAAATCTTTGTTCTCACGCAACCATTCGAACTTGCTGGGTCCTTCCTTTCCTCCAAAGTATTCACCAGCTCCACGAACAGTATTCCCTTCTATGGCATCTCCAACAATCTGCACATTTTTAACCGATGGTGGAGCTGCCAATAAAAAAATAGCTCATTTAGTTCAGGGCAATTTCTGTCAAGGTTCAGCAAGATGATTAATAAAAAAAAAAAGGAACTATGTATATATGTGTGTCTGTAAGTATGTAAGTATGTATATAAATAAATAAAATAAAATAAAATAAAATAAGTATGTATATAAATGGTTAGAGAAGGCCGGAGATAGCAGTGCTCTGGAAGGTAAATGCAAGGGCAAGGGGATGAGTACTAAAGTAAACTGTTCAGATCCATATGTTCAATTGCAATTTGATCTATAATAACAGCAGCAGTGGCAAGAAAATAACAAATACAAACATAAGACTGAGCCACACAATACAAACAAAGATGAAACCAATGGCAAGAAAAACCAACAAACTGTCAAACACAAACACAGGACTGAACTAAACAGTACAAACAAATAAAAAACACGTTGCTGCAGAAAGAATAATAAAAACAACAACGGACACCCGCTGCACAAACCTTTCGCCACTGCTGGTTTAAGAAGGGTCTAAAATAAGTAGTTCTAAGCCCCACTGTATAGAGGTTTATTCCGTGGTTTGAATGTGTGATGCCCCAGGTCATAATGGTGCAACTTTACTAATTAGCGCTAAGACTCACCTTTAGCAAGAAACTAAGAATGAGAGACATACGATCATTAGGTACAAAGATCCAGTCCAGGAGAGGAACAATGACCTGGGTCCCTAGCCTCTTTAGGCATGGAAAAATGAACAAGAAAGGAGAAAATTGAGGAAAGTAAAAGAGAAAAACAGTCATTTCATCATCTCTAACTTAATTTCAAGAGACAATTTTGTTTATGACTCATTAACAGTGGGAAGTTCTATGATTTCGTCCACCTCATCGAAAAGAAAAGAACCTGCATTGTTTTTTGGGTCGATCATGAACATTAAACTAATAGAGAACCTCGAATACTCCAAGAAAAAGTGGTGCTCTGTGAAGACTTAAGCACAATCCCTAGCCTAAACACACTCCTTTCATATCAATCTCGATAATGAGCAGCTATTTGAGAATATTGCAATCAAACTATAGGTTGATGTTTGTGAGGCTTGATATACATTGATCTCTAGTAGTTTAAGCTTTAGATGGCTTGGTAACTTGGTATAATGCTATGTGTTTGGTTTGTGCAAAGACCTTAAGGTCCTTGGTTCCAATCCCCATATCAACAAGGGGTTGGGATTGAGTCATCGTGCTTGCATGTGCTACTCGCAATGTTGTGAGTGCACATGTTTGGCACAGTGTTTGGTTTGTGCTGCCCCTGATGAGGCATCCTTGTTTATCTCTCCAAGTTTGAGGGGGTTAAGTGTGAGGGGGAGAGTAAAGCTTCATATACATTGTTGGGCTCCTCTGTAACAGCTTCAGCTATTAGATGCGTTGGTAACTTAGCAAAGTTGTTCAACAGCTCATTAAGACGCTAAGACATTGTAAAAGGCTTGGAATCAATATATCAAGTTTTCTCCCCTAATTGGTGTGTTGTGTAAGGAATAGTGTGAGTGGTATAATCAACTCCAGCTTCATAAATATAGTTTTGGAATGGTTTGTGTGAGATTTCTTCTGAAGCTTGGGTCTCTAACTCTAATTGATGCTTTGTTTCTTACTCAGCTTTGAAGTTTTGGTGTGGAACAGATGGCAAAGTCTATGAACTGATCCCTCACTCTGTGATCACGCTGTGAACACTCACTCTGTGTTCACATTGAGCGTGATCTCACGCCGTATTTTATCGACAGAGTAGTGATATGTGGATGATATTGTTATTACTGGTAGTGATAGCACAGGTATTAGTACACTTCAGGAGTTTCTTCAAACGAAATTTCAAACTAAGGATTTAGGTTGTTTGAAATATTTCTTGGGTATTGAGGTTGCTCATTGCAAGAAGGTATCTTTTTGGCTCAAAGGAAGTATGTGCTTGACTTATTGTGTGAGACAGGAATGTTAGGAGCAAAACCTTCGATCACTCCTATGGAGCCGAGTCTAAAACTTAGGGCTGAAGATGGTGAAGAATTTGCAGAGCCAGAGAGATATCGTCGACTTGTTGGTAAATTGAATTATCTATAACCAGGTAGCTATTGATTGTAAGTCAGTTTATGTCCTCACCACGGACTACTCATTGGGATGTTGTTGTGCAGATTCTAAGATATCTTAAACGGGCTCCAAGGCAAGGTGAACTATATCGTGATCATGGACATATGAGAATTGAAGGGTTTACCGATGCTAATTGGGCAGGTTCTCAAGACAAGAGATCTACTTCAGGATTATTGTGTATTTGTTGGGGGTAATTTGGTATCTTGGAAGAGTAAGAAACAACCGATGGTGTCGAGATCTAGTGATCTAGTGCGAAGTCTGAATATAGAGCTATGGCTAATGCCACATGTGAGCTTGTGTGGATTCGTCAGCTCCTGGGTGAGATTGGTATTGGTAACTCATTACCTAGGCAATTATGGTGTGATAGGTGAGATTGGTATTGGTAACTCATTACCCATGTAGTTATGGTGTGATAACTAGGCAGCCATTCATATTGCCTCGAATCCAGTGTGTTCCATGAACGAACGAAACACATAAAAATTGATTGTCATTTTGTTTGAGACAAACTTCAAGAAAAGGTGATTGCCACGAGTTATGTTAGAGTTACGTTAGAACCGGGGATCAACTCGCGGATGCGTTTACTAAGTCATTGAATGGGAATAGAACTGGTTATATTTGTAACAAGCTGGGCATGCATGATATCTATGCTCCAGCTTGAGAGGAAGTGTTAGAATATAGTTATATGTATATTTAGGGTTATATTGTATATCATTATATTTGTAGGGACCTTGATGTAACTTATACATACATATATATTGTTTTGTGGAACTGGTTTATAGTTATCGGCTTCAACACAATTGAATTACTTTTCTCCTTGGACAACAAGAGAGATGGCAAGGACAGGCAAAGACAAGTCATTGGTTCCAATCCCCGTACCAATAGGGGTCACACTTACCTATTAAAAAAAAAAAAAAACTAGCTATGCAGTACATCTAGAAGTACATAAAAAAAGTGGGGTACGACCAAGGGCACATAAATAGGAAGGGACTTTCCTATCATGGCAACATTAAATGTGTGCGAGTATGACAGTAATAGGTTTATGATAATTTGATACAATCATTTTTCATTCATGATCCCAAACTGGACCTTAGTTATTATTTACAAATTGAGTCCCAAATATAGACACAAACCTTAAAAAAATTGATAAGTAAACAGTATTATATATCAGCCGCCAAAAAAGGTGGCGCAACCTTGTACACATGGGGTATACATCACAAAAGATTATAAAACAAAAGACCTATCCAAAGTATATACAGAAGAATCCCCTGATCTGATCAGCTTCTAAGCACCAAAATCAAAGGGTCTAAAGAAAAGCTTTCTTTTTTTTTTTTGATAAGTAATATTAACACAACACCAAATCAAGTGACACGTCCTTGTGCACAGAAAGTATACAAGATCAAAAGAATATAATCTACAGACTATCTAATATATTAACAAGAAGAGTCCCTGAACTTTACGCCGTTTTGGAGTGCCAAAAATCGAGAAGCTGATGCACTTCCTTTTTAATCCGGTCAGCATCTATCTCCGCATTATCAAACACCCTATGATTCCTCTCCTTCCAAACACTCCACCAAATCGCCAAAGGAATAGACCTCCATCTACTGTTGTTACTAATACCGCTTAACGAAGCCCAACCACGAAGCAGATGAAGTGAAGTCCTTGGCATCGCCCAAGAAATACCCGCTACACACAAAAGGAATCCCATAAGTCCCTAACAACTAGACAGTGCAAAAGCAAATGATTAACTGTATCCTCCTCCTTTTTACACATGAAGCACCGATTCACATAAACCCTCCATCGGGCTCTCAGATTATCCCCAATCAAAATAGCCTCCCTCGACGCTTCCCAAGCAAAAAACATTACTCTACTAGGAGCCCACGATTTCCAGATTACTTTCCACACAAAATGTTCCCTGTCCTCATTTTTTAAGAAAGAGAAAAAACATTTCACCGAGAAAGCATTCATTCCAAGAATCAATCCCATTAGGACATTCCACCACTGCACTAACCAACTCATCCTTATTAACGACCATCTCAAATAGATTAGGAAAACCCCTTTGAAGAGGGGCTTCTCAACACCACTTATCCTTCCAAAATCTCACCTTCTCCCCATTTCCAATGTTGAAGGAAATCTGACTTTCAAAAAGATCCCAAACTTTCATAATTCCCTTCCAGACATTTACCCCATAAGAACAATAGACTTCCTTGGGAAACCACAAGTGATTTCCTTCTCCATACATGCCCACCACTACCTTTCTCCATAACGCTTCCCTTTTCCCCAGGAACCTCCACAACCATTTACCGAGAAGAGCCTTATTAAACACCTTTAAACTTTCAACTCCCAAACCTCCATTCTAAATACTACTACAAACCGTGCTCCAATTTACTAGATGATACTTCCGATCATCCGCACCCCCCTTTCTCTCTCCAATTTCTCAATTCTCTTCACCACCGACATCAGAATCTGAAACAGAGAAAGCATATAGGTTGGCAAATTCAACAACGTGCTCTTAATCAGAGTTAAACGACCTCCATTTTGACAAATAATGCCTCTTCCAACTCGCCAACCTTCTTTCAAATCTTTCAAGCACCAAATCCCAAATTGCTACACTCTTAAAAGCTGCCCCCAAAGGAAGACCCAGATACTTCGTTGGAAGACTACCTGTTGTGCACCCAAAAAACTCTGTTAGACTCCACAAATTGAAGACTTCACCCACCGGAATAATTTCACACTTTGAGATGTTTCCGCTTATTAGGTATAAGCACGATGAAAGTGGCATTAAGGCTTTTCTCGATGCCCCCCTCCTCATACAATGAGTGAAAAAACTCCATAATATCTACCTTCACGATCTCCCAACAATGCTTAAAAAAAGTGAACGAGAACCCATCCGGCCCAGGGGCATTGTCTTCTTTCAAATTCCGCAAAGCTTCAACTACTTCCTCTTCACTGAAAGACTGCTCTAACAAAGTCTCACTTTCATGGGATATCCACCTAAAAGAAGTTCTAGTTAACTCCACTTTCCCACCTCCTCTATTCGAGTAGAGCTTCAGCTCCTTATAGAAATCAACTATCCCTTTCTTGATCAAATTTGGATCTTCCATCATTTCACCGTCTATCTTAAGTTTCCGGATCTCATTGTAACTAGTATTTTTATCACCTTCCTTGAGCCATTGAATATGGGATTTTTGTCTCCAACTAATCTCTTCACTAATCAAAAGCCTTTTAACCTCCATCTTTTCCACCTCTCGCCGAGCATACTCTGCTGCCCCCATACTTCCCTCACCTTCCAAGTCAACCAAATTTTTTATCTCTTCCATTGCCACTTTAATTCTAGCCTCCACTTTCCCAATGTCTCCCTATTCCAAAGTCCAAACTTTAAGATCCTCCTTCAACAATTTGAGCTTTCTAGCTAGACGGAAACAAGGCTTTCCCGCTATGACATAAGAACCCCATTTGAGCGTCACCCACTCCAAAAACCCTGGCTCCTCTAGCCACATATTTTCAAATCTAAAAGGAGTACTTATTTCCCGCCTTCCAAACTCTAGGACAATAGGGGAATGATCAGAAATAATCCTAGGAAGACAGGTCTGAATTGTCTCCCCAGCCTTCTCCTCCCAAACTGAGGTCAACAAAAATCTATCACGTCTTGAGCATTGGCGTATACCACCACCTCTGAACCAAGTATATGTACTGCCCACTAGAGGCAAATCTATTAACTCTGCCTCACTGAAGAAATCATTAAAATACAACATAGCTTGAGAAGATCCTCTTGCCCTGTACGTTCATGTGGAAATCGGATGGCACTGAAATCCCCCCCCTCCCACACACCATGAATAATTCCATCCATGTCTCACAGTTAACAATTCTGCCCAAAAATCCCTGCGGTTCGAATCTGAAGTAGGCCCATAAACACATGTGAACACCCACTTAAAACCATCTCCCACTCCTTCAAACAAACACGAAACAGAATGGGAAGCTTTCACGACATCAAGCCTTGAAAATAACCTGCTATCCCACATGACTAGCACTCCCCCTGCTGCTCCAACAGCCCCGAGGTGATCCCAGTCTAACCATCTATTACCTCCTATGCTAGCCATCAAACTGACATCCATCTTTTCCATTTTAGTTTCCTGAATACAAATGACATTTGGCTTCCATCTACCAATCACTTCCTTGACTACCTGCCTTTTCTTGAAATCATTTAACCCCCACACATTCCAACTTAAAAATTTAAATCCATGGAAAAACTTTTTTTTTTTATAAGCAACGTATTATACTTTACTTATCCATGGATTTACTTTTTTTTGATAAGTAAATCCATGGAAAAACTATCAGTAAAAAACATAACAGGTATGCTGAACTGTGGCTCCCCCACCCCTCTTGCTTGCTGCCCCATCAAAATTTATGTTGTAACACAAATTTTTGAGCTCCCGACTGATCCTCCCCTTTGATTTTCCCCTGTTAACCCCCTTTTAAATTTTTTCAATTCGAACCTTCTCAATTTCCATCAACAAATCTTCAATTCTATCTTCATACCCCTTGCAAGAGACACCCAGAAATTACCCAAAGCTTTTAGCCTTACTACGAACCCAAGCAGACATTTCTTCGATGCTCCTATCCTCAGCTTCCTGTTTGGAATCCTTCATCTCTTCAGGTCTAATCATCGATATTGGAGTGCACTGTAACACCTTTTCTAGACAATCACTTTCGCAAAGTGGCACCCACGAACAACCTGCTCAACACGACATCACTCGAGCCGGCACTTCCAGATAAATGGATCTTGCCTGTCGACTTCCTCTGTTCCGACATCTTCTCCCTAGGGACTTCGCCCTCTCGCTCAACTGATAGCTTCGTCCCATTCTTTATTGAACTCAGATTTTTGTTCACCACATCTTTCTCCCGCCTTGGGCTAAGCCCTGCCCTGTTTGCCTCAAAATACAGCCCAAAATTAGAAGCCGGCGAGAAAAGAGATGGCCCTGAGTCATTCCCACAGCCCAAATCCGCCTCCTGCCCAAACCCATCACTGCAACATGGATCCCACTAGCCTTTGCCCTTATCGGATTGTCCAGGCCCATTCTCCCTAACAACTAAAGTTCTTATCGGCCCACAACTGGCGTAAAGCTGATCCGAACACCCGGCCCTTATATTCCCTTTACCCAAACCGACGTCGGCTACACTTCCGTTGTTTAAGTTTGAATTTGAATTTTTAGGCACCCACATGCCTCTGCTAGCTCTGTTAACATCATGTGCACCTGTTTTGTTCAGAGCTGGTTTCCTCTGCGACTTCCTTGGCAGCGCGTGGAAAGAACCTCTTGTCTTCTTCCAGCTCCTCTCTCCCCTTCTTCCTGTACCTCCACCATTAAAGGGCCACCTACAACATGTCACTGTAGTTTCTACCCAAATTGGCACCGAGAAGAAGCGACATCCCTCGCCTATACGCACACACCCTGGCAATTCCCCCTGAAGTCACACCAAAATTCTTGCCCATCGCAAATCCAACCTATCCTCCATTGCCTCGTCGACATCCAAAAACCCTCCACAGGAATCTCCGATCTGTCTCAGCACAGCACTGCCCCACAGATGTAGGGGCAAACCTAAAACCCTTATCCAAGCTTCTTTAGGCAATTTTTTATCAGAAAAACAACAACTCTCGTCAGACCACCTCTCCAAATACAACTGATTTTGATTCATTTTCCACCCTTTTTCAAGCAAGATCCTACTCGCTTTCACAATGGATGGGAACTCGAACAAAAAGAAAATGCCGTTCATGCAAACCACACGAACACCCCCTGCTATCCTCCAAGTTTTGTCCACCCATCTCTGCACTTCTTTCCTATCCGGCACAGGACACTCGGATCCCCCATCCGTCCAACCAGGCATCTCTCCAAAAAAGCTGAGGTTGCTGCACAAGAGCCATCCTCAACCTTGAAATCTGCTCCAGACCCCCTAGGTAAATGTTGGACCTTTACTGCATAATCTGGCCAAGGGGTTATTTTCGCAGCCTCTACATAGGATTTCGCAGGACTGCTTATCTTCCCTTGATCTTCCTGAGCAAACCTCCTTAGTTTTCCTGCTACATCTGACCAACCACAGCCTTCTACTAACTCCAGAATGCATACCGTCTCAGTTCTTCCTACCTTCCTTATCTCAAGACGAATGAACCTGCCTGAGTAATTCTCCTCCTTAGCCATCATAACTTCACGCACTGTACTCTTAAGTTTCTTCCAGAAAACACCAGAGTACTCCCCAGCCTGCTCCACACACTCGCAAACCCATAAAAACTCCCTGTAGAAGAATACTGCCTCATTGACTCTTCCTTTGCTCCTTTCAATCCACTGAAATTCCACAGATCCCGAATTCTTTCTTCTTACTACATCGAAAGTCTTCCTCCCTGCCTGAAAGATCGTTCGATCTGCATCAAGGTCTAGCATCTTAAGAAGATCACTATTAATCTTGCATCAAAGAGAAAAGTTTTCTTGATACCTCCTATATCAGTCTCAACGTTCTCAAAGATCCTTTGGTTCCTTTCTTTCCAAACGGTCCACCAAATCGCTGAAGGAGCAGATGACTACTAGATGATATTCAACCATATATGTTACTTCTTTTACATAAGTCTCATAATCCACTACATGTATTTGAAGCCACCTCAGTATGTCTAGACCTACGTAACATTGATGACAGAAACTATTATTTTGACTCTGAAGACAGTTTCAAGCTATTACAGCAAAACAAATGGGCTAATTTAAAGCTCGAAAAGGTTTCCTAAAACAACCGGACATGATTAATAAAAAATCTAGAAAACTATACGGAGTTATCCAGTAAAGCATTTGTGATTGAATAGAAAAATAAAAATAAAATACAAACTATTGAGAAACATCAGTCACAAACAAAGGAAAAGCATTTGAACAACAGAACTATCCTCCACTACCTGATTTTATATAATCTGTGATTGCATATTGAGGTTCCCCTTTGGCACCTTCCTCTGTAACAGGGGTGTACATATAAACCAAACAGGAACCAATGTCATCCAGAGTCAGCGTATATTCCTCATCTTCTGCACCAACAATTACCATTGGGCTGCTATTCCATTTTCTCCTTAACCAACTGGTAAATTGGAGAAAGAAGTTAGATGGTTTTTACTACATAAAAAGTAAGAAATGCTCTTTCCTGAAACAATCAACGTTGATGGTTTAGACAAAGTGATGCAACCTGCAGATTTAAGAAATGTCTCACCTAGCAACACCTTTCCCTGGAGTCCCCCCACACCATGCAACCTGTGCATAGCCTCTGATTATGTTTCCCTCCACCAGGTCCCCACGAACATCAATCTTTAAAACCTTTGGGCACCCAGTTCCTAGGCAACAAATTTGAAATACAAATAACTAAACGGACAGTGCAAAACAAGGCAAACAACATATGAAAGGTCTTCCCATAAGCATATTGATTTGTATAAGAGATATATAACTCTTTTTCACTCGATATTAAGAAATTCAAAGAGTTAAAGAAACTCAAAATGTAGAAACAAAGAATGAGAAGAAAGTAATCTGAAGAAAGTCGATGCAAGGACTTCACATCCAAACATTCTTATCCTACTGCAAATGTGAAGTTATCTGCAAACTAACGATTAGTGTGAGGAACGTAGAGTGTAGGTTATATATTTTCAAAACGAGAAAAACAAACCTGGCGAAACAGGAGAAGATATAGCAAAAATTGGGGGATATTCAGTCTCTCCCAGCACGGGAGTGCATTCCACCTTCAAAATCCTATTGATGTCATCATGCTTTGGCCAGTATGCCTGACCAACATATAGGTCTCAGCATAATGTACAAGTATATAGGGAAAAACCTCAACAAACAAAAGTAAATCAATAGAAATATCAGATTAAGGACTGCTTACATCTGTAGTAGCATCAGGAATTGCAGTAAAGTTGGAAGAAGTTCTCTCACCAATGAACCATTGGTATTTCAAGACTAACTCTAAGTCGTCAGTACCACTATCATCTTTGATAAAATGAAACTGGGAACAACAAGCATCCTCTTCAAATGGTCGTTCAACAGTGGCTTCTTTGAGCAGGTACCCAGGAGGAAATTGATCTTTCCATCGTTCAACCAGAAAGCGAAAACTTGAATCTGTCGAATGGATCAAACGTTAGTATGAAACAAACATTTCAAAAAGTTTCACTTCCATGCTAATGCCAGTGAGTCATCGGACTTTTGTAAGTCAAAGGAAATTCATCCACAAGGGTTGGACTTGCTTCTTTTTCATGTTAGGCTTCCAGTTGGGGATGGCTCAACATTTTGTTTTCAGGAATTGCTATGACATGTTCTTTTATCTACTGTTTAGTAGAGACTATTTTGGATGTCTACTCTTCACAACGCCCATGTTTCTCGTTTATCATCAAGGGAAGATGTGTCTTGGGGATTTCATTTCTTTTGAAATACAAATGACAAAAAGACTTAGAAGATTTCACTGGCCTTCAGTTGGATTTAAAAATCTCTCTCCTTCAAAACTTCCACTTATCTTCCAGATCATTTTTCTGGCTTATCTCATCCGTTCCTTAAATTAGTCTATAATTAAGGTGGGGGCCCATTTACAAAAGCCAAGCCTTCATAAAATTGGCTTTTGTTTGAGTCCACTCCATAACAAGTTGAACACTAATGACTTACAGCAAATCAGTATGCCTTACAAGGCTCACACCTCCATTATTGGTTCTCTCCCTTTGATATTTATGTTCATTGCAGGCAGCAAGGCACTTCACATGCTGTTTGGATTGTTTGGTGTTTTGGAGGAACCTTGAGTTTTGCCTCCAAGATTATGGGTAGCCTTCTTGTCATCTGTAAAGGTCTTATACCTTCTTCTTTTTTGATAGGTTTTAAAGGACTTATACCTTTTAGTATACTTAAGTCTTTTTCGGTGTATTTCTCATACAACCAGAACCAAATATGTCAAGATTTTTAGGCATACACAACAACATTTAGATTGGCAATCTGCACTCAGACCTCAATATAAATGCAAGGGACTCTAACAAGTCTCAGATAACCAAGAGAATGTTTCCCCTCCAGAAGTTGAACTCAAAAGTCCCACAAACTTCCTTAAGGCTTAATGCACTATGTTTCTCATACAAATAATGTAAGACCCCAAACCTTCATGTTTTTGACCTTCTCGTTTTGCGTGTTGTTTAACTGTAACCTCGCTTACTTGACTTGAGGAGAGAACCTTGTTATGTGTAGGTAGGCTATCTAGAAGCCAATACCTTAGTTTTATATGTTCCATAGACTTTAACTAGTTAAAGTTACAAGTCGTAAACTAACGTTGTTCGTTACTTGACTCGGTTGAGAGTTTTCTCGCATAGTTCTTTCGTGTGACCTCGGTTGTACCCTAAGTCATTCCTCCATTTGTCTTGAGGGTTATTTGAGACTCATAAGGCCTTAGTACACATCTTTTATGTTTCATTGAGTTGCATTTACCCAACGTGTGCTTCACCTTCAGTCCTAGACCCATTTGGCTTCGTTTTTGACTTGAATCGTCGTTCCAACTTGACAACCGAACATCCTAGGAGATGTTCGGCTAGCCCAACCGAACATCTTGGGAGATGTTCGGCCACCACAACCGATCATCTAGGTAGATGTTCGGCCAGCACAACCGAACAGTGCTCCCGACATCAGCTTTGTGCTAGTTTGATTTTTGACGTGAAATTTCTATTCTACCCTTATTTTACCCTTACCCCTTCACTCATTTGAGGGCACAAATGTCCTTAAACACACTTATAACCCCTAACACTCCCTCCCCCTCTTCATTAGTGCACGTCTTCAGCCAACAACGGGAGAGAAAGAGTGCGTGAGATTGTGTGTGAGATTAGTGCGTGTTCTAACGATTCCCGGAGTTCCGGCTATCCATTTGACGATCCGAGACCACCATCGCGAAGCCCTCACCGAGTAGAGTCTTCCCCGTTGGTTTGTTTTTGTTTCCCTTCGAGTTTATTAGACAGAAAAGGTACGTTACCGAAACACTAGTTTCTCTTTCTAACTCAATATTGATGTTAGGTTGCTAGAGACTTGTTCCTTGTGAATTGTCATTGTTATACATGTCCAAATGATATGTTATTGGTGGATATCAAAATATAAAAGTTAGGGTTTGAACCCAAATGATTTGATTGGGTATATTGGAATAGTTATGGTTTAAAATTGATTGTGGTTGGGTTTAGAAACCCGGATAAATTGTGAATCCCGAACTTATGCCTCGACCTAGAATTTGAGACATTTTAATTTGACCCAAAGAGAGTCAATTAATTATAGAAGGTGTTAATTGAGCCTTAGGATAAATTCCTATGACCACTTGTGTTCATTGAATCTTGATCACGAAATCTTGAGATTTGATCGGGTGAGACCGAATTAGAATTAAGGTTGTATTGTGGCTTAGGACTCTATAGGAGGTCCTTGTTGATGTTAAGTACTATATTATCGCTAGTCTTTGGATTGGGTATGTATGGGTCGCAAATGTGTGACTCGAATGAAAGACATTTGAATTGGTTTAATTATGAATTAGAACTATTGATACTTGTCGGACTTCAAACAAAGCCCCAAGACTTGTAAGAATGTAATCTACGCCTGTATGAAACCTAAGGAAATAAGATTATTGTTGGTTGAATACCGACTCCCTACAGTCGCCTTGTGAATATTTTGAGAAATCCAAGATAATGAATTTGAGAACTATTCTATGAAATGTATAGGATCGGAGTTACTTTTGTGCTCTCTTCATAGAGTCTATTTGTTTATGTCACAAGGATAACTAAGTTGTTATCGAGGACTTTCCAGTATGGTTGACCTTACAAATCATCTTCCCTCTTGCGTTGCTTAAGTCTTTGATTACTTCGGACTTTTGGGTTATACAATAAATTATTATTCTAGGAAGAGTTTAGTGAATGGCTTCATGATCCTCAATTAACGGAGTAGTCTTGGATAGTACACGATGGACTGATGGTTAAGTTATGACTTAGCTTGGTTTCATAATTGAATATGGAATACTGTGTATAGTTGATATTGTGATTAAAAGCATGATTTTTTTACCTCGTCAAGAATTGGTTCTTCTATGTGATTTAATGATATGACTTAAGAAACATATTATGTTTCTCGCCTTCATGAATATACTCCTAATGAATTATCAACATGCATTGCTTTATGGATTCCATTAACATGTGGAATTACAAACTTGAATTAATCTAAGGCTTGAATTGACATTTATCAACTGAAGCTTCTCGCTCGTGCATGACTTAGTGATTGTGAACTAGGGCTCCTAAATGGAACAAGAACCTAGCTATTGCTTCAACGAGAACATAGAAAAGAGTCTTAGAATACATATAGTGTTCAAACTCTATTTGATTGGAATTATAGAAATGACTCGACGAAGTCGATACTAGTGAGCCATTGAACAATACTGGCTCAATGATCAATCCCTACGACGTTTGAAACTTGCTTAACTAAAATACTAGTTCTGATATTCTTGATTTGGAGTGATGTTCATGCTTGCAACGTAACTAAGATACTAGTTTCAATGTTCTTGATTGAATCCATGTTCCTGATTGATTGTTAATGGTAGAGTATTATATGCCTACTTGATTGGACGAGTTCGCTCTTGTCGAACTCGCTCCCTACTTGATTTATTGAGTGAGTAAATATCTACTTGACTTGGAAGAGTTTGCTCTTGTCGAACTCATTCCTTACTTGATTTCTAGTGGCAAGTAAACACCTACTTGGCATACCCTAAGTCTTGCATACATGAATCGTCTAGTTGGTAAACGACGCATCGCCGTCACGAATTGCAAGATTCGTGGTAGTGATGGGTCGCGGCACCTGAATATTGAACACCCCCCTTCTCTACTGATCACAGTGGAGAAGAGTACCTTGTGTAACCAAAGGACGCTTGGAACAATACTATCGTGGTCGATGTATCTTATACGTACATGCGACAAGTACATTCAAGATAACCATTTGTATTTCTGGATCTAGTTGCGGTAGCAGCTCTATATCGTATCCTCCTCTTATGTGACTTATTACTAGCACCTATGTGACAACAAAGTGTCAATTGATACATGAGATCGAAAGTGACCATGTATATCTTGATTGCGCAGTATTGAAATATTTGGTGTGTTTATGTGTAGGCATACATAAGTACTTATACTTGATAATTCAATGAAAAACTGGATTTGTATATATAAATTTATGCATGCTTCTACCTAATCATTCTATGGGAGACTTGGGATGTTTATGTTTAGACACACGTCCAAATTTATACGATGATTCTTGTAACTTGCCTCCTGACTTGCTTGATTGTTTGTGGACAGGGGATTCACCCTGGTTAATCTTGGTAGTCTGGTAAAGGAATGGTTTCAGTTCAGTACAGCTCGACTTACTGGGTCTTCGTCGTTGTAACATGATATTATTTCCGCTTATGGCAATATTTCATTTATGTTATATTGTTTAGTAGTAGCGTACTGGGTCATTATGACTCATCCCGTACTTTGTTTTCTAGTTACAGTTTTGGTAGCCGCGTTGAGGCCGAGTAGATCGTGACTGTAGCAGATCGCAGCTGACCGATAGATCGAGATTTGATCGTGTGTTCGTGATTGTAGCAGCTAACTTCCCCGAGTAGTAGTTTGTGTAGTTCTATCTCTTTTAGCATCGTTGATTTGTATATCGTACTTCTCTATTCTTGTGAGATCGTTGTATTGTAAAGTTAATTAGACTTTACAGTCGAGTAGATCACTTGGGTTTTTGTATTGTTTCCTCCTTGAGCCGACGTGTTGTGTCGTACATTTGTTCATGGATCTAGTTTTTATTTTAGTTGTCTCCTCGGGCACGCAGTAGCTTTGGGGCTTTTCTTTATTCTAGTTGTTATTGTTGTTGGTTAACCCCGGTATGCTTTAGCCGTGGGTAGTTGTTATATCAGGTTAATTCTATGTTTAAACGCCGACCTGGAGTGCCGATGGTTTGTTCAGCGTCTGCAATGTTGCGGCACGCGAGTTTTGTTTTCCCCCTTCGGGAGATTAATGTCTCTCTTGGTAACTTTGACTTTGGTTTCGAGCTTCATAGATTGGGACTTCTTTTCCATATCGCTTCCGCATATTAGATTCGATTTTTGTAGACCCGTTTTTTAGTATGGCTTCACTACCTTTCTTTGAGCTCGTTAGCTCAACTGTTCGACTCGCACTACTGCTTTGCAAGTGCTTGTCGTCTTATTGCCTTGTCCTAGCGGCACGACCTTGGGATTCCGTGCCAGAATCCGGGTCGGGTCGTCACAAATATGCCTTCTATTATTTAGTTCTAGACGATCAAAGAGAGTGACACTGATGACTCTGAAACAAATATTAGAATCATTTTTTTTGTCAAGAGTACACAGTGGAATTATACTTTGCTACTATTATCAAGTAAAGGGTTATACCTCTTTAGTTCGTTTGAAATTCTTCATTTTTTTTGTGATAAGTAAAGATAAATATATAAATCAAGGTGCCTAAACGGAAGCACAACCATGTACACTGGACGTATACAGCAACTGATTACACAAGACTAATACTATTCACAAATTCCACAAAAGAATGATCTAAACTATCTGCCTCGTAACCCTCATTCCACTATCGATATAGAGTACGCAGCAGGTGTTCCTTTAGTTGATCCATTGTCCGTTCAACATTGTCGAAGGCTCTGCTATTCCTCTCACCCCAGATAGTCCACCAGATAGCTAGAGGGACTGCCTCCCATATAGACTTCCTCCTCCTTCGATTGTGCGTTTGAAATTCTTCATTGTTTGGTAGGTTTCGTTAATGACTTGTTATTACATCCTTATATACGCTATGTCCGGCTTTATGCCATTAGTTGTTTTGGACTCCTTAGTCCCTATCTTATTCCGTAAATTGAGATTTTTTGTAAATCACACGTGTTACTTTGGCATTACGTGAGATACCTTCTTGCATTAGAACTTGGTCTAATTGTGTTAAATATACATTTTTAAAGTTACTTTTGGTATTTGAAATCTTTGCGATCACTAAGTTTAAACAATAAGTCTAAACAGCCTATCATTGGGGTTAATGTGACACCTTTGCCTATTAAGACAACTTCACACCAATGGGCATGTGGTGGGATAAACCGGATATACCACTTAGTGTTTGCACCACTCCGGCTTTTCGTCTTTAGTACCTTCAGGGTAATGCTTGACTTGGTCAATAGAACGCTTAGTAGACCGCTTCCGCGACGCGATCATAGAGTCTGTAGGTGGTGTGTTGTCTCTCGCTGGTACGGGAAATTTGGGGATTATTGGACTACATGAGTTCGTCATTTGCACTTTTGACTTCCCTTGGAATTTCGAGAAATATTTGATTTTTACACTCTTAAGGGTTCTTTTAGATATTTGTTATTTGGTATTCTTTGTTGGTCAACTCCTCCTTAAAACCGAAGGGGTTGTATATGCACTTAATGAGCATCGTTTGCCCACCGTTTCTTAATATTCTTTTCTAGGTTATAGGTAATACATGGGTCACATTTTGGTTCAGGTGGACACGGTAGGGGAAAAAAAAAGGGAATAACCCGCAATTGGAACTTTTACTTAAGTTGTTTGCATTTTTGTTGTTTTGTTATTTTGCCTTGATTAAGAAAGTTGTTGAAAGACTATACTAAGACATGTTTGGGATCTTGTTACGTTGTGAATTTAGACTTTTTTTAGGGTACATTGTATTTATCTATTGTGGTAACTGGAAATCATTTGGTTAATCATTAACTGTTGGTGAAGTGGTAAGACTATGGGAGCGCGAGGTCGGACCAGGTTGGAGTATTACACAGTTGATATTAGAGCGGATCCCAGCCAAAAATGTGTAGAGCATATCGCCAGGGGAACCGATTCTTTGAGCCTTGGTGAGGACGTCAAGGATTTAAGTGGGGGAGATTGTGACACCCTCATCCCACATTGGTTAGGTGTGGATACATTGTATGCCTTATAAGTGGTCACCCAATGCCACTAGGCACCAATATCATCCACAGACATTTGGATAGGCCTAGTGAACCCAATTGCTTAGTGGGCCATGCGTAGCGAACCGGACTTAAGGGCTCGAAGCATTACACTAACCATCTCTTGATCGACGAGGCATCAAACAACCAACCTACTCGAAATCAACTTGTGACAATCCTTCGCAACCAAAGTAAACAGAAAGGAGAAAGCAAATCCCTTTGCCTAACACCTAAAGGCACAAACTCACTCTTTGGGCTGACCATTAATAGTGGCCCTAAAAGGCTTGATAGACATTGTTAGCGCTCTCTATAACAGCTTAAACTTGTAATTGAGTTGGAAACCTAACATTTTTCATTGCAGTGAATAGAGTTTTTGCTTGTGCCACACATACTGACAATCTAGAAAAAGCATGCATAAACACCTAAAGGCACAAACTCACTCTTTGGGCTGACCATTAATAGTGGCCCTAAAAGGCTTGATAGACATTGTTAGCGCTCTCTATAACAGCTTAAACTTGTAATTGAGTTGGAAACCTAACATTTTTCATTGCAGTGAATAGAGTTTTTGCTTGTGCCACACATACTGACAATCTAGAAAAAGCATGCATAAAACTCACCTGCAGCCTGTTCAGGGCGGCAAAAATCCCAACCTCCTCTAATGCACAAGGCAGTATGTGCAGGATAACGTTTGGCAATTGCTATCTCTTCACAAGAAAGATCTGCAAAAAGATGTCCAATACAATGTAAAGACAATGTAAAGTAACTTCAAATGTAATGAGCTATAAATTTTTTGAGTAGCTCTTAGACGAAAGAATTTGAAGAAAATGCCATTAAGCAAGCCATAGTGACTTTGTTGGGAAAAGAAATCAAAGTAGAATTAAGGAGCAACAATATACCTCTATCATTAAACTTTTTCAGAGTTGGGCCAACAAGTAAAATAGAAGCTGCTTCAAGATGAGGCATCTCAAGTATAGGATTCTCCTCCAGCCGTAGATGCTGCAGCAAGCAATGACCAAAAGATGTAAGTGCATAGCAATAGAATTATGTTTTTGTGCATGCATGGAAAGACCAGTAACTAACTTCTTATTTTGTTACAGAGAAAACAACAGGTTGTCTATGCACGAAAAAACCAGACGACCTTATAAATGAAACTCAACTTACACCATATGCTTCTTACATCAGAAGCATTCATTAAGAAGGTGACGGTGAAGGCAGTTTTGAATATATGATGGCATGGTTGTTTGAATGCATGATCTTGACACATTGCATGCACATATATGAATAGTTAGCTAGGGATAAACATTGAAAATTTCATTTGGTAATCTATTTCAAGCACCTGAAATTTACTACTGACATGCCACCTTTGAAGCCAAATACGCAATCTACTCTATCATGCTAATCAAGCGTTTGACATAACATCTACCAAGCATAGAGAACAGATAACTGTGAACTTAAATTTGCTATGTTATGATATACCATGGCTCCTTTGGCCCCAAAATCTATCTGGCACATAGCCTAGCAAAGCAATTGATAATATGCAAATCAAAGGTAAACTCAAAAGCAGCTATTTTATGGCCCAAGTGGCCACATGTGGAACAAGTGTCAGCAGTAGTCTGAGAAAGAGCGTCTAATCTGAAAAGATCTTAACATCAGAGCATCTCCAGAGAGTTAATGCAGAAGTAATAAATTGGGATAAAACTTGATAGATGTAGAATTCCAAGTGCATTTGATTTAATTTGTAGGTGCAGGCAGATTACTTTTTCCACAGTTAGTTTTTGTTGAATAAATATGCTTATGTAGTCATTGGTGTCATTTGGATGAATAGAAAACCATATAATAGAGAATTAATGAATCAAACAATCTCAGTTTTTGTTTTTTTTTTGGTTACAAAATCAAACAATCTTGTGTGAATACTGTTGAGATAACATACTGAAAACGTTGTCAATACCCAACCTGGTTTATTCTACACTTGGAAATTGGGATGTGGGCTTCATATTGTAATGCCCCGACCCCGAAACCCCAGGTCCGCTACGTGTAGCCCACAACTGGTCCACTAAGCACCTAGCACCTAGGGTCAACTAGGTCTACCACACGCCCACCCAAAAGTCTGTAGAAGATGTTGGTGCTAGTGGTTTCATATTGTAACACCCCGAGCCCGAACATGTAGCCCACACACTGGCCCACTAAGCACTCGTCGCCTTGGGTCAACTAGCCTATCACAAGCCGATCCAAAAGTCCATGAAAGATGTTGGTGCTAGTTGGTAATAGGTGGCCCCTTATAAGCCTACTACCATTCCCACTTCTATCCGATGTGGGTTTGGTGGAGTATTACACATATCAACTACTGGACAGGAGAAATGTCAAGGAAAACTAAAATTTTATTAGCAGTGAATTAAGTTACTAAAGATCGAAAATACTCAACACGAAACCTTAAGGCAAGAAGTTGCCCATGCTCATGCAGAGACAAACTGAGACTAGGCAAATATACCTCAATCATTCTGAGGTAATAATGGGCAAACTGTGAGGCAAAAAAATCCTTCAATTACAAACTTACAGAGGGATAAGCTTCTGGTACCATACTAACCTCAAGTGCCGGTAAATTTGGGAAACCCTTCAAAGTTGATACTTTGTTCTTGCTGGCAGCTAAAACCTGTGCATAACCAAGAAGGTTACCAGAATATAAATAGAAGCCACAACCATCAATTAGTTAGAGGACGAAAGAAACCTGTAATCGAGGCTGACTTGCCATTGAAAGAGATTTTAACTTATTTTGAGCAATGGAAAGGAACTGCAAGAAGGAAAAATATAGTAAACCACATTAACAGAGGACAAGCTCTCAAAATGATGGTAAGAAGAAAAATAGTGAGTAGGGATGATCCTATAAGTAGAAAATCGACACAATGATTTACCTCCAAATTTGGAAGCTCAGGAAGCGTTTTGAGTGATGTAATTTGGTTACCAGCAAGGTAGAGTTGCTACAAGATTAAAAAAAAGCAATAATAATAAGAATGAAAAGTTAACGACACAAGTACGACATGGCATCAATTATGGCCTAATGATAAGAGAAATATTATCTGACCTGTAGGGATTTGCAGGTTTCAAGTGATTCAAATCCAGGCCCTTTAAAATCATTAAAGCTCAAATCAAGAACCTAGAAAGGAAACCAAAGTTGTCATTTACCAATCATCAAACACTGGCCGAGAAAATAATTGCATATCTTGCATATCAGATATTTTGATAGCAAGTCTGGTTATGCTCCTTTAGAGAAAGGTAATGCCAACGTCAAAGCGATGTACTTGTGATTAAACAGTTCATAACAATATTTCACAGATGCAATTGCTTTGAAAAAAGCATTAACTTACTAAAAATAGTCACTGACGAAACCTTCCTTTATTTCTATACGAAGGGAGAGAAAGAAAAGATCGAAGAAATAGAAAAGTAACGCAGATATTGGACACAAACCTTCACCCGCTTCAGTATTTCAATACCTTCCAATGTAGATAAGAGGTTGTCCCTCAGATACACAAACTGCAGCAAAGAATTAAAAGTTATGGACTTCATTTTTGAAAGCATTTGTAGTCTCCTATACTGCAAAGGAAACCAAAGAAGGGGGAAGAAACGGATACACTAACATTTACATTGTAAATAAATGCTCATGCATGTGAGCTACCCCAACATGAATCTTAACAGGAAAAATACTAGGAGGATGTAATCTACAAACTGAGGATGAGACACTCTCAAACGTTCCTGCTTCTCATAAAATCTGATTAACTGAAACTCGGAAAAAACCATCACAATGTCTCTTTACTAGAGCTTCCGAAATGTTGGGATGGGCATGGTGAACTCATCTGGGTTGGGGCCCTTGTCCCATTCCATATCAAACACAACTCCCTCATCTCCTCTTTAAGTCTCTCCAGCCAAGACTTCTCTCCCAGGGTAAAAAATCACCAATCTAACCCAGAATCATGAAGAGGGACTTGACCAGTCAACCTAAGAAACTGTCCTAAGGAGTCAAACAACCACAGAGAAAGTAATACTATCTTATTACGCACATGGTGCTTTTCTTATCTGCATACCAAACAAGTTCTTCAACAAAGATTTTGATGTCCTAAATGAAAGGTAGTATCTTCAGAATACACTTACCAGACTTTTTCTTTTTTTCTTTTTTCTTTTTTCTTTTTTCAATAAAAGAAGAATATATTGGATTAAGAAAACGGGCCATCCGCCGAATCAAATACAAAAGAAAAAAGAAGAGGAGAAAGCTAGTAAAAACTAATGAAGAACCGCCCTCCAATATCTCAAAAGACCCGCAATAGATACTCCTTGAAAAGCACTAAAAGCTGAATCCCGGAGAGAAACATAAGAGAAAATCTGCGCCCGCAGAAGAGATAAAGTGCCCTTTCTCAGAAGAATCGAGAATCCCACTTACTACAAATACCCCATAACGTACCGAACACTGCACACTGCCAAAGAATCTGTGCACCCTTGCTCCTCCCAAAACCCAAGTAGTGGACGAAAACAAAGCATCCACCAAAACAAAACATTCTCTAACCAGACATGGAAGCAAAAGATCTACTTAATCCTTTAAGCTTTCGAAATAAGAAACAAAAATGACAAAACAAGAGAAAGACAATGATGCATGCAAAATTAGATCAGCTTACCTCCAAACTGGGGGACAAGTTCAGCCCACTAGCATTCAGATTACGGATCCTGTGACCCCTAAGATCCAACCTCTGATGTAAAAAAGAAACAAAACTCCGATGATGAGTAGAGCTTGAGGATGATGGGGCAAAAGAAAGAGAACTTCGTCAAGTAACAGTGAAAGAAAGTTTTGAAACATAACTTACACGAAGCAAGCAAGAGAAAGATCTTCAGTGAAATAATGAGCAGAGTAGCATGCATATATTCAAAAAGAAATAAATAAACTGCGATAAGCATCATGAAGTAGGGAATACTTTGAATTTCAGATGGAGACAATGTTGGAAAGAGAATCATTTGTTCACATTTTGTATTATCTATGTGCATGGGTCTTTCCCCTTAAAGCTGTTTCTCAATAAGATATGATTAAGCTAGCTAGGAGAAGGTTATTGCATGTATAATAGACAATTGTACTTTTATCATCAGCATTTAAGATCCCAACAATGGATGAACTTAATATCTCAGTTCTGGATTTGTAACATGAAATATGACTCACATGCTCTTGAAATCAATCTAAAAGAAGGTACACCATCATAAATACACTATTACCTGTGGTTGCTGTTTTTGATTAGTAAATACACTATTACCCGTTCAAACAGAAAAACATACAATCTTCCCTGATATACATGACTTAGAATTTAGTATAGAAATTATTATGACACTTGGATATTTTGTCTTTGCATTCTGTAACATGTTCTGTGATCCAAAGTTCAAACGTACTCCTACAGATCTACAATCCACTTCAGCAGTTCAGGTCAGTGGTTACTTCTTTAGAAACTTCTTGAATATTCAGAACTACGAGAAATAGGAAAGCACGTCGAAAACATCACGACATAAGTTGTGGAAAGGTCCATGTCATCTTAAGAATAGCACTTGAAATTTCAAGATACATAAAATCAAATGTTTATGTTTACAGAACAGAAATCAGTAACAATACAATCATCCCTGGCAAATCCAGTGTCCAGTGACATGTACACAATCTCAAATTAATTTGAATAGCGACTTCTAGGAACAATTTGAGGAGCTAAATCACAAACAAAAAGAAAAGTGGACTGGCATGTTATTTTATGCTGGCGCAGAAAATATTTTCAAAAAAGAAACAAGAAAATGCTTGCTTGAGAATTCCTGCAAAATCTTACAGACTTAAAACTCCTCTTGACAAGAAGGCACAAGTCCTTTTGTTCTTCAGTGAAATAAAAAGATAAAAGATTGCAAAAGATCTCCAAAGTTTTAATAGACTTCACAACAAGTTAATTACTTGCAAAAATGTAATGATGATGTCACTCATGGAGCCTGTGATGTATCAGTATCTCTCTAAGCCAATTATTCGGATGATAATTATTAGGATCAAATTCACCATTTTATTGTTATAGGGCTAGCTGATAATTAGAGATTTTAATTACACAGTTTGAAGAACACATAATGTAATAAGTATCCACAAACTAGAAACAATCGAGATGTTTCTAAGGCTAAGCAAATGGGCTATCCAACTCGAAATTCCACATACTCATCAAAGAATTCAATTGGACCCTTCGCTTTTGGTGTTGGGAGATAGAATCAAGTGCAGGAATCTTTTGTTGATATGGTGGATAGTTTTTTGTTTTTGTATACGTCCAATGTACAAGGACGCATCACCTCATTTGACACCGTAATTAATACTACACCTGTTACTTATCAAAAAGAATCCATTGGATTTATTTATTCCAAGACAAAAATAAACTTCTTACAAATAACAGGTTAACATCATAAACCATTATCCATTTACTCCTAAAGTGTGATCTACGGTGCTTACCACATCATCACCAGCTTTGATCTCCACTTGGGGAAGCATAAAAAAACGTGCATCACGACTTTCTGGTGTCGCAGCTTTTTTACGCCCAGACAAAGTAGAACTTCTGTCTCGAGGTGTTGACAAAGACACAAGTCTTGATCCACTAGACACCGTAGGTGACCGAGTCGATGGAGAAGAGACAGTTGCAACTGCCTTCCTAAATGAGCTGCTACCCGTGCTGCTTCCCGTGCTGTCTATTGATGTTGAAGGAACCCTTCGTGACGAAGAAAGTGAAGGCGACATTCTAATAGAAGACTTCTGAACAGAATGAAGCTTGCTTGAATCAGAACTTGGCATATTCCCACGAGAAGTTTTAGCAACAGGAGAAATGGGAACCGACTTTCTATACTCCGAAGTGCTAGCCCGGGATGAAGGCTTGGCAGCAGGGGCAGGCAGTGAACTCCTCTGAGCTTCAGGAAGAGACCGCCTCAAAGGGTCTGAAGCCAAAGAACTAGTCCTTTTACCTGCAACTGAACTCACACTACTACTTTGCTTCGTAATTGGCAGCTTTTCAGGAAAACTTCCAGTGCTGTTCCTTCTAGTTGCTGGAACAGAATTAAAAGTAGCGCCACTTGCAGTGGATCTCGTCAAGGTGGATTTTACCACGGTTGAGCTGGAATTCGAATTTGAACCACTCCTAGATTCTATTTTCTTCCGGGTAGTCCCAGCAGTAGGTCCCAAGACCTTTGAAGCTGGTGTAACATTAGATTTAACAGGTTTTGCAGTTCTTTTAACACCCTCAGACAATGATAACTGTTTGTTCAACTCTGAACCTGGGGGCTTTTCCGCCGAATCACTCCCAGAATCAACCAAAGACAAAGAGTCCTCCATTCCTCTTCAATTAAATCACTTCTGAGTAACGAAATCTCTGTAATCAATAAATTACCTGAACACATTGAAATGACAATCAATAAAGCATATTTATAAATAAAAACTACTCAAGTGCTCTGTTCAATTTTGAATAAATTACAAAAAGGTTTAGAAACATAATACTCATTTAAATATGGAAAGTGTACTCAACGGATGGAGTAATAATAATAAATAAAATAATAGCTTAACTTCTGGATCGACTTATTCTCAATTTCCGAAACCAAACATTTATCCAAAACCTCACCCCCCCCCCTTTTTTTTTCTTTCTATTTTTTGGTTTAGCTACCAGCATTCAAACACGGTATCGCGGCATGGACAAAAGACCAAAGAAAAAAAAGGCAAGTAGGCAAACATAAGCAAGTAGAAAACATAAAGAAGTGACAATCAGAGTAGAGTCGGGCTGATAACTTTAGTTGAGGAGGGAGAAAGATCAATGCAGGATCAATCAGGAAATGCAGCACGTATTTCCAAGTTCATCCTTCCTCTGTATGAGTGGGTGTTGAATTGAGAGAGAAGAGAGGGGAAATGTGGGGAGTTTGATACCTGGTTTGGTTGGCGTCTGGATCTGATGATGCCGACAGTTGAACCAACAGCAGCAAAATTCTAGGGTTTATCCAAAATGCAAGTTTTTCGCGGCATTGAGTGTGTGTCTGTGTGTGTGAGAGAGAGAGAGAGAGAATCTGCTGAAAATGATAAGAGATAGTATGTGTCAGTGTGTGTGAGAGAGAGAGAGAGAGAGAGAGAGAGAGAGAGTAACTGAAGAAGCAGTAAATGGAGAGTACAACTGTAGAAGGTGGAGACAGGGACACAGATACTGTGGGAGCCAAAGTTGGATTTTTCGTGATTTCAAAATAGTGGAGTAATTAATTTAAAATTGTAAAAGAAAAAAACAAAATAAAATTATTACGGGAAAAAAATAAACAAACAGCTTTTAGGAGGTCACTTGAATTTAAGTGGCGGAATTCAATCAAAATCAAAATAATAAAAAAAAAGTGTGAGTTGGCGGAAAAAGTAGGATGTGATAGGGACGGATTCTTGGTGGGTGGCTCACTGAGTCACTGACGTCTGGCCCTCCAAGTCCGAAAATTCAAAATCGGTTTTGACCAGAGTTAACTATGGGTAATGCCAACTTTTTCCCTCCCTCTCTTCCTACCCTCATCCTCATGTCCAATTAGAACAAAGAATATACTTAGTCCGCAGTTAAATACTTGTCTTGTTTGATTGGTTATACAGATTAAGAAAAATTAATTTATTTTATTATATAATATATAATATACATTTTAAAAAAAATTATATATATGTGACTCATATTTAAAGTATGAAAAAAAATAATAATAATAGAGTCACTCTAAACGTAATACCTAAAATACAAAACGTAATATCATTTAAATTATGAAAATATCTAACTATCCCTCTACACATTTTAAATTATACTAACTATTACACCCCTTTCATTTAATCCCCCAACCAACCACCACCCTCCTAGTCCAATACTACTCTCAACTCCTCCCAATCTATTTCTCTCCCTCCCAATCATCTTCATCTTAAAAAAACTCTTCAAACTCTCCACCCAACTCATAATGGGTTATGATTTTAATCTTAATGAAGATGAAAATGCTAACAATGATGATTATTTCCAGGTAAACGTTGATTTTTGAATGTATTTTCACATAAATTTTACAAAAAAAATCGTAAC
Organism: Codonopsis lanceolata; assembly: GCA_013146195.2. Lineage (NCBI taxonomy): Eukaryota > Viridiplantae > Streptophyta > Magnoliopsida > Asterales > Campanulaceae > Codonopsis > Codonopsis lanceolata. The sequence continues at coordinate 160,280,015 of CM028379.1, forward strand.
TGGACAAAACATCAGCTAGGGCACAGCACAGCAGATGTTTAGCCAAAGTACTGCGAGTTACCAGCGGATGTTTTATTAAACAACTGTAACCAAGCAGCGGATGTTTAGGTGTAGATTCGTTTTTTAAAAGCGGATGTTATTAAATAGGTCCGTTTTTTGGTAGCGGATGTATATAATTAGGACCGCTTGTCAATAGCGGCTATATATCAAAATAACCACTACTTTGTAACAGCTCTTTGGTTGATTTTGCTGAAAAAATGTTTTTTTTTATATTAATAATTATTAGTATAGTTTTATTGTTATTTGTTTATAGGATTACCGGTTTGAAAACGATAATAATTTATTTTCGAATGTATCTCTTTTTTTTTGTGACGGATGAAAAATTCATTGATCGAGAAGCGGCAGAAAAATGGGTTAGAGATATCGGACGTGCCGAGGATATGTACTTTTACGTGTCCAGAAGTAAAACTAAATTTGATAACACGCGTAAAGTTTGGTTGAGTTGTGAGAATAGTGGAAAACATCGGTACGATGGTAAAAAAATATTTAAAAGATGTAAAGAAAAATTATTCGAATAAGTTTTTGTGTAAATTTGAAGTGTATTTGCAGGAAGTAAAAGATGATGGTTGGAGAGTTAAAGTTAGCGAGTTTAGCAATGCTCGCAACCATCCACTTTCAATGGGAGAAAAATGGTACACTTTTGCATCGAAGTTGACAAAAGCTGAGATTGAAAGGGATGATTAACTTTATAGTGCTAATGTGAAGTCGAAACAAATATTAAATCTATTGAAAAAGGAAAATCATGATAACAGAAGTTCGAGAAAGCATGTAGAGAATGCTTTGGTAGGTATAAGAAATAAGAAAATGGGAAATAAATCAAAAATAGAATAATTTTTAGATGAGATGAGTCGACGTTGATACATTTTCTAGTTCAGATCAAAGAGACTTGCCCAAAAAAATAAAGTTGTATTGACTGATGTTATGTTTGCTTATCAATAGGCTGAAGAGATGTTAGCCTTATTTTTGTATGTTCTCCTTATGAATTCAACATACAAGACTAATAAACATGATTTGTCGTTATTGGAAATAATTGGAGTTACATCTGAGGAAAAGAATTTTCATGTCGCATTTGCATTCTTGAAGAATGAGAAAAATGAAACATTTGGTTAAACATTACATCTGTTTCGTGCTTTATTAGTTCATGTTCGCCCACCGGATATCATTGTCACAAATAGGGAGCTGGCTCTCATGAATGCAATACGAGATTACTTTCCAACGTCTCAACATATGTTGTGTAAGAGACACATAGCGAAGGATGTCGAGAAGTATGTAAGGAACATGTTGAGAATGAGAAGTTATGCTGCAATATTTATGAAGAGGTGGATGTCGAGAAGTTATGTTGAGTCCAAAACTGAGGAAGAATACACAAAACATTGTCGAGATATGGAGGAGTGGTGGGCAAATATTCAGGTAGTTGTTCGATATGTTAATTCGACTTGGTTAGAGCCCTATAAGGATAGATTTGTTTGTGCTTGGACCAAACAATACATGCATTTCGGCAATCAAACGACGAACAAGTAAAACTTATACGCTTATGAATGTAATATATTTATTGTTTATGAACATTATGTAATTTTTTTTATAACTGTGCAATATGTTACAGAGTTGAGAATGCACACTCCCATATGAAAAGATGGTTATGCACGTCAGCTGGAGGTTTCGATCATATATTCGATCAAATCCACGATGCTATTGAGTTGCAGTTCAATGAGATCTTGGCTCTATTTGAAAGGACTTTGAATGTAGCCCATGTGGCGACCCGACCCGGATCCCAAGACGAAATCCCAAGGTCGTGCCGCCGGAAAGCAAATAACAACAAACAAGTAGCAAATAATGGGTAGGGCCATAACGGCGATACACCGACAACTCAAAAACATACGCGGAAGCGAAATAAAATAAAGCAGTGGCGCCCGAGCTAACAAGCTCAAACTAAAAACAACCAAAGAGATAATAAATCTCTCGGTCCGAAAATTCGACTCGCGTGCCGCAACATTGGGCACGTAAGACAAACTCCCTGTTATGCAATTCAAATAATAAGCATAGTAAACCAAGTCATCGGCGAAACTACGGCCGGAACCCAACATTAAACTAAGTCTAAGACTCTAGTCTAACAACTCAACGGCTAAAAACATGCCGGAGAACAAATATCATTTAAGCTAGCAATATATATATCATGCTAAACATAATTACCGATAACCAAGCACGACTAAAACCAGTCGGCTACCAACACATAAGTACTAACATTAACAAGTACTAACAACCATAAGGCATATGGAGATACAACCATAATATATACATCAAGCACAACCACCACCGGTTGGCTACCAAAAGAATAGGCTAACACATAATTACAACATTACAAATACATAAAGGTTTGCTACCCAACAATGAAGTTTATATAACTTCATCTTCCCACGACCTCACCAAAACAAAACCAACAACTAAGTAGCAACCTTTCCAAAAGAATTCCCTGCCAACGTAACCTTCTGGATTTACTTGGATCCGCTAGCTCGGCTCGGATCTAGGGAAAAACAACCAACAAATAAAAGTAAGTCACAATGACTTAGTAAGTTACTAACCATAACTTCCTACCATGGCATAATGCTCAATTATAAAATATATCATGCTATTGTCATGAAATAACCTCATAATGAATCATGTATGGCATCCATGCTCAACATTAAATAAATGTGTTATCATCATAGTATAACATCTTACCAAAAATCCATGTTAAAGCATCTAAGTCTTAACAATGATAATTTATACCTTTGGCATAAAACAACATCCCAATAAAAGTCATGCGATAGCATTTATGCTTACAACAATAAACAATATGTTATCTATTAAGTATAACATGTAAGAAACCAAACCATCAACACATCATATCCAATTCACTAAGCACGTATTCACTTAAGTACTAGTGAAGCAATTCATATATATAAGGGATATGATACCATTACCAAAATTTCCTCCGCGCGTGTCGCTCCTGCAAAAACACGTGCAAACCCTTATGTGCCCTCGATATCCCTCTCGTAGATATCGACGTCCCCGAGACAGCCTCTCGCCGAGTTCCATAGTTATCAAAGCCATGTGTATTACTACAACTAAGATAAACTACTTCCCACCGTGGCCATCGATGGAGGGTGTGTAACTCGACACGACATCGATACATCAAATCGAATCCCATAATTCGTGAAAACAATGTATCGACCACCAAAGACTCAATGCATCGACGCCGGTGGACTCGAACACCCAAGCACAAGTAATATATACTCATATGCTTAAACAAGTAGGTAAACACTCTACCATCAAACTAGTCATGCAATTAATCCACAACTAGCATAAACATCATAACCGAGAATCATATAAGCTCTCATAATCAAGTGTGCTTCACACACTCCAAAACTTCTTGGAGGCTCGACCTCCATGAATTCTACCCAAAATTCCATAGGACTTAAAATCATAGTTCCTAGGATTCAAACTAACCCAAAGGTTAACTCAGTTGAGTTAATTCTAAGTTCTCAGAAAATTCAAGGAATAGAAGCTTAGGCTTCATCATCCCCCTAAGTTCATATCTATCGTCAAAACCATAACCCGACGATCAATAAACTCACATAAACCCCACAAAATAATTAACAAGGTAACTTAGAACAAATTAAACATCTTGGTTATAAATTTATTCAAGTCACCATACTAACCAATAATTTCCAATTCATGATTAATTCACACAATATAGTTTAATATGCTCTACTAAACATATAAAACAATTTAAGCATGCTCACATCATTAATTTTGCAAGCAAATCAACATTAGGGCAAGATACCCTCCAAGCATCTCATCCAAACCAACATTAATCCACCTTATCAATTAACATAAACAAGTTCATTAGGCTAATTAGAGCATGAATCTTACAAATATCATAGTCTCATATAGGCCAATCGAGTTCTAGCATTCAATTGAAAACCTAGGGTTCATACAAATTCTATAACCCTAACAATGGCTTCCATTGACCTCAAATACCACGAATGGCTGTTTCCAGGGTCAATGGAGCTCAAAAATCAAGGGAAGAGAGGTAGAAACTTACAATTTCTCACCTACAAACCGCCCAAATTCGAACTCCACGAAGAACCCGTTTCTTCCCACTCCGCTCTTCAATCTTGCGGTTTAGATGGAGAAGAAGACACCCGCTATGGCTTCCAAGCTTAGCCTCTTGAAGCCCTAGAATCGCCTCCTCAAAAGCCCTCTCTCACGAGTTTCCTTGGCTGCTCGCAGAAGGTAGGAAGAAGAAGTCGAAACCGACTGCCGAATGAATGAAGAATGCGGTACATTTGTTTTTTATATGAGGGATTAATTCCCACTAATCAATCACTAATTACCCCCTAATTCTCTTATTAGGTGATTAGGATTAGTCTTAGGCTAATAAAGGGAGGTTAGAATAGGTTTAAGTTGGGTTTAATTGGCCAAAGGTTCTGGACCACGACCAAACCAAAATCCCGTAAGTCGAATTAGGGACCTTTGTCGCATCACAATGGCTTGATGCGAGCGCATCAAGCCGCTTCCAAAGACTTCATGTTTTCGCCTCCTTGCTGGTCCCGGACTCTCCCGCATTCAACCCCGAGTCCTTCCAAGCCAAAATGGTCTATAAATCAACCTTAATAACCTCCAAACCATAACCAAAGTAATCAAGCCTCAAACCCCATCAAAACAATGCCAAGAAACTCAGTAACTCTCCCGAATCGACGGCTAAAAGTTAAACTGAAAAGGGTTAACGCAAAAATCAAACTAGCAACCCAACCAACAATGCAACAAGCATCTAACCAATAACCAAGGCATGTTAGTGATATTATAAATGCCTTCTAACAATTTCCCATGTGTTAATCACATAAAACGTAAACCCGAGATTCAACACATCTCACGAAAGAAAAATGCATACATGCATCTCCAACAACGTCAATGACCATGCTATTGACTCTAAACATACCCGGGAGCTAAATGAACATATTCATCATGATTATAAACATATGAATTTATGCATATCACAAGCAAGCAGTATTTCAGGGTTTTACATTCTCCCCTACTTAAAGGAATTTAGCCCCTAAATTCTTACCGTAGTCATCGAACAAATGAGGATATTTCTCTTGCATCTCCAACTCGGTCTCCCAAGTTGCTTCCTCGATCTCGTGATTCTTCCAAAGGACTTTCACCAATGGAATTTTCTTGCTCCTCAAAACCTGCTCTTTCGTGTCAAGTATCTTCACCGGCTGCTCAACATAAGACAAATCCGGCTGAAAAGTAATCTCTTCATACCCAAGAACATGGGAATCATCCTTAAGATATTTCCGAAGCATAGACACATGAAACACATTATGGATCTCTGACAAAGACGGTGGTAAAGCCACCCTGTATGCCAAACTCCCAACCCGCTCCAGAATCTCAAAAGGTCCAACATACCTCGGTGATAATTTCCCTTTCTTTCCAAATCTCTTGGTACCCCTTCTAGGCGATACCTTAAGAAATACTAAGTCTCCAACCTGAAACTCCAAATCTCTCCTTCTATTATCTGCATAACTCTTCTGTCGACTTTGAGCGGTGAGCAATCTATCTCGAATTATCTTCACACTCTCAACAGACTGCTGAACAATTTCTGAACCCCATAATTTAGCTTCTCCAACCTCGTCCCAACAAATAGGAGATCTACACTTCCTCCCATAAAGAGCCTCATACGGTGCCATCTCGATGCTCGACTGGTAACTATTGTTATACGCAAACTACGCAAAGGAAGATGTGTATCCCAACTCCCTTTAAAATCAATCGCACAAGCCCGTAACATATCCTCGAAGTATATCGAATCGCTTCTGACCGTGACCGAGGGTGAAAAGTCAGTACTAAAATTCAACTTGGTCCCCATAGCTTCTTGCAAAGCCTCGCCAAAACCTCGATGTAAACCTCGGATCCCTGGCCGAAACAATGCTAATCGGAACCCCGTGCGGTCTAACAATCTCCTCGCACACATGCCGCTAGCTGACTCAATGAATAAGTCATCGCAATCGGAATAAAATGAGCCGACTTCGTGAGCCGATCAACAACAACCCAAACAGCATCAAAACCTCTACGAGAACGCGGAAATCCCGAAACAAAGTCCATCGTAACATGTTCCCATTTCCACTCCGGAATATCCAACAACAACAACCGCAGTCTTTGGTGTTCCGCCTTTACGACAAGTGAGACACCTCGACACATAGTTCCGCTATCTCGTCGCTTCATGCCACTCCACCGTAATCAAGCTTTCTTCAAATCTCTATACATTTTCGTACTTCCCGGATGTATAGTATACTTTGCTTTGTGAGCCTCATCCAATACAAGTCGTTTAACATCTTCAACCGAAGGAACACAAACTCTACCCTTAAATGTCAAAATACCATCTTGGTTCATCGAGAACTCATTCTCCTTATTCTCACTCAAACCATCAATAATTTTCACCAACTCTGGATCTTTCTTCTCGAGTCTCCTTAATTCTTCTCCAATAAAATTTGCCGAATAACCCGCACGCTAGCAAATAATACACCATGATTTACCTCACTAGGATTCCAATCCCGACATCCTCCAACATTTTCCATTCCCGCATCATCAAACATGACAAGTGTACCTTTACTCCTCAGGCATCTCGCGACTACGCTTCGCTTTGATGATACAAAGATAGTGCAATCGTGATCCTTCAATTTTTCCATCCATCTCCGCTGTCTCATGTTCAACTCTTTCTGAGAGAAGAGATATTTCAAACTCTTGTGGTCCGTGAAAATCTCAAATTTCGAACCATACAAATAATGCTTCCACTTGTGCAAAGCAAATATAATCGCCGCGAGCTCAAGATCATGCGTAGGATAATTAATCTCATACGGAGACAACTTCCTTGAAGCATAAGCAATCACCTTCCCATTTTGCATAAGCACACAACCCAATCCTTCTTTCGAAGCATCACTATATACAACAAAATTATCACCTCCGCTAGGTAATGCTAACACCGTGCCGTAGTCAACCTTCTCTTCAATTCTTGAAAGCTTTCCTCACATTTATCACTCCAAACAAATGCAATCTTCTTTTTGAGTCAAATTTGTCATAGGCGTAGTAATCTTCGAAAATCCTCAATGAATCTCCGAGCATAACTCGCTAGCCCCAAGAAACTCCGCACCTCAAGAATCGTGGTCGGCCTCCTCCAATTCATCATCGCTTCAACCTTGGAAGGATCCACCGCTATCCCCAAGACTAGAAACAACGTGCCCCAAAAAACTAAACCTCCTCTAGCCAAAATGCACACTCTGCTAAACTTGGCATAGAGTTTCTCCCACAAACCCATCCGCCAAATGTCATGCTCCTTCATCCTTAGAATACACAAGGATGTCGCCTATGAAAACCACCACCGAAGCAATCAAGAAAATTATGAAATACCCTGCCATCAAATCTATGGGATTAGGCCTAACCCGAATGGCATCACCATAAATTCATAATGCCCATACTCAAAGAAAGTCAAGTTGAACATTCTTTCTAACCTTCAACCGATGGTACCCAAATCTCAAGTCAAGTTTGGAATAGACCACCGATCCTTGCAATTGATCAAACAAGTCATCTATGTGTGGCAATGGATACTTGTTCTTGATCGTTGCCTTGTTCAACTCTCTAATCGATACACAATCTCAAGCTCCCATCCTTCTTCCTTACAAATAATACCGGCCAAGACCCTTAAGGCGATACGCTTGGCTTGATGAAGCCAATGTCAAGGAGTTCTTGAATCGAACTTTCAACTCCTTTAATTCCATAGGTGCCATTCTTATACTCGAAATTGGTGTAGTCCCCAACAACTCAATACAAAATTCAATCTCTCGATCCGAGGCATCCCAAAATCTTGGGAGAAAACGATCCGAACTCACACACAACCTACACATCTTCAAGATTAGAAGAAGAAACCCGCTTGTCCACCACACACAAGCAAGATACCCTCGTGCACCCACGCGACAACATTTTCCTAGCCTTAAGCGCTAAATGACGCAGCAAAACCACTCTAGGCATTATTATCTCCCAAAACACAAACTTAGAACGCCAGCAAAGCAAAAGCGACTTTTACTAAGGCAATCCACCAATGCATGATATG
>CM028379.1:160288320-160318772 GCA_013146195.2 Codonopsis lanceolata
AAAAAAATATATATATATCTTTATATTGCTAATAATAGTATGTATTTTATATAATTTTAAAATAATTAAAAATCAACATAATTTTTTAACCTAGATATATACATTTTCTATTGGTAGTTAATGGTAGAAGTTTTTTTAACAAAAAACTTTTAAAATATCAACATCACTTTATAACAAATGTATGATATATTTTTTCTTTCAATTTAGAAATTAATAATAATATTTTTAATACAAACATCAATTTCTCAACCAATGTGTGATACATCTCTCAGATTGATAGTAAATAGTAGAATACTTTGAACCATGTGAGATACATCTCTTGTAAAAGTGAAAGTCTTAGTCTTTAAAGACTTTTAAAATCTAACATTTTCTTTTAAAACAAATGGTTATAATAAAAACAATTTAAACTCTCAACATCATTTCTACAATGAGATATACATCTCTATTGGCAATAATTGTAAAGATAACATATATATATATATATATATTTATATATATACCCAATCTAATCTAATCTTTCTAATTCCTTAACTACTTATAAAGTGTAGGTTGTCTCTACAACTTAATGTATGTGGACAATGTACCATAACTTAATAAATTCCTCACCATTAATTAAAGGTCAAAGAGTAAATTTGTATTACTGTCTAATTAATCAATAATTAAATAATAGTTTGATCCCTTTAACTTGTACATTATTTTAAAGTTATGTCCTATATTATTTAATTCAATTCATGAATTCGGCCAAAAAGAGTAAATTCCAGTCGAAGCAAATTTTTAATGAATTTAAATTTTTTTCAATTTCCCACCTAACAGATCGTTACAAATGTCGTCAATATTTAATGAAATGACAAAAAGTACCCTTACTGCTGTTAAGACACAAAAATCTTTATTCGAAACTTAAAAAATAATATGGTTTTACTTTCTTAAATATGTTCGGGAAAGACATTATAAGATTTATATGAACAATTGTATCAATAGTAATACAATTTAATTTAATCTAATCTAATCTAATCTAATCTAACTATCTAATCTAATCGAATCTAATCTAATCTAATCTAATCTAATCTAATCTAACTACTTATAGAAGTGTAAGTTGTCTCTTACAACTTAATGTATGGACAAATGCACCATTTAACTTAATAAATCACTCACCATTAATTAAGGTCAAAAGAGTAAATTTATTATAGACTAATTAATTCAATGAATAATTAACTAATAGTTTGATTCTTTAACTTGTACCTATTTTAAAGTTATGTCCAACATTATTTAATTCAATTCATTCCGTCCTGTATTTTGATTTTTTTTTCAATTTCCCCCACCTACCAAGATCGTTACAAATGTCGCTCAATATTTACTGAAATGACTAAAATACCCTTAGTCGGTTCAGACAAAAAAACCTTATTCGAAACTAAAAAAATAATATAGTTTTACTTTCTTATATATGTTCAGGAAAGACATTATAAGATTTATATGAAAAATTATATCTATAGTAATAGAATTTTCGGTTAGTATCGAGATATGAAACAAATTTGTAGCATGTTTAGTTATTACCCATGAATAAAATAAATAAATAAGTTTTAAAAAATGTGTCATAATGTCAAGAAGATGAAAAAATGAAGTATCATTTGATGAATTTGTGCCTTTTGTTAAGGATATTACACATAAATTTATCATGCCAAACAATAATGATTAGAAAAAAGTGTCATAAATATTATAAATCACTTGCCATGAATTAAGGCCAAAAGAGTAAATTTGTCATAAGCAAATTAATTTCGTAAATAATTAAATAATAAATTGAAATGTCGCCTAATATTTTCTGAAAGACAAAAATACCCTTACTCGGTTGAGAAACTAAAACTTTATTCGAAACTAAAAAAATAATATGATTTTACTTTCTTAAATATGTTCGGGAAAGACATTATAAGATTTATATGAAAAATTGTATCAATAGTAAAACAATTTAATTTAATCTAATCTAATCTAATCTAATCTAACTATCTAATCTAATCTAATCTAATCTAACTATCTAATCTAATCTAATCTAATCTAATATCTAATTATTATTATTATTATTATTATTATTATTATTATTATTATTATTATTATTATTATTATTATTATTATACTTATAAAAGTGTAGGTTGTCTCTTACAACTTAATGTATGGACAAATGTACCCTTTAACTTAATAAATCACTCACCATTAATTAAGGTCAAAAGAGTAAATTTGTTATAGACTAATTAATTCAATGAATGATTAACTAATAGTTTGATTCCTTAACTTGTACCTATTTTAAAGTTATGTCCTACATTATTTAATTCAATTCATTTCGTCCTGTATTTTGATTTTTTTTTCAATTTCCCCACCTACCAGGATCGTTACAAATGTCGCCCAATATTTACTGAAATGACAAAAATACCCTTACTCGGTTCAGACACAAAAACCTTATTCGAAACTAAAAAAATAATATAGTTTTACTTTCTTATATATGTTCGGGAAAGACATTATAAGATTTATATGAAAAATTATATCTATAGTAATAGAATTTTCGGTTAGTATCGAGATATTAAACAAATTTGTAGCATGTTTAGTTATTACCCATGAATAAAATAAGATAAATAAGTTTTAAAAAATGTGTCATAATGTCAAGAAGATGAAAAAATGAAGTATCATTTGATGAATTTGTGCCTTTTGTTAAGGACATTACACATAAATATATCATGCCAAATAATAATGATTAGAAAAAAGTGTCATAAATATTATAAATCACTTGCCATGAATTAAGGCCAAAAGAGTAAATTTGTCACAAGCAGATTAATTTCGTAAATAATTAAATAATAAATTGAAATGTCGCCCAATATTTTCTGAAAGACAAAAATACCCTTACTCGGTTGAGAAACTAAAACTTTATTCGAAACTAAAAAAATAATATGGTTTTACTTTCTTAAATATGTTCGGGAAAGACATTATAAGATTTATATGAAAAATTGTATCAATAGTAATACAATTTAATTTAATCTAATCTATTCTAATCTAATCTAACTACTTATAAAAGTGTAGGTTTTTCTCTTACAACTTGATGTATGGACAAACCTACCTTTTAACTTAATAAATCACTCACCATTAATTAAGGCAAAAAGAGTAAATTTGTTATAAACTAATTAATTCAATGAATAATTAAATATTAGTTTGATCCCTTAACTTCTACCTATTTTAAAGTTAGGTCCTACATTATTTAATTCAATTCGTTTCGTCTTGTATTTTAATTACATATGAAGATCATGGACAATCTTTGGTGGTGTGACGTCTCCTCAATGCCACTTCCTTAGAAGACGACTCATGGCTTCATAACAATATATTCCACACCAAGTGCACTTCTCATAACAAGGTGTGCAATGTCATTATTGATGGAGGAAGTTGTGAAAATGTTGTTTCCACTACAATGGTGGAGAAGCTAAAATTGAAGACCGAAGATCATCCTCAACCTTACAGGCTATCATGGCTTTGTAAAGGTAATGATGTGAATGTAATAAAAAGGTGTCTTGTTCAATTTTTGATTGGTAGTAAGTATAAAGATGAAGTTTGGTGTGATGTTATTCCTATGGATGCTTGTCATTTGACTCATTTACTTCTTGGTAGACCTTGACAATTTGATCGGAAGACACATCATGATGGTTTCAAGAACACATATACTTTTATTAAAAATGGTGAGAAAATTATTTTGGGTCCATCCAAGTTGGAGAGTGTTCCTAAACGTTCAAAGGGGGAGGGAAATAATTTACTCTCTAAGTCTCAAGTTGAAAAAGTAATTTGTGAATCCATGGAAGCATTTGTTTTGGTAGTTTTGGAGGAGAATGAAGAGGGAAATGCTGTCTCTTTTTCAAGTTTAGCCCCTTCTTCAAGAATTTCATGATGTGGTACCTGAAGAACTTCCTTCGGGTCTCCCTCCAATGCGAAGTATTCAGCATTGCATTGATTTGACTCGGTGCCTCACTTCCAAACAAGGCCTATCGAATGAATCCAAAGGAGCATGAAGAGTTACAACAACAAGTTGAAGATCTTCTCGCCGAAGAGTATTGTCCAAGAAAGTAAAAGTCCTTGTGCGGTTCCCCCTTCTTCTTTCGAAGAAAGATGGTTCGTGGCACATGTGCATTGATAGTAGAAGCGGTAAACAAAATTACTATCAAGCATCCTTTTCCTATTCCTCACCTTGATGATCTTTTGATCAACTTCATGGTTTCAAGATTGGTTCTAAAATTGATCTTCAAGTGGCTACCATCAAATTCACATGAGGCCCTGAGATGAATGGAAGACAACCTTCAAAACAAGAGATGGTCTTTATGAATGGTTGGTTATGCCATTTGGTCTCTAATGCTCCCTCTACTTTTATGCGACTTATGAATCATAATTTTAAACCCTTCATTGGAAAGTTTGTTGTGGTGTATTTCGATGATATTATTGTTTACTCTAGCCCGAAAGAACATTTGGAGCACCTTCGAAAGGTATTTGAAGTGTTAAGAGAGCGAGTTGTATGCCAATTTAAAAAATGTCATTTCTTTACGAGCTGATTTTCTTAGGCTATATCATTTCCTGATGGCATCAAGATGGATGACAATAAGCTTGAAGCTATCCTAAGTCGCCAATTCTAAATCTATTCATGATATTTAGAGTTTTCATGGCCTAGCTTCATTTTACCGCAGGTTTATTCAAAACTTCAGTACCATTATTGCTCCTATAACTGAATGCTTGAAGGGTGGCAGTTTCAAATGGACAGAAGAAGCTCAAAAGAGTTTCAAACTTCTTAGAAAAAAGGTCTGAAGCTCCAATATTGTAGCTACTAGACTTTGACAAGGTCTTTGAAGTAGATTGTGATGCTTCAAATATAGGAATTAGGGGTGTTCTTAGCCAAGAAGGTAAACCCATTGCTTTCTTTAGTGAGATGTTGAATCATTCTCTGCAATTATTCACTTATGACAAAGAATTTTTGCTATTGTCCGCGCCTTGGATCATTGGCAACATTATCTCTTAGAAGGAGTTTGTTCTTTTCTCAGACCATGAAGCTTTGAAGTACTTGAATACTCAACAAAAATTGAATTCTCATCATGCTGGATGGGTTGAATTTTTGCAAGCATTTAATTTTGTTATCAAACATAAATCTGGAGTTTTAAATCGTGTAGCGGATGCACTTAGTCGACGACATTCCTTGTTGTCTAGCTTGCAAGTAAATGTGGTTGGGTTGGAGGTAATTAAATATCTTTACAAAGATGATCCATATTTTGGAAAGATTTGGGAAGAATGCTTGAAGACTCCATTTAAACTTTTTTTGATTCACAATGGGTTTCTCTTTATAGATAAACTTTTGTGTATTCCTGAATATTCTCTGCGACAAGCTTTTATCAATGAAGCTCACCATGGAGGACTTCGGACATTTTGGTAGAGATAAGACTCTTGCACTTGTTCAGAAAATTATTATTGGCCAAGGATGGATCGAGATGTCAAAAAGTGTATCGAGCGGTGTAGGACCTGTCACATTGCCAAAAGTTATGGAAAAAATACTGGTTTGTACACTCCATTACCTGTACCAATGAGTCCATGGGAGGATGCTAGCATGGATTTTGTTGTTGGGTTGCCTCACACTCAAAGAAAGAAAGATTCAGTCATGGTGGTGGTTGATCGCTTCTCAAAAATGGCACATTTTGTCCCTTGCACAAAGACTTTGGATGCTACACATGTCGTTGATCTTTACTTCAAGGAAATTGTGCAGCTTTATGGTATTCCAAGGACAATTACATCTAATTGGGATTCAAAATTTATGAGTCATTTTTGGCGTACACTTTGGAGGAAGCTTGGAACTAAACTTCAATTTAGTTCGTCTCATCATCCACAGACCAACGGACAAACATAGTCTGTGAACAGGAGCTTGGGAAATCTTTTACAGTATGATTGGCAAAAACGCCGTCAATGGGATGCAATATTGGCTCAAACAGAGTTTGCGTATAATCAATCTTCTAGCCAAACTACTGGTAGGAGCCCATTCGAAGTTGTGTATGGTCATAATCCAATTACTCCATTGGATTTAGCTCCCCTTCCTACCACTCAACATTTTAGTGGTGACGGTGAAGAACGTGCTAAGTACATCAAGAAGATGCATCGAGTTTGACAAGAAATTATCAAGCAAAATGGAAAGTACCAAAGAAGTGCAAATGAAGCAATCAGCTTTCAAGGAGGGAGATTTGGTTTGGATTACTTTGAGGAAGGAGCGATTCCCTCGTGGACGTCATGGAAAGTTGAAACCAAGGGCTGATGGTCCGTTCAGGATCTTGAAAAAGATTGGTGGCAATACTTATGAAGTAGAATTACCGGATAATTATGGTGTTTCATCAACTTTCAATGTTGTTGATCTCTATCCTTTCGTTGGAGCTGAATCTGATTAAGTAAACTAGAAAAAAAATATAAAATGATATGTAAATGCCGCAAAACTTAGGTTGTGTGTGGCGAGGTGGGACTTCATAGATACTTTGGTGGAATTTTATATTTTTTAGTGTAACTATATACTTTAGAGTTGAGAGTTTGATTCTTCAACACAATTTTTTTTTAAAGGGTCATAAATTCCATAAACGACATAAGCAAAGTGTCCAACAACAATGTGCTTATCTAAGATAGTAAGTTTGAATTGTTTTCAATTTACAAACTGATAAAAATGAATGAACTCATGTTTGATATTAAAAAAAGAGATTTAAAAATAACCAACAAAAAAGAAAAATGTGTAGGATAAGTTGTTATACAATGACTAAAAGCATACATTATAAATGACCGAAAAACAAAGTATAATAAATGCTAAACACATAACAACATAATTTATAAGTCTCAAAAACTGTAAATATTAAAACACACAAAAATCTAATAATTAAAAGTCAACAAAAAAATGAAGGAACCAACAAATCACTTTTAATGAAATCATTAACACCACGTGCAATGCACGTGAACCTTACTAGTATATATAAATTGGTGAGGAGCACTATGGTTGTGCCACCTCACCACCTTTGGATAAATCTTCATTCTAAAGCATCCATGTGGAAGCTTTAAAAACTTTTGGTTTTCTAGTGACTTTGAAAATCAACATCACTTTCCAACCAATGTATGATGCATTTATTGTATTGGTACTTAATAATAGAATTTTTAAAACCAACATCAATTTCTAACCAATGTGGGATACATCTTTTCTATTGTTGAAAAATTAGTGTTTTTTGTGAAAGAAATTGTGTAACTTGAGGCACGAATTTCTTTACGTATCGTTTGTTTGTTAACGAAGGTAATTGCGCAAATGTATTCTACTCGGTGAGAACATCAAAATGATATATTTATTTGTCCAAATTGAGTTTTTAATAATAAGATATCAAGATTTAAAGTATAATACTCCCCCCGTCCCTAAATTATCGTCCTCCTTTCCTTTTTCGTCTGTCCCAAAATAATTGTCTACTTTGAAACTTACCTTTTTAGAACATCACTTTTATCACTTTACCCTTACTTTTTCACTCTACTTTAATTATGGGCCACATATGCATGGGCATTAAAGGAAACAACACATTAAACCAATATAAATAATCAAGTCAATTACTTTTTCTTAAACTGTGCGCCGGGACAAGCAGGACGATTATTTAGGGACGGAGGGAGTACTTGTTAAAAAAAATTCGTGTTTTTAGTGAGAGAAATTGTGCAACTTGAGGCACGAATTTCTTTATGTGTCATTTGTTTGTTGGTAAATGTAATTATGCAAATGTGTTCTACTTGGTGAGAGCATCGAAATGATATATTTATTTGTCCAAATTGAGTTTTGGATGAATAAGATATCAAGAGTTAAAGTATAATACTTATTAAAAAATTAGTGTTTTTAGTAAAAGAAATTGTGCAACTTGAGGCACAAATTTCTTTACGTGTCATTTGTTTGTTGACAAAAGTAATTGTGTAAATGTGTTCTACTCGGCAAGAACATCGAAATGATATATTTATTTGTCCAAATCAAGTTTTGGATGAATAAGATATCAAAGCTTAAAATATGATGTTAAAAGTGAGTCATTAGAAGTAATATCTAACCTTGAAGAGTTTTATCCCACATTGCTTATAAGTAATGTTAGTTGTAAAAGTTTTTAAATATAAGT
Source organism: Codonopsis lanceolata (assembly GCA_013146195.2). NCBI lineage: Eukaryota > Viridiplantae > Streptophyta > Magnoliopsida > Asterales > Campanulaceae > Codonopsis > Codonopsis lanceolata. Next base: position 160,296,480 of record CM028379.1, read on the forward strand.
CTTTTACTATTGATAATAGAAGAAGTTATATATATTAATACTAATACCCCTTATCATATTGATTGTTATTAGGTATTATTATTTTCTAATGACTAGAAAACCATAGTGCTCCTCACCAACTTTTAATATATATATATATATATATATATATAGATTTGTGTATAGTTTTAAGTTAGTTGCAAAGAAAGCTAATTGGACTATTGGTGGGTGGTTAGGATGGTGCATGTTTGTCTCGTCGCTCAAAAATTGACTCACATGGACACCTGCGGAAGGCGCCAAAAATGGAGCCACTAAAATGCCTTTTAAAATCGAAGTCTACTCCTTTGTTAATTCGTTCTCTTTCGTATGCCGTGACGCTTCTTGCATTACGCAGACTTGCAGATAATTTAGATTCTTTCTTCCTTCGTTGCTGGGAGTACTTGTGTAAAGCCCAACCATTTTTTGTTTCCATGCAAGGCTTCATGTCAAGTTAACAAGAGAACCCCCCAACATAAAAGAGGTACTACTCCTATTATTTATTTCCTGATAAAATTCCGTGTCTGCTGCTTGTTTCTTGAGAAAATCTGGGTCTATACTTTTACTTCCCTAATTCTTTGGGTCATACATTGGTGAGCGAACTATCTGTTGCGGGTTTTGTCCAATTTCTTGGAAATGGAAAACAAAGAAACTATGTTAACTTTTGTTTGTGATTCTCATTTATTTGTTCCTTATTTGGGTAATTTAGCGTTTTTTTTTTCTTCTTAAAAGGATGAAATCAACTTTCTGTTGTTAAAATCATGGACACGGTTCAAGCTCAATTAAGAGAATGTAATAGCAGTTTCTGAGCATAAAATGAAATATGTTTTAATGCAGGGGAAATTTGGGGTTGTTTGTCATATGCCCAAATCTTGGTCACCCAGAAGAAATGTTGTTTGTATAATTTGTTTACTACATTGGTGAACTGTTGTTGGGTAGGAATCAAGATGGGTTTCGAGCCATTGACTTGGTACTGTCGGCCAGTGGCGAATGGGATTTGGTCACAGGTAACAGATAGTGCTTTTGGTGCTTACACACCATGCGGCATTGACACTCTGGTGCTTTGTATATCGAATTTGGTTCTTCTGGGATTGTGTTTATACCGACTGTGGCTTACTATGAAGGACCACAATGTCAGGAGGTTCCGCTTAAAGTCAAAATACTATAATTACTCTTTGGGTTTGTTAGCTGGTTACTGTACTGCCGAGCCACTGTTCAGATTGGTTTTGGGTATTTCAATCTTTGACTGTGATGCACAGACTACCCTCGCTCCATTTGAGGTATGAATGGATTGAATATTCTCTAATCTTTTTCAAATCCTAACTGTGGTTCGATTACATGGTTCAACGTGAATATTTTTACAATTTGGATTTGATAGTCATGGTTGTTACTTCCACAAATGCTGATTCTTTTAGTTTTTCAAGCCTCATACTGATTTAAAAGAGTAGATATTTATAATGTCCACGGACTTTTCTTTAATTCCATTTTGACCCAAGGGGTGGGAGAGATCGCAACGGCATTTAGGCAAAGACCTTGAGATCCTTGGTTCCAATTCCCACATCAACAAGGGTTCACATTTACCTATCAAAATAAAAATGTCCACGGACTCTACGCACATCGCTTTGATTTTATTTCAGCAGTTTTAATGATAATCAATCAGCTTCTGAAATCAGTGGCGAAGCCAAGATTCGACCCTTAGGGGTGCCGAGTTAACTTTAACCAAAAAATAATCCTTATAAATTGAAGGCACTCCGTAGTAAGCAACAGTTTTTTTATGAAAATATCTGTTTCATTGTATTTCCATGGAAACTTTTTATTTACAAATTGTCAAATAAAATGTTACCAATTTTTACTCTGAATTTGGAAAATGGGATAAACATGAGATATACAATTTTGACATAAATACAAGTTATAAAATTATCACTCCTAACCAAACAACATGTAAAAAAGTAGCTTTCGATTAACAACTAACCAAGTTACCCAGTTTAAGAGCATCAGAATACCGATTTTGAGATGCAATATACCTCATTAATTTGAAAAGATATGAGCAAAGTACATTTGAAGTGATTCAACTAGTTTTACTAGATTAAGCTAAAAGAGTAATATCTAGAATTTAACGGGGGCCAAGATATGCTAAGAAAGGTAATAATCATATAAGTTGTATATCACCAAAAGGATAGGGGGGCCATGACCACCCTTGGCCATATAGTGGCTTTGCCACTGTCTGTAATAATCATTTATAATTCATATGCTCGCACATCATCATTAAACAAAGCCATTATTAATTTGTTCACTTAGAGTTTACAGTGGCAATTCAATGAGAACATGCATTTGTAGCATTCCCAAAATTTGTAGTATTTTAGATGTTGTAAAGTGACACTAAAGCTTCAGGAGAATATTGTGCTATTTGGGGTGAGAATACAAAACCCAGTACATGAATGTGGGCCGGGTGTGTGTGTGTGTGGAATTAGTATTGCTTCATATAACTAGGTGGAACCACTCATTAGGATGCTCTTCTCTCTCATTTAACCTCTTGATGTGTAACAAGGATAGCAAGACTAGGGATAATAATCGAAGAGCTATAGCACAGCTCTTCTGGCAACTCTGTTGATATATATTGGTGCATAAACCGGATTTCTTGGGAATTTTGTTTGTTCGATACCTTAGATGGATCTGAAACACTTATTCTTAAAATGCTAAATGACATCCAATATTCCAAGCCAATGTGTTTTCTTTTGCAAAGCTTGACATATTCATGAATTATGATTATGTTATTCTTTTGAGGGGAGCCTACTAAGTTGTGAGTTTAATTGATGAAAAAGCTAACAATTAATGCTTCACACTTCAATTTTATTCATATTTCATCAATAAATTGAAGTATAGGAAAGCTCGACATTTGAAGTGGCTACCTGCCTGTTCTGTCAGTTTACAAATCTGTGCGAATCTTTAGATCCTATTCCTGAGGCATTCTTACATTTAAGGATGCATTGGTGACATTAACGACTTAGGTTGCACTATGCATAAGATATTTTGGTAGAGTCTAGTGCACATGCATTATACTATTATGGGCTATTGCTTTGCCTTTGTTCGTAACATGTACATTTATTCAATTCTCTGCACAAACAAGCATTGCAATTAGATTAGATATTGTTTTTCAGGTCCATGGTTAAGAAAAAATAGAAAGAAAGAAAGCTAAGGAAATAGATTTTACATCTGTTCTATGGGTGTCTTCTCGCAGATGGTTTCACTAATCATTGAGGCTCTTGCTTGGAGCTCATTGATAACTATGATTGGTTTGGAAACTAAAATCTACATCAGAGAGTTTCGGTGGTACGTCCGATTTGGTGTAGTTTATGCGTTGGTTGGGGATGCTGCTATGCTCAATTTCATTCTCTCAGTGAAGGATTGTTATCCAAGGTCAGTCTACCTTTCTTGATCAAATGAACTAGAATTGAAAGAATGCTGAGATGCATTTCCACTCTGCAGCACTAACATTATTGATTAACTTCTCTGATACAATTGAAAACAGAAAAGAGAAGAAGACACTTGAAATTCTGAGCAATCCTAACCATAACTTGGTTAAGCTAAAACTACTTATACCACTTCTACTAACATATACTCCCTCTGTCCCAAAAAATGTTTCATACTTCCTTTTTTGGTTTGTCCCCTCCACCAAAAATTGAGTTACATTTTTTAAATGTAAGCTACAAGCCTCCATTATTATTATTATTATTATTTTTGATAGGTAAGTGGGACCCCTTGTTGGTATGAGGATTGGACCTCAAGGTCTTTGCCTGAGTGCCCTTGAGAACATGACGATCCTTCTTTTCATACAAACAAAGAAGGAACTTTAGTGCAATATAAACGAATTTTAAGGAAGCACAAGTACGATATAAAAACTTTGACAGGATGGGGTGGGGTGGGGGAGTAGTAATGACTACAAACCTTTCACTATTACTACTAGCGAACTTACGACACTTGCCCTTTAAGCTGAAGCATAGATGTTAAGCACACCCAGCTTGTCATAAATATGAATAGTTTGTGCGCCAATTAATGCTTCTGTGAAATTATGCCCAGAAATCCCAGCAAGTTGGAGCATAGATGTTAACCATGCCCAGTCAGCTGATCTTGAACATGAGCGGTTCAGATAAGATTTTGATCAATCTTCTGCCGAATGAAATGTCAATCAAACTCAATTTACTTGGTCCTGTCATGGAAAATGCAGGAGATGCAACATGCATAGCAGCCTGGATATCACACTGCTGTTTCATAAAGGGTAGATTCACCAGTACCACTGCATCTCACCTAGTAGCTGATGTACTCACAGGTTCACAAGTAGATTACGCCATGGCTCTATACTTTTTCTGTACTTGGACAGCAATACAACATGGGAAGCTTGTCATGAAGCTATTTTGATAGGCGACAACTTACGGAAAAGAAGGATAGTGCATATTAATTGGTGTTACACGAGTAAAAGGAACGATGAAAGTGTTAATCACTTGCTATTACACTGTCCAGTAGCTTGCGACTTGTGGAATATAATTCTAGTACTCTTAAGAAGTTCGTGGGTGATGCCCAGGAGTTACTCTTGAGTTGGTTGCAGTACAAGCGGTGGAGGAGAAACGTTATTTGGGAGAGTGGGTGTTTGGTGGATAATTTGGAAGGAGAGACATAGTAGAATTTTTGAGAATAGTGAGGTTCCGGTGGATCAGTTGAAAGAGCTGCTGCTACGTACTCTGTTTCAATGGTGTTCCGAGTCAGATTCATCCTTTTGTTCTACTGGGCTTCGTTTGTGGTTTTTGTGAATAGCTTTAGCGTTGGGTAGCTTTTTGTATACCCCCCAAAAAATCGGCTTAGCCTCTTAATTGAGGGTTGAGGGACCCTAGGCTTGCCGTTGCACTTAGAGTAGATCACCCGGTAATGCCTTAAGCCAGGTCATCTATGAGGGATGAAGTGCTAGTGGTAAGTTGTTGCCCCTTACCTTGGGCATAGAGTTAATTCCTTGGAACCCTAATGTTCAGTTAGCGCAATGTCATAGGGTCAGGCATGAAGTCATCCTAACGAAGCGTTTTGACCTTCATGCCAGCTTGCTTGTGGAGATTATTAATAGAGCCGGGGTGCATTAATAGAGATCTGGGTGTCATTGTCCTTAGGCTAAAGCACTCAATCTCGGCCCCCCTTTAGGCTATTTCCTACGTCCCGTATGGCAGGTCTTAGTTCTGGGGAAGACTAGGTAATTACGTGGCAATTACCTAGAGTGACGTGGCACAACCCCTACTACAACTACTTAGACCCCTTCTGCAAACATATACGTAATCTTACTTACAACCACTACTCTATTACGATACATACAACTTTTCAACAACTTTTCTGGGACTATGCCTGCATTCAAAAAGTACCATAATGTTCTTGTATCATACAAGCAAAAGAGAAAAATGAATCGTTAATCTATGGCTCTCTTATCAAATTGATTTCAATGAGTGGGGCTGAATAGAAAATATGAGGAGGTGATGAGGTATAACGGTAGGAGCAGCAACTTTTCATTTTATTGCTTGTCTTATTTGTTCTTGAATTTACAGATTAAAATTCTTATAAAATAAAATAAAATCAAGGAGCTCTAAAGATTCTTCTGTGGCCTTTAAGGAGGGTTGAGAAATTTCTATGATGTGATTTTTAATTTAGGCTTAAGTGCACTTTTCACACTTAAACTTTGGGCTGACAGCGGTGTATTTTGCTAATGCTTCACTTTTGAATACACTTTGAATTATCTAGGTTTTGTTCAGATCCAATCCAAGTTATGGCTTCTGTCAGTAGTTCCAAGAAACTTGCCAACCCCTGAAGAGGCAAGCTGCCAAATTACAAACATTAGGAAATAATTGGACAGACTTGATGCACCACAAAGTGTGAGACAGCCAGTATTTTAAGCCTTAAAATGGTAATCAAGTGTTAATATTTATACTCAGACTTGATGCTAAAAAATGAAATTCTATTTGGACAGACTTGATGTTTTTGAATTTCATATTTAGCATTTTCATATTTTACTTATCAAAAACAATATATCTGGATCTTAAGCTTCCCATCAGTCCCTAATATGAATTGAAAGAATGGACAGGGGGCAAATATATGACTCAGCTGCTTTACATAATGCTCCCTCTTGACAACATATCATGATATATTTATATGGACATTCTAACCTAATTATGCTCTTGGAAGTTGAAGACAAGTATGAAATCATGTGGTGATGCAGACATACATACTCATGTTTATATTTTCTTGTGCAGATCTGTACTGTATATGTACATCAGCTCGTTTTTTTGTCAGGTTGGTTGTGAATCTCTCTTGATCTAGTATACTTGCAGAGTTTATTTTTTCTCTATAGGTGTCAATAGTTGCATCCTTAGAGGTGTTTGGATTTGCACACTCATGTAGCTGTAGTTAGTGCAATAAACTTAGCCCATTTAAGGCTTCTACGTACAGCCTACAGGTTTAAGGCAGGCTGTGGACTGAACCCCATGGTCCTAAGCTCCTAGCCCTAGCTTCAACTGGCTATAATAATGGAAAAGCTTAACTGATCAAGTTCAGTTAGAGGAAAAATAAATTATAAAAAGGTAAGAAAGAATGCAGGAAGCCAAAAGTTACAGATGCCAACTTATAGGATCTAGCTTTACTTTGTTACAGAATGCATGCCCGGGGAATGGCTAAGACTGAGTGCTGCTACCCTCCTGGAAAATGGAGATAAAATACAGAAAGCCAGAAAACTGTCCAAATAAGATCTAAGATTCTAAAGCTGGTCCTTCGAGTTCGTACATACTCCAAACAATTCCTGTCTCATGTTGGTATACAATGGATGTTGTGATGCAGGCTTTATTTGGAATACTTCTTCTTGCGTACGTACCTCATCTGGATCCTTACCCTGGTTACATGCCACTACGGACCGAGCCCCTAGATGACACCAAGTATGAAGCACTTCTTGGAGGAGAACATATCTGTCCTGAGAGACATGCCTCTATATTTTCAAGTGAGTACTTCTAAATCAAATGTCTTTGATTCGAACAATGATAACATTCTGAAACAGCACCAGCTACTTGAAAAAGGGTAAAATACTCGCTCAGTCGCTCCCCTCCCCACGGGGTTTGCCTTGAAAGCTATATACCATCAGTAATAACTATTCTCATACAAATCCCCTATTTTATTTACTAACGTACAACATGTCACAATCATAAGGAACAAGGAAAAATTATCAAAGTACCCTTCAACCGGTTATAGAGAAAAAACAAGAAGGGAAACAAAAAAACAATACCTTTGGGGTCTTGTTACTTTTCAAAGGTCATATACTCCTCACATTATACTTGTGCTGTCAATTCGACATGGATTCCTAATCAAACGAGGTTAACGTAATATCATGCTTTGGGCTACTCTCCCTCTTTTTTTTTTTTTGTGATAAAGGTAAAGTATGTATAGATGAAGAGCGTCAAAATAGGTGATGCATCCTTTACGTAGAAGAATACTACACAAAAATATACCCACTAGCCAATGTGAAAAATATTCACAACATCTGCGCTAGTGTTGCCACTAAGGTTCCTATTAGGATCTGCCCCTGCACTCCATTCAAGCATATTTGAGAGCATCGATTTCCTCAAAGCTAACATAGAACCCTCTTCATTATCAAATGCCCTTCGATTTCTTTCTGTCCAGCTTGTCCAGCAAACGCTTAACGGGGCGGCATTCCAAAGCATATTCCTGCTCTTGCTCCTCCCAAAGTAAGACCAATTCCAGAAGAGGTCCTTGGTAGAGTTTGGAAGCACCCATGAAATGTTAAAGAGACCAAAAAGAGTAGACCAAAGAGTCCCCGCCACTGGACAGTGTCGTATCAGATGATTAACACTCTCCTCATCCCCCTTGCAGAGATAGCACCTGTTAGTAAACAGAAGACCTCTTTTCATGCTCTTGCTCCTCCCTCTTTTATTTTGCCTCTCATATGCTCATTTGACTCCTTTTTTGCAGTTCCTTTATGGGGATACGTCTGGTGGTCTTTCCTGGAATTTTCATTCATTTCCTTTACGGGGATACGTTATATGCTCCTTTTTCATTTCTTTTCCTGGAGGGTCTTGGCTATTCTCCTGTTGCTCCTTTTTATCTCACTTGAATCAATCTCTCGGTCCTTCTTCTTGCCCCCCTATCATCGTTTATATGGAAAGCTGGTGTCCCCTTCAAGATTAGAGCCTTTTGTTTGGTCTCTCGTTCATAATAAGCTTGACACTAATGGCATGTTGCAAAATTGTAGGCCTAATGAGAAGATCTCCCCAGATTAGTGTATGATATGTCAGTGTTCAGCAGAGTCCCTTGATCATCCGTTCCTCCAGTGTGGTAATGCTCGCTCTCTTTGGAATCAGTTGCTTGGGGTGGTTGGAGAGGCTTGATGAGCCCAGCGTCTCTACCCTCTTTCCTTCAGTTGCATGTTAGGAATTTTAGGAGGGGTGGGATGCCGCTTTGCTGTGGCAGAGTTGTGTGTTTGCTGTTCTTGGGTGCATTTGGACTCAGCGGAGTTTCAGGATCTTCAGGGAACGGGTTGTGTTGTTGGCGCTTTGTGGGAAATAGTGGTTTTCATGGCTTCTCTTTGAGCGTCGGCTTGGTGCTTTTAGTGGGATTCCGTTTTCTCTTGTTCACACAATTGGAATGTGCTTCTAATTTAGTTTATCTTCTTGTGGGTTCTTGTTCTTTTCCTTCTTTTGGTCTTGATGGATTTCTCGTCCGTCTTGTTGTTTTTTACTCTCTAATTAATCTATTTCATTTCTTTTCTGATGAAAAAAGAGTACAAAAGAAAAAGGAAAAAAGAAGTAAGAACAATTGATAATAAACACACCACCAAAAAAAAAGAAAAAGAATCCACTCATTCTGGCAGAACCTGAACTGAGAACTCATAAAACCATACTCCAATCACTCCATGGTCAGCTGCACGAATCGCGATCTGTCATCCAGCTCTTTCTTGTGCAATAACCACAAGCTATTATGTCTTTTCTATAATCTTTGTCGATGTTAATTTGACCTTCTACTTTTAGCATTGTTGTTGAAATTGATCCCATCACTCTTTCTTATGGGTGCAGTAATTGCTCTACAGTGTATGTCTCCAAACTGTGTTTGACAATTTTCTCCCAGCTTATTGACTATTTAATCTACTTCCAGAGCCTAACCCCTATGTGGTATTTCTACTTTTTCCTTCTATAATTATACCCCAAACCCGTCTTGATATTCTAATTATACCAAAAACTGGTGTTGCCTTGTAGTTTCCCAACAGTCCTTACTCCTTTCCACAAATTAAAGCTGGTCTATTATCAATCTCATACAACTTCTCTATTTACATGTACATATATTAATCATGTAAAATGTGGGATGCAGTTTTGCTTATTTACAGTCTTAGTTGATTCTAATACTAACATTGTTTCCATTCTTTTTCTGCACCGGAAATGAAGCCGGATAACTGGATTAGTCACTTTATAGAACTGATATCAACAACAGCGCTAAAGTGATACTTAATGTGCACGGTTTTTATCTTGATTACTGTGAACCCTCCTTGTTCTAGAGCTTCCTTCCGTACCTTTCCTTTAGAATTAATGACCGTCCTGGTTTCATCAATTGCAATGATGTCATCATCAAGCAAAATGCAGTTGTACACTATGGTAGCTCATCTTGTATTTCTCTAACTTATCCATTTCCAAGGCAAGATGATTGGGGCATAATTCTGATCCATGATGTCATCCTGCATTGTTTGGGAACTCAAAGTTTCTCCCATCGTCTTCAAATACAATCATTGCTAAATACTAAACTTATCTTAATCTTCTCAATAAATATGATTTTGTGTGTCGTCTTTCCTTAGGGATCTATTTTGGATGGGTGACTCCCCTCATGCAGCAAGGTTATAGAAGACCAATAACAGAAAAGGATGTTTGGAAGCTAGACTCATGGGATCAGACTGAGTCATTGAGTAGAAAGTTCGCATTTATGTTGCAACTCGTGTTTTTTCTTAATCATCACGTTGAGGTTATCTTAAATATGAATCTGTTTTGATTTTCTCAGGTTCCAGAAGTGTTGGGCTGAGGAATCTCAAAAGTCAAAACCATGGCTTTTGCGTGCTTTAAATGCTACTGTTGGAGGAAGGTAACAATTCACCACATTATTCATGATGGCATATCCATTTGTTTCTATCGTAATGAAGCAATTGACATATGATAAACAACTCTTATTCCTTCGAGGGAAACATGAATGTGCTGTGCTATTGTACATGTAAGTCACTATTTAACATTGTCTACCAAATGTTTTCTGCAGGTTTTGGTATGGAGGCTTTTTTAAAGTAACAACTTCGTTCCCTAACTATTTACTTAAATGCTAACTTTTTTTCATACTTCGTTTTGTCAACTAGAGCACGATCACATGCATGTATTTGTGTGGAAGGTTTGATGATTGTGTTTAGTATAAGTTGCACGGTAATGACATTGAACCTGAGACCATGACGATCCATAAATAAATTTGGCTCTAAAATGGTATTCGACTTCCAGGTCGCCTGATGCTCAGTTGGCACAATTGTTTTGAGTTCTGAAATTGCATGGGGTTCATCCAGAATTACCCTGTTCCTTTTTTTATCGTTTGTTTAGTATTTCTCCTTATTTTAGCTATGTAAGTTGCTAGGCTAACACATTCTTTGGCAATTATTATTATTATTATTATTATTTTTTGATAGATAAGTATGGCCCCTCGGTACTAGGAATGGAACCAAGGGCCTCAAGGTCTTTACCCGAATGCCCTTGCAATTATTCCAGTGGTTAGTCTACTTAAGTTAAATTTCCTCCTAGAATCTAGTTTACTAATAGACCCCTTGAGAACCAATCTGGAGCAATGAAGCCAAGATAATTTGGGTGTCAAAATATTCCTCTCATAACAGACTTACTTGCCTTGTTCGGTCAATCTACAACATGTACCTTTTCTGTTTTTGGTAAAAAAAGTTGGTAAGGAAAGAGAAGGAGATGAAGCATGGAGGACATTCTTTTTTCTTGCTATTTTTTTTATCTTGCTTTTTTCTTTTGGGGTGGGGGATTGTTTAAGTGCCTTAGCGGGAGAACAAGATGTCTCCAAATTAAAGTGACAAAACCAGAAAAACCTTTCAGACCATCCAACATCTCTGCACAACTAATTACTTATCGGGAGAAAAAACATCTCTGCACAACTAATATGTTTTACATGTAAATTCCAACTTTAATGCTTAAAAGTGCAAGTAAAAAACCAAAAAGTCAATTCACTGTCGTTGGAATTACTTGGTTTGGTTACATGAATAAGTAGAACACAAAAAGAAGAAAAAGAAAATTAAAAAGAGAAAGAATATCCATCAACAAATTAAGTGGAACGTGCTGAAAAATTTGGCAATCTTCAAAGTTGAATCACCCATAGCAGTGATAACACTGATCAAAGTGTCATCTCCATTAAATTTTTATCCTTGCTACCACTAAATACTTGAAGGAAACTCTCAAATGTCATGGCTTGTTAATGATCCCATACATCGACTATCAGATCCTATGCAGCAGGCCTGTGGAAAACACATCAGCATTGAACAGGAAATACTTCTATGCACACGCATAATTCGCCAGCGTGGGAGTAAGGCCTTATAGGCCCTCCATTAATACTATAAGTTGTTGGTGTTGAGCATGATGAGAACCTAAAATCAATACGAAATCATTATTTGTAGGAAGTACTTTAGCCTTCTTACTAAGTTAGCCAGGAAAATGAAATAAAGAATGGGGATGGCATCATGAAGAGAAAGGAGGAAGTAAAAGTAGTGCTGGTCAATGGAATTGATATTATTATTAAAGTCTGCCATAGCCTGAGAGAAATATCGTAAACACGATCGTTCATGAGGATCTGCATCTGCTAGGTGGAGACTTGGTTCAGAAATGGGGGCAGAAACCAATTTTCCAGAATAGATAGGTTTCTGATTTCTCCGGATTGGGTGGATTATTTCAGCGACTCTACTCAGACTTGTCTCCCTAGAGTAGTGTCAGATCATTCCGTTATTGCTTAGTTACGGTGGGATTTCGAGGGGCAAACTCCGTTCAGATTTGAGAATATGTGGCTGAAGTTTTCAGGTTTTTTGGAATGGGTGAGAGATAAGTGGAGTTCCTACATCCTGGAAAGGAATCCTTGTGTCGAAATGGCTAAGAAGCTGAAACTTCTCAAAGATGATCTGAAAGTCTGGAACAGGGAGGTTTTTGGTAGAGTAGATGTGGAGATTAAAAAAGCTATGGATGAAATGAGCAGATTAGATGAGAAAGCGGGGGGTGTGGGTTTAAACGTAGATGAAGAGGAGTGTCGTTCTAATCTAAAAAGAAAGCTAGAGCATCTTCTTCTTAATGAGGAAATTTGCTGGAAACAGAAATCCAGGGTTCAATGGCTTAAAGAAGGTGACAAAAATACAAATTTTTTCCATAGAATAGCGAATGCTCATAAAGCTGCGAACCAGATCAGGCAGCTGATGGTGTTTTAGTGGAAGAGAAGGATGCAATAAAGAATAGTATTGTGGGGTTTTATGGGAGGCTGTATTCAGATGATGGTGATTGGCGTCCTAAAGTGTATGATCTGGGATTTAAGTCTCTGGAGGCTGGGGAGTCGGCTGACCTGGAACAAGATTTTTCAGAAGTAGAAGTATTTGCAGCGCTGCAAAGTATGAGTGGTTACAAAGCCCTGGGCCCGGATGGATTCTCAATGGCTTTCTTTCAATATTGCTGGGAGGTGATTAAAAGTGATGTGATGAAAGTCTTCCAGTACTTTCATGATAATATGAGTTTTGAGAAGAGTTTTAATGCCACCTTCATAGCTTTAATTCCGAAGAAGAAAGGAGCTAATGATTTGAGAGAGTACAGACCTATAAGTTTGGTTGGAGGTATTTATAAGCTTATATCGAAAGTGTTATCCATAAGGTTGAAACGAGTGATTGGTCGAGTTGTCTCAGATTCTCAACATGCTTTTGTTGGTGATAGGCAGATTATTGATGTGTCTCTTATAGCAAATGAAGCTGTGGATTGCAGATTAAGGAGTGGGGTTCCAAGTTTGTTATGCAAGCTGGACATTGAAAAGGCGTACGACCATGCCAACTGGGATTTCTTGATTTATTTGTTAGACAGATTGGGATTTGGTCTAAAATGGAGAAAATGAATTCTTTTTTGCATATCTACAGTTTGTTTCTGTTGATTGAAGAAGAAGAGAAGAAGAAAAGAAGAGAAGAGTTTGAAGAAGCCGTAACCTAAATCACGGTTAGGCAGAACTATATATATGTTTGTGATAACAAATATTACACCAAGACCCCCCAAACATATACCTTATACCAACTAAACCCTTAATACTTCTAACACTTCCCCTCAAGCTGGAGCATAAATGTTATGCATGCCCAGCTTGTTACAAATGTATCCTATTCTTGTGCCATTTAAAGACTTCGTGAAAATATCTGCTAGTTGATCGCCAGTCGGAACAAAACTCGTGGAAATTATTTTCTCTTGAAGTTTCTCACGAACAAAGTGACAATCAAGCTCAATATGCTTTGTTCGTTCATGAAACACTGGATTAGATGCAATATGAATAGCTGCTTGGTTGTCACACCACAACTGCATAGGCATTGGATTCCCGATACCGATCTCCCCAAGTAACCGAATCGGACTAACTCGCATGTAGCATGAGCCATAGCCAGTATTACGATTCAGCACTTGATCTTGACACAACCGATTGTTTCTTACTCTTCCAAGAAACCAAGTTACCCCCAACAAACACGCAATATCCAGAAGTAGATCTCTTATCTGGGGAGCCTGCCCAATCCGCATCAGCAAACCCTTCTACTCTCATATGTCCATGATCTCGATATAGTATGCCTAGCCCTGGAGCTCTTTTAAGATACCGAAGAATCTTAACAGCAGCCTCCCAATGTGTAGTCCGCGGAGAGGACATAAACAGACTTACTACACTAACTGCAAATGCAATATCTGGTCTCGTCACAGCAAGATAGTTCAATTTCCCAACAAGCCGTCGATATCTCTCTGGATCAGCAAAGCTTTCACCCCCTTCAGCTGTAAGTTTCGTATTCGGATCCATAGGAGTCTCAGAAGGCTTCGCTCCCAACATGCCTGCCTCACTCAACAAGTCACACACATACTTTCTCTGGGACAAGAAGATGCCTTGCTTGCACCGAGCAACCTCAATCCCTAGAAAGTATCTCAAATTACCAAGATCCTTCGTTTGAAACTTTTCCTGAAGGAACCGTTTTAGTGCACTAATACCTGCACTATCACTTCCCGTGATGACAATATCATCCACATAAACAACCAATAAAATGATTCCTTCACCCCTGCGCTGATAGAATACTGAGTGATCACTCTGACATCTCATAAGCCCGAACTCAAGCACTACCTCACTAAATCTCCCAAACCACGCACGTGGAGATTGTTTTAACCCGTATAATGACCGCTTCAGTCTGCAAACTAACCCAGACTCCCCCTGAGCAACAAACCCCGGAGGTTGCTCCATGTAGACTTCCTCGTGTAAATCACCATGAAGGAATGCATTTTTGACATCCAATTGATAAAGAGGCCAATGAGAAGAGGCAGCAAGAGAGATAAGTAAACGAACAGAGGCAAGCTTAGCAACTGGAGAAAAAGTGTCCGTATAATCAACCCCATATGTCTGAGCATACCCCTTGGCAACAAGGCGAGCCTTAAGACGAGCCAAAGAACCATCCGGGTTGACCTTAACAGCATAGACCCATTTGCACCCAATAGTATGTTTACCTGATGGCAATGGAACCAAATCCCAAGTTTGATTGTGCGTAAGGGCAGTCATTTCCTCGTCCATAGCCTTCCAGCCAGGATGACCCACTGCTTCAGACACAGACTTAGGAAGAGAATGAGACTCAAGGACATTAACAAAGGCACAAAGATCAGGAGACAAACCATCGTAACTAACAAAGTTAGAAATAGGATGTAACGCATACGTTTACCTTTTCTAAGAGCAACAGGAATATCAAGATCGAAGGTACCTCTACGGAAGCTGGATCGAGGCGGCGATGGTAGGACGGACTCAGCGGGAAGAGCAGTGAGGAGGCATATTCCTTGAGAGCATGTGCGTCGGGTGTAAACCTGTTGAATAGGAGGACGAGGTAGATCGTGGGAAGGGAAAGAAGTGGACTCCACAACCCGATAGATTAGAAAATCATCATCGGGGAACAAACCCACCAGTGGAATATCCGATGTAGGATAGAAGGACACCGACTCATGAAAAGACACATCGGCAGAAACCAAATATCTATTCAAGTCAGGAGAGAAGCATCGATATCCTTTCTGAGTACGAGAATAACCCAAAAAGATACACTTGAGTGCCTTAGGATCTAACTTGGTGACATTAGGACGATGATCACGAACAAAGGCGACGCACCCGAATATCCTAGGAGACAGGGAATAGAGACTCAGAAGGAAACAAGACTTGATGAGGATCGCTCGAAAGAAAAGTAAGAAGGCATACGGTTGATAAGATGACAAGCGATTAACACCGCATCCGCCCAAAACGGTTTAGGAACATGCATCGAAACGAAGCGCACGAGCAACCTCGAGGAGGTGGCGATTTTTTCTCTCAACACCATTTTCTTTGAGGAGTATCAGTACAAGAGGATTGGTGGAGCATGCCATGAGCTAACATAAATTTGGAGTAAACAGTGGAAAAATATTCTTGAGCATTATCACTGCGAAGATGTTTAACAGGCACACCAAATTGAGTTTTAATTTCAGCACAGAATGCAGAAAAAATATCAAATAACTCGAGCGATGTCTCATTAAATAAATCCAAGTAACACGAGAATGATCATCCACAAAAGTAACAAAATACCTATAACCTAACTTGAGACAATAGGACTAGGTCCCCAAATATCTGAATGAACTACATCAAATGGGCGCGCGCTTTATTAACCCTAGAAATATAAGAAATGCGATGATGCTTCGCAAACTGACAAGCATCACACCCAAAAACTGGTAAAGAGGAAAGATCCGGACATAACTTCTTGAGACTCGACATAGACGGATGACCCAAACGACAATGGATTTGAAACGGAGACAAAGAGGCACTCGAACACGCAACTGGAGTAGATGAAGCCTCAAAGAAATAAAGTCCCGACTCACGCCTCTACCAATAATCCTTTTCGTCACACGATCTGAAAGATGCAATGAGTGGGAAAAAATGAGACATCACAATTATGATCACGGGTAAACTTACTAATAGGCAATAAATTGAACGGAAACCGAGGGAATGTATAAGGCAGAGGATAATGAAAGAGAGGATGTGAGACAAATATCACCCCGCCTTAATGTAAGCAGAGACCCATGGCTAGAACACTCGGTAATGTCGAAGATGGACGGAATGAAGAAAAAATACCTCTGTTACCACTCGGATGGTCGAAGAAGAACCGGAATCAATAACCCGTTTACAAGGAGAGGAAGAAACACATGCGGTGGGCATACATGCGGACAAAAGTAGCGATGGAAGAAGCGAGGAGGAAGAAGCGTCTTGGGTATATCTCGCAAACTCATCATCGGTCATCCGTATTACCTTACCTCGCTAGGTGGAGGCAGGTGGGGGAGCGGACTTCGGTGAGAGGCAACATGCGCATATCGATCACCGGTTTACCATGCAACTTCCAACAATTACGAACCACATGATTCGTATCCCAGGTGATAACAAGTACGAACCTCTCTACCTTCCCTACCTCCACCACGGCCACCACGACCACCATCACGACCTCCTCTGCGGAAGATCGACCACCGCGACCACTAGTCTCCTGGACTCGATTAGGATGAGATGTCGACTCACAAGAGCGGAGGAATCACCAATCTGCTAGTGGGGCCAGCGAAGATGACTCGAGAAGCCCGAAGCACACGAGAGAACACATCTGAAGAGAGCCAACACTCGTGCCCGATAAAATTTGAGAGCGAGCAAGATCTTGAACTCGGATCTCAAACCGGCTAAAAACCAAGAATAATCGATGTTCTCGTTGCATAGTACTAACATCGGTACTCAAAGGAAGCAAAGAACTCCATTCGATTCGCCAATTTCTTATAATCCGCAAAATACGGGTTGGGTAACACTACGACCTTGTGATCCCGGCGAAACATAGCACCACGACAAGTCATACATCCGGTTCATGTTATCCTTGCCCCATACAACACGCCTAAATACTCCCACAAATCACGAGCGTTGGAAGTATGAGCTACCAATTCAGCCGTCTCATCATCCATAGAATTCATGAGCTTCCAATACAAATCAAGCATCGGCACGTACCCAAGCGACATCGGTAGAATTAACCGTAGTGAGATGATCCTCCTTATTTTGCCCTTTTAAATTCATTTCAACAACGCCGCCACATTAAATAATTCTTGCCCGTTAATTTCTTATCCGTAATTTTTGTGCTAGTGGAGAAAACCTCGAAATCATGGTTTTAGACTCGTAGTCCCCGTATTCACGATGTCGACATCGAAAAAACCAACCAACCAAACAGGAATCGCGAGAAACAAGTCCGTGTGGCGATCGGACCTTAAAAACCCTAAAAACTCGTTGAATCAAAAAACCAACCCCGAGATCATTGACCTACAAGCTCAAAGGGCGACCAGATCAGTGCTAGTCCGAACAAATTCCGGCGAACTTCTCGGCGCTGCAGCGCTGTGAGGCAGCGTGGTTTCCGCGACCTGGTGGCGGCGAAGCAGAGACAGGTCGCCTAGATCGGGCGGCGACTCAATCTCTCTATACGCAATCCTTCAAATCATCGTGATCTCCTCGGCTCGAGATACGCTAAGTCGCAAGTAATGCAGCGCATACCCACGAAAGAAAGAAAAGAAGAAAAAAAGAAAAGAAAAAAAGAAGGATTAATGAAGAACAATCGGCAAGATAGAGATTAGAAGGATTCTCGCTCCGATACCATGTTGATTGAAGAAGAAGAAGAAGAAGAGAAGAGTTTGAAGAAGCCGTAACCTAAATCACGGTTAGGCAGAACTATATATATGTTTGTGATAACAAATATTACACCAAGACCCCCCAAACATATACCTTATACCAACTAAACCCTTAATACTTCTAACAGTTTCTCAGTGC
Source organism: Codonopsis lanceolata (assembly GCA_013146195.2). NCBI lineage: Eukaryota > Viridiplantae > Streptophyta > Magnoliopsida > Asterales > Campanulaceae > Codonopsis > Codonopsis lanceolata. Next base: position 160,314,654 of record CM028379.1, read on the forward strand.
TGGTGAACGGGAACCTGCAGGTTTTTTGGCAGTTCTAGAGGTTTGAGGCAGGGAGATCCTCTCTCCCCCTTCCTGTTCATTATTGTTATGGAGACTCTCAGTGGGTTCTTAGATAAGTCTGTGGCGGTAGGTTTCATTCGTGGGTTTAATATAAGTCGGCATAGAGATTTGGAGGTCTCCGTGTCACATCTTCTTTTTGCGGATGATATGCTGATCTTTTGCGACACAGATTCTTCTCAACTAGGTTACCTGCGCCTAGTTTTGTTGGGTTTTCAGATGGTCTCGGGTCTACGAATCAATATTGCAAAAAGTGAGATTCTGCCAATGGGAGGGTTTGAAAATGTTGAGGGCTTGGCTTAGTTCTTCGGGTGTAAGGTAGGCAAGCTTCCTTCCTCTTATCTTGGGTTACCTATTGGAGTTCAGTTTAAAACAAGGCGATGTGGTATCCCATCATGAGAGATTCAAACGTAGATTGACCGGGTGGAAAAAACAACTCTTGTCGAAAGGGGGGCGACTCACTCTTGTTAAGAGCACTTTTTCCAGTATGCCCACCTACTTTATGTCCTTATTTGTGCTCCCCCAATTTATTTGAAATATTTTAGAGACTGGAAAGGGATTTCCTTTGGGAAGGCCATAGTGAGAGTCATAAAGAACGCTTTTAATAAGGCGTTGCTCGGCAAGTGGCTTTGGAGATTTTTGGTGGATAGAGATGGTTTGTGGAGGAAGGTGGTGGAGAGTAAATATGGGGAAGGGGAAGGCAGTGGTCCCAAATGAGGTTTCTCTTTCTTACGGAGTTGGTGTTTGGAAAGGGATTAGGAAAGGGTGGGAATCTTTCGAGAGATTTCTTCGCTTTGAGATTGGTGATGGCTCGTCGGTGAAATTTTGGAAAGACAAATGGTGCGGAGACATAGAGTTGTGGAGATTATTTCCGGATTTGTTTACTATAGCCGGCGATAAGAACTGTTTTGTTAATGCAGTGCTACATTTAGAGGACAACAAGGTGGTTTGGAGTCCTTCATTTCGTAGGAATTTCCATGACTAGGAAATGGAATCATGTGTGCTCTTTCTTGATTTTCTCTATTCCCTGGCTGTTGGTAGGCAATTGGAGGATAAGGTGTGGTGGAAGGGTCCTAAAGACAATAGATCTTCTGTCAAATCTTATTTTGAGTCTTTGTTTTACAAAGATGGTTCTGCATTTCCTTGGATATCCGTGTGGAAATCTAGAGCTCCCAGTCAGGGAGCGGTTTTTGCTGGGGAGGCTTGCAATGAAGCCATTCTTACCGGTGATAACTTGAGAAGAAGGCATAATAGTTACGTAAATTGGTGTTATATGTGTAAAGGGGATGGAGGAAAATATTAACCACCTGCTCATTCACTGTTCTGTAGCTAAGGATCTTTGGAATCTTATCTTCGGGCTCTTCAATATTTCGTGGATTATGCCTAGATGAACGAAGGAGCTGTTTCTAAGCTGGGCTTTTTATAAACGGAGGAGAAGGAATTTAACTTGGTAAACTGCTCTTTTGTGTGTGTGTGCTGGACCATTTGGATTGAAAGGAATGGAAGGGTTTTTGATAACAAGGAGAGGTCCTTGTCGCAGTTGAAAGACACTGTGTTGCGAACCCTCTAGTCTTGGTGTTCAAAAGATGCTAATACTTCCATTTCTCACCCTTATTCCTTTGTAGATTTTTTTAATAGTCTCTCCTTAGATTAGTTTCTGTGTATACTCCTAGTGTACAAGGATGCGTTACCTTTTTTGACGCTTTCTAATATACAATACTATTACTTATCAAAAAAATAAAATGGAATTGATATTAATTTTTGTGATTGAAAACAATTCAGTGAATAAATTGCTAAATGCTTTCAACCCTCGAAAGTATTATGAACTTTTATCAATTGCTAGTAATTCTTTTGGGTCTTGCTATAAGTGCTACTATGGCACTTTTAGTAATCCATATTAGGAAATTATCTGCATTGGGCAATGCATTGCATTGGTTGCATTGGTGTTGATTCCTAATGCAAGAGAATTTCCTAATATGTATATCAACAAGTTCCTGTGGCTCACAGGTCTAACAAAACCCATTCTTTGTAAGTGCTAACCATGCATCCCTACAGGTCCAACCGTCCAACACTTGCTAAAGCATTAGCGTAATGGACATTAATTTGACTTACAAAGCCTGATACCCGTTTTAGGCATTCAAGCATTTTATTTAGTGATCAATAATCAATTCCGTTTTAGCAAATACATCTTATTTTTTAGATAATAACCTCTGTACGGTTTCTCATGTCTATTTTCTACCTTATCACCTTCTTTTTGAACGCACAGCAGATATCTTACATGATCAGTTAATTAATTTCTTTTTTTGCTGAAATTTCAGTTAGAAATATTACCTTGTAAGAAGCATTTGAGTGTTGGAGAGGAAACACATAATGGACATGGGAATTTTATGTGTATTTTATGGAAATCTCAGATTTTGTTCTTCTGGACTCTAGTTCTCAAGAGTGATTGAAGAATTCTAGACATATATTTCGAATTGCACACTATGATGATGAGAATTCTTTTTCTTGATCTGTGCTATTGACCTTACTGATTCTTACATGAAATTGTAGATTGGCAATGATCTTTCGCAATTTGTGGGACCCGTCATACTAAACCACCTGCTACAGGTGAGTTCCATCTTGAAAATGCCTAACTGATGGATGGTGCATATAGCTGTTTACCTTCTTGCCTGTGTACAACTCAAATCTGTGTTAGGCGAACTCAAATCTTGATGAGGAGGAAGGGAAGTGATCTACTAAGCCAATGGTGAAAATGAATCTTTTTTTGGGTGGGTTGGGGAAGATAAATATGCTATAAGGAATAAGCACTAGTTCAAAGAGTAAATCATATATGGTGCAAGGCGGGGGGGGGGGGAGCAGAGAAGTGAGGCATTTACTTTGTATTTGAATTCTGAAAGGAAAATTTACATGAAATTTATTATGATATTAATTGTTTTTATTTAACTATTTGGAGTTTGAGCTTGTCACTAACATATTACTACGCACACAGTCATTACAGCGAGGTGATCCTGCCTGGATTGGTTACGTCTATGCCTTTTCAATTTTTGTTGGAGTGGTATGTTCAAACCCTTTTATACAATCTTTGAAATTTTCATTCTAAAGCAACTATTTGACGACGCAATATATTACTCGTAATGGCGTGTTAAATTTCTCTGGCTCTCTCTGTGCACACTTCCAATATCATGCTCCCCCCCCCATTGTAGAAAAATGACTAGTATAGATGCGCACTCACATATTTTGTTTAGGGCTTTTGGGAAATAGGGAGATGATAGCAGAATAAGAAAAGAGATATGACGGTTTTGGAACATAATTTAATCTTTTTATAAGTTGATTTTTAATCCTCAATTTCATTACTTCTCTCAGCTAACTAGCACAAGTTAGGTTAACGATGTTTCTGCTACTATACCTCCTCAAAAAAGAGAAATGCATCTGACTGCTAATTTTGGTTTTGGGAAAGGAATTGTATCATGTTTAGAAGTGATTAAACAAAAGCACTAGTCGAGCTTGGGCTTACTTGAGCTTCTAGGCCTTGTGCGAGCTCAAGTCAAACATGTTCGCAAGCTGTTCACGAGTTGTTTGCAAATGGTTCGGTTAAAGCTCGAAATCCTTCATGAAATGAAACTACAAGAAATCCTAATACAATACTCCTAATGGTTAATAGTTTTCATGCTCCCCTCTTTATTAATTATTAGAGGGACGACTGTATAGACTTCTCTTTATTGAGTTTTGGTCTGATTGGAAGATTTTGTGGATGTGGTGTTTTTCCGGTGTTAAAGCATAATATATGTAGAAACAAGATCTATGTCAACATATGTTTTATGTGCAAAGACGATGAAGAAAGTGTAAACCATTTGCTGATTCACTGTCCAGTGGCAAGAGAATTGTGAAATTTTATTTTGGGGATGCTTAAAATTTCATGGGTGATGCCTGGATCTTTTAGAGAGGTGCTGCTGAGTTGGTCTTTATATAAAAGAAGAAAGAGGAATACTTTTAGGGAGACAATTCCGTTAGTTGTTGTTTGGGCTCTTTGGGGAAAGAAACAAAAGGACGTTTGAGAATGAG
>CM028379.1:160318872-160381645 GCA_013146195.2 Codonopsis lanceolata
TCACCTCCTCATATTTTCTATTCAGCCCCACTCATTGAAATCAATTTGATAAAGAGCCATAGATTAACGATTCATTTTTCTCTTTTGCTTGTATGATACAAGAACATTATGGTACTTTTTGAATGCAGGCATAGTCCCAGAAAAGTTGTTGAAAAGTTGTATGTATCGTAATAGAGTAGTGGTTGTAAGTAAGATTACGTATATGTTTGCAGAAGGGGTCTAAGTAGTTGTAGTAGGGTTGTGCCACGTCACTCTAGGTAATGCCCACGTAATTACCTAGTCTTCCCCAGAACTAAGACCTGCCATACGGGACGAGGAAATAGCTAAAGGGGGCCGAGATTGAGTGCTTTAGCCTAAGGACAATGACACCCAGATCTCTATTAATGCACCCCGGCTCTATTAATAATCTCCATTAGCAAGCTGGCATGAAGGTCAAAACGCCTCGTTAGGATGACATGCCTGACCCTATGACATTGCGCTAACTGAACATTAGGTTCCAAGGAATTAACTCTATGCCCAAGGTAAGGGGCAACAACTTACCACTAGCACTTCATCCCTCATAGATGACCTGGCTTAAGGCATTACCGGGTGATCTACTCTAAGTGCAACGGCAAGCCTAGGGTCGTCCCTCAACCCTCAAGAGGCTAAGCCGATTTTTTGGGGGTATACAAAAAGCTACCCAACGCTAAAGCTATTCACAAAAACCACAAACGAAGCCCCGTAGAACAAAAGGATGAATCTGACTCGGAACACCATTGAAACAGAGTACGTAGCAGCAGCTCTTTCAACTGATCCACCGGAACCTCACTATTCTCAAAAATTCTACTATGTCTCTCCTTCCAAATTATCCACCAAACACCCACTCTCCCAAATAACGCTCTCCACCGCTTGTACTGCAACCAACTCAAGAGTAACTCCTGGGCATCACCCACGAACTTCTTAAGAGTACTAGAATTATATTCCACAAGTCGCAAGCTACTGGACAGTGTAATAGCAAGTGATTAACACTTTCATCGCCTTTTACCGTAACACCAATTAATATGCACTATCCTTTTTCCAAGTTGTCGCCTATCAAAATAGCTTCATGACAAGCTTCCCATGTTGTATTGCTGTCCAAGTACAGAAAAAGTATAGAGCCATGGCGTAATCTACTTGTGAACCTGTGAGTACATCAGCTACTAGGTGAGATGCAGTGGTACTGGTGAATCTACCCTTTATGAAACAGCAGTGTGATATCCAGGCTGCTATGCATGTTGCATCTCCTGCATTTTCCATGACAGGACCAAGTAAATTGAGTTTGATTGACATTTCATTCGGCAGAAGATTGATCAAAATCTTATCTGAACCGCTCATGTTCAAGATCAGCTGACTGGGCATGGTTAACATCTATGCTCCAACTTGCTGGGATTTCTGGGCATAATTTCACAGAAGCATTAATTGGCGCACAAACTATTCATATTTATGACAAGCTGGGTGTGCTTAACATCTATGCTTCAGCTTAAAGGGCAAGTGTCGTAAGTTCGCTAGTAGTAATAGTGAAAGGTTTGTAGTCATTACTACTCCCCCACCCCACCCCATCCTGTCAAAGTTTTTATATCGTACTTGTGCTTCCTTAAAATTCGTTTATATTGCACTAAAGTTCCTTCTTTGTTTGTATGAAAAGAAGGATCGTCATGTTCTCAAGGGCACTCAGGCAAAGACCTTGAGGTCCAATCCTCATACCAACAAGGGGTCCCACTTACCTATCAAAAATAATAATAATAATAATAATGGAGGCTTGTAGCTTACATTTAAAAAATGTAACTCAATTTTTGGTGGAGGGGACAAACCAAAAAAGGAAGTATGAAACATTTTTTGGGACAGAGGGAGTATATGTTAGTAGAAGTGGTATAAGTAGTTTTAGCTTAACCAAGTTATGGTTAGGATTGCTCAGAATTTCAAGTGTCTTCTTCTTTTCTGTTTTCAATTGTATCAGAGAAGTTAATCAATAATGTTAGTGCTGCAGAGTGGAAATGCATCTCAGCATTCTTTCAATTCTAGTTCATTTGATCAAGAAAGGTAGACTGACCTTGGATAACAATCCTTCACTGAGAGAATGAAATTGAGCATAGCAGCATCCCCAACCAACGCATAAACTACACCAAATCGGACGTACCACCGAAACTCTCTGATGTAGATTTTAGTTTCCAAACCAATCATAGTTATCAATGAGCTCCAAGCAAGAGCCTCAATGATTAGTGAAACCATCTGCGAGAAGACACCCATAGAACAGATGTAAAATCTATTTCCTTAGCTTTCTTTCTTTCTATTTTTTCTTAACCATGGACCTGAAAAACAATATCTAATCTAATTGCAATGCTTGTTTGTGCAGAGAATTGAATAAATGTACATGTTACTTAACAAAGGCAAAGCAATAGCCCATAATAGTATAATGCATGTGCACTAGACTCTACCAAAATATCTTATGCATAGTGCAACCTAAGTCGTTAATGTCACCAATGCATCCTTAAATGTAAGAATGCCTCAGGAATAGGATCTAAAGATTCGCACAGATTTGTAAACTGACAGAACAGGCAGGTAGCCACTTCAAATGTCGAGCTTTCCTATACTTCAATTTATTGATGAAATATGAATAAAATTGAAGTGTGAAGCATTAATTGTTAGCTTTTTCATCAATTAAACTCACAACTTAGTAGGCTCCCCTCAAAAGAATAACATAATCATAATTCATGAATATGTCAAGCTTTGCAAAAGAAAACACATTGGCTTGGAATATTGGATGTCATTTAGCATTTTAAGAATAAGTGTTTCAGATCCATCTAAGGTATCGAACAAACAAAATTCCCAAGAAATCCGTTTATGCACCAATATATATCAACAGAGTTGCCAGAAGAGCTGTGCTATAGCTCTTCGATTATTATCCCTAGTCTTGCTATCCTTGTTACACATCAAGAGGTTAAATGAGAGAGAAGAGCATCCTAATGAGTGGTTCCACCTAGTTATATGAAGCAATACTAATTCCACACACACACACACCCGGCCCACATTCATGTACTGGGTTTTGTATTCTCACCCCAAATAGCACAATATTCTCCTGAAGCTTTAGTGTCACTTTACAACATCTAAAATACTACAAATTTTGGGAATGCTACAAATGCATGTTCTCATTGAATTGCCACTGTAAACTCTAAGTGAACAAATTAATAATGGCTTTGTTTAATGATGATGTGCGAGCATATGAATTATAAATGATTATTACAGACAGTGGCAAAGCCACTATATGGCCAAGGGTGGTCATGGCCCCCCTATCCTTTTGGTGATATACAACTTATATGATTATTACCTTTCTTAGCATATCTTGGCCCCGTTAAATTCTAGATATTACTCTTTTAGCTTAATCTAGTAAAACTAGTTGAATCACTTCAAATGTACTTTGCTCATATCTTTTCAAATTAATGAGGTATATTGCATCTCAAAATCGGTATTCTGATGCTCTTAAACTGGGTAACTTGGTTAGTTGTTAATCGAAAGCTACTTTTTACATGTTGTTTGGTTAGGAGTGATAATTTTATAACTTGTATTTATGTCAAAATTGTATATCTCATGTTTATCCCATTTTCCAAATTCAGAGTAAAAATTGGTAACATTTTATTTGACAATTTGTAAATAAAAAGTTTCCATGGAAATACAATGAAACAGATATTTTCATAAAAAAACTGTTGCTTACTACGGAGTGCCTTCAATTTATAAGGATTATTTTTTGGTTAAAGTTAACTCGGCACCCCTAAGGGTCGAATCTTGGCTTCACCACTGATTTCAGAAGCTGATTGATTATCATTAAAACTGCTGAAATAAAATCAAAGCGATGTGCGAGAGTCCGTGGACATTTTTATTTTGATAGGTAAATGTGAACCCTTGTTGATGTGGGAATTGGAACCAAGGATCTCAAGGTCTTTGCCTAAATGCCGCTATGATCTCTCCCACCCCTTGGGTCAAAATGGAATTAAAGAAAAGTCCGTGGACATTATAAATATCTACTCTTTTAAATCAGTATGAGGCTTGAAAAACTAAAAGAATCAGCATTTGTGGAAGTAACAACCATGACTATCAAATCCAAATTGTAAAAATATTCACGTTGAACCATGTAATCGAACCACAGTTAGGATTTGAAAAAGATTAGAGAATATTCAATCCATTCATACCTCAAATGGAGCGAGGGTAGTCTGTGCATCACAGTCAAAGATTGAAATACCCAAAACCAATCTGAACAGTGGCTCGGCAGTACAGTAACCAGCTAACAAACCCAAAGAGTAATTATAGTATTTTGACTTTAAGCGGAACCTCCTGACATTGTGGTCCTTCATAGTAAGCCACAGTCGGTATAAACACAATCCCAGAAGAACCAAATTCGATATACAAAGCACCAGAGTGTCAATGCCGCATGGTGTGTAAGCACCAAAAGCACTATCTGTTACCTGTGACCAAATCCCATTCGCCACTGGCCGACAGTACCAAGTCAATGGCTCGAAACCCATCTTGATTCCTACCCAACAACAGTTCACCAATGTAGTAAACAAATTATACAAACAACATTTCTTCTGGGTGACCAAGATTTGGGCATATGACAAACAACCCCAAATTTCCCCTGCATTAAAACATATTTCATTTTATGCTCAGAAACTGCTATTACATTCTCTTAATTGAGCTTGAACCGTGTCCATGATTTTAACAACAGAAAGTTGATTTCATCCTTTTAAGAAGAAAAAAAAAACGCTAAATTACCCAAATAAGGAACAAATAAATGAGAATCACAAACAAAAGTTAACATAGTTTCTTTGTTTTCCATTTCCAAGAAATTGGACAAACCCGCAACAGATAGTTCGCTCACCAATGTATGACCCAAAGAATTAGGGAAGTAAAAGTATAGACCCAGATTTTCTCAAGAAACAAGCAGCAGACACGGAATTTTATCAGGAAATAAATAATAGGAGTAGTACCTCTTTTATGTTGGGGGTTCTCTTGTTAACTTGACATGAAGCCTTGCATGGAAACAAAAAATGGTTGGGCTTTACACAAGTACTCCCAGCAACGAAGGAAGAAAGAATCTAAATTATCTGCAAGTCTGCGTAATGCAAGAAGCGTCACGGCTTACGAAAGAGAACGAATTAACAAAGGAGTAGACTTCGATTTTAAAAGGCATTTTAGTGGCTCCATTTTTGGCGCCTTCCGCAGGTGTCCATGTGAGTCAATTTTTGAGCGACGAGACAAACATGCACCATCCTAACCACCCACCAATAGTCCAATTAGCTTTCTTTGCAACTAACTTAAAACTATATAAATCTATATATATATATATATATATATATATATATATATATATATATATAGTTATGAAAGAGCACTATTGGCTTTTCAAATTAATAATAATAATAATACCTAATAACAATCAATATGATAAGGGGTATTAGATTAATATATATAACTTCTTCTATTATCAATAAGTAAAAAGACTTATATTTAAAAAACTTTTACAACTAACATTACTTATAAGCAATGGATAAACTCTTCAAGGTTAGATATTACTTAATGACTCACTTTAACATCATATTTAAGTTTTGATATCTTATTCATCCAAAACTCGATTTGGACAAATAAATATATCATTTCGATGTTCTTGCCGAAAGAAACACATTTACACAATTACTTTTGTCAACAAACAATGATAAAGAAATTTGTGCCTCAAGTTGCACAATTTCTTTTACTAAAAACACTAATTTTTTAATAAGTATTATATTTTTAACTCTTGATATCTTATTCATCCAAAACTCAATTTGGACAAATAAATATATCATTTCGATGCCTCACCAAGTAGAACACATTTGCATAATTACATTTACCAACAAACAATGACACGTAAAGAAATTGTGCCTCAAGTTGCACAATTTCTCTCACTAAAACACTAATTTTTTTTTAACAAGTACTCCTCCGTCTTAAATAATCGATCTTGATTCCAATCGCTTTAAGAAAAGTAATTGACTTGATTATTTATATTGGTTTAATGTAGTTCCTTTAATGCCCATGCATATGTGGCCCATAATTAAAGTAGAGTGAAAAGTAAGTAAAGTGAAAAGTGATGTTCTTAAAAATGTAAGTTTCAAAGTAGACAATTATTTTCTCACTAAAAAAAAAGGATAATTTAGGGACAAGTATTATACTTTAAGTCTTGATATCTTATTATTCAAAAACTCAATTTGGACAAATAAATATATCATTTTGATGCTCTCACCGAGTAGAATACATTTGCGCAATTACCTTCGTTAACAAACAACGATACGTAAAGAAATTCGTGCCTCAAGTTACACAATTTCTTTCACAAAAAACACTAATTTTTCAACAATAGAATAGATGTATCCCACATTGGTTAGAAATTGATGTTGGTTTTAAAAATTCTATTATTAAGTACCAATAGAAGAAATGCATCATACATTGGTTGGAAAGTGATGTTGATTTTCAAAGTCACTAGAAAACCAAAGTTTTTAAAGCCCACATGGATGCTTTAGAATGAAGATTTATTCAAAGGTGGTGAGGTGGCACAACCATAGTGCTCCTCACCAATTTATATATATATATATATATATATATATATATATATATATATATATGATAAAATATTTTACAATTATTGCCAATAGAAGATGTATATCTCACATTGGCTAGAAAATGATATTGAGTTTAAATTATTTTATATTATAACACATTGTTTAAAAAGAAAATGTTAGATTTTAAAGTCTTTAAAAGACTAAAGACTTTCACTTTTACAAGAGATGTATCTCACATGGTTACAAAATATTCTACTATTACTATCAATACAAGAGATGTATCACACATTGGTTAGAAATTGATGTTTGTATTAAAAATATTATTATTAATTTCTAATTGAAAAGATATATCATACATTTGTTATAAAGTGATGTTGATTTTTAAAGTTTTTTGTTAAAAAACTTCTACCATTATTACCAATAGAAAATGTATATCTCACATTGGTTAAAAAATGATGTTGATTTTTAATTATTTTAAATTATATAAAATACATACTATTATTAGCAATATAAGATATATATATACTTTTGGTTTTCTAACCATTAACTAATAATAATACATAATAATAATCATAATGATAATGGGTATTAATATTAGTACATATAACTTCTTCTATTGTCAATAGTAGAAGACTTATATTTAAAAAAAATTACAACTAACATTACTTCTAACCAATGTGGGATAAAACTCTTTAAGGTTAGATATTCCTTCTAATGACTCACTTTTAACATCATATTTTAAGCTTTGATATTTTATTCATTCAAAACTTGATTTGGACAAATAAATATATCATTTCGATGTTCTTAATGAGTAGAACACATTTGTACAATTACTTTTGTCAACAAACAAATGACACGTAAAGAAATTTGTGCCTCGAGATGCATAATTTCTTTCACTAAAAACACTAATTTTTAATAAGTGTTATACTTTAACTCTTGATATCTTATTCATCCAAAACTCGATTTGGACAAATAAATATATGATTTCGATGCTCTCACCGAGTAGAATACATTTGCGCAATTACATTCGCCAACAAACAAATGACACGTAAAGAAATTTGTGCCTCAAGTTGCATAATTTCTCTCACTAAAAACACTAATTATTTTAACAAGTATTATACTTTAAGTCTTGATATCTTATTACCCAAAACTCGATTTGGACAAATAAATATATCATTTTGATGTTCTCACCGAGTAGAACAAATTTGCGCAATTACCTTCATCAACAACAACAAATGACACGTAAAGAATTTTGCCTCAAGTTGCACAATTTCTTTCACTAAAAAACTATTTTTTCAACAATAGAAGAGATGTATCCCACATTGGTTAGAAATTGATGTTGGTTTTAAAATTCTATTATTAAGTATCAATAGAAGAAATGCATCATACATTGGTTGAAAAGTGATGTTGATTTTCAAAGTCACTTGAAAACCAAAAGTTTTTAAAGCTTCCACATGGATGAGTATTTCACATTGGTTACAAAGTATTCTACTTGGTTTATTATCAATAGAAAAGATGTATCACATTGGCTATAAATTAATGTTGGTTTTAAAAATACTATTATTACCAATAGAATAGATGTATCATACATTTGGTAGAGGGTAATGTTTGTTTTTAAAGTCTTTAAATAGAAGACTTCTACCATTATTATCAATAGAATATGTATATCTCACATTGGTTAGAAAGTGATGTTGATTTTAATTTTAGATAAAAAAACTTTTACTATTATTACTAATAGAAGAGATATCTTACATTTGCTAAAAATGATGTTAGTTTTAAAGTCTTTAGATAAAAGACTTTTACTTTTATCGTCAATGTAATAGAAGAGATGTATCCCACATTATTTAGGAAGAGATGTTGGTTATAAAATTTTTAAAATAAAAGACTTCTTCTATTATTACCAAATGAGGATATGTATTATACATTGGTTAGAGAGTGATGTTGATTTTAAAAGTCTACAATTATTAGCAATAGAAGAGAAATATTTCACATTGGTTATAAAGTGATATTGGTTTAAAAAGTTTTTAGATGATGTATCTCACATTGGTTACAAAGAAATGTATCTCATATTATTTAGAAATGAGTATTCGTTATAAAAGTCATTAGATAAAGACATTTTTTGTTATTACCAATAGAAAATATGTATCCACATTGTTTAGAAATGAATATTGTTTAAAAAGTCTTTTATCCACTACTATTATTACTAATAGAAAATATGTATACCACATGGTTAGAATGTGGTGTTGGTTTTAAAGTCTTTAGATAAAAGACTTGAACTTTCATTACCAATAAAAATATAAAATATGTATCTCACATTGTTTAAAAATGAATTATGATTTTAAAAGTTTTTAACAAAATGACTTCTAATATTATTATCAAGTTAAATGTTAATTTTAAAAGTCTTTAGATAAAAAAAATTACTATTATTATTAATACAAAATATGTATCTCACATAGCTAGAAACTTATATTAATTTTAAAAGTATTTAGGTAAAAAATCGTTTAATATTAGTAACAATATAAAAAAAATTATAACAATAGAAGAGATTAACAATCTAATTATAATGTCTAAAAGTTATATTATTATTACAAAAATATATATATCCCACATTATACGCGTGCATAGCACCGGCTAAATAACTAGTATTATGAAAAGGAGGTGTCTCATGTAAGACCGTCTTACGGATCTTTATCTATAAGACGGAGCTCCATTTAGGAATTCGCGGGTTAATAATTAAATATGTTAATAAAATTCATAATCATTAGTTTGGTGAGATGGATGGAAGTAATGTTTGAGGATTTGGCCGACCTAGAGGTCGTGGGTTCAAAACCCCTTAACAACGTAATTTGGTTTTATTTCTTCTTAATGAGAATTATAAATTTGGGGTCATAATAAATTAATAATACGTTATAAAAACTCAAAAAAATCAATATGGTGAGATGGTTCACATGAATCTTAGAAGTGTTGGAATTAGTATGTTCGGTCTTAAGGTTTGAAACCTCTTAGATTGTTTTTATTGTTTTTAAGTTTTATTAGAAGGGATGTGTCATTTTGACATTGTTTATAGTTACGATCAATCAGAGTGTTACTTTTAGGCTTGGCGTGTGTCACTTTTGGATAATTGTTGTCTTAGGTCTTATTAAGTTTTACTTAGTTACTTTAAATCAGAGTGTCACTTTTAAACATAGAATGTGTCGCTTTTAAGTTTTACGTGTGTCACTTTTGGCAAAAAAAATCACTTTTCATCTTTAAAATTTTATTCATAAGTGTCACATTTAGTATGTCACTTTTATGTATTAATTGTGTCACTTTTGGTAAAACAACTCATTTTTATAATCATACAATTTGTATCAATAAGAGTGTCACTTTTAGGCTTGGAGTGTGTTACTTTTAGTACTAAAGTGTGTCACTTTTGAGCTAGTGATTTTAACAGCAATAATCAATTGAACACTACTGAAATATATCTTCTCATTCATAGAAATGTATATAATCCAAAGTGTCAATCGTTAAAAACACAAAACCATAACTTTTACTGAAAATATGTCTAAAATAATCAAGCATTAGGAATCTTGGAACCAAATTACTTGGTTTGATGGGAATTAGAAAAATCAGTAGTCTTTTTCTTGCCCTTTTCAATACTTCCCTTAATTTTTTTTCTCTTTCCCTTCAGAATGAGGAGCGAATCTAGGCATGTAGAAGATGAACTTGAAACACGAGATGATTCATTTTGGTCCGGTAAATTATTTAAGAAAATAGTGTCACTTTTTAGTATTAAATGTGTCACTTTTTGTATTAAGAGTGTCACTTTTTAGTATTAAGAGTGTCACTTTTTAGTATTAAATGTGTCACTTTTTAGTATTAATAGTGTTACTTTGTATTTTAATAAAAATTATAATAAATTTTTATTTATAGTGTCACTTTTAACATTAAAATGTGTCACTTTTTTGTGTTTTTAATGTGTCACTTTTGGTTTTAAATGTGTCATTTAGCATTTCGTCAAAGTCCGTTAGGATCTGTCAAGTATCCCAAGGCAATTGATGCTAACGGATGGCTAACGAAGCTAACAAACATTGAAAGTGGAGGGACACCGGAACAAATAGAAGAACTTTGATGCTAACGGATGCCTAACGAAGCTAACAAACATTGAAAGTGGAGGGACACCGGAACAAATAGAAGAACTTTTCAATAATGAGAATTAAAACAAAACACTGTAACTATGGAGTTTTGAACCGCTGACCATCGGTCCCTAAACCCTTGAGGTGGCGCCTTCAACCAACTTTACTAAAAACTTGTTATGTTTTTTATTAACAGATTTAATTATTAACCCGTAAATTTTTAAATGGGGCTCCGTCTTACAAATCTAGGATCCGTAAGACCGTCCTACACAAGTTTTTGCCTATGAAAAGACCTACTAAACTCATCTACTAAATATGGGGCATTTACAAAAAACAACCAAGTCAAGTAAGACTTGGTCATTTTTAGTCAAACTTTAAAAAAAAAATATATGGCCACTTTAACTGTGAAATATCTAAACTATCCTTTAGTTATCCCTTTTTTTTTTTTTTTGTATTGGTTTGTACGGGCTGGTTTTGTACACTGTATACCTATACCAAAGTATACGAATGCTCCCTCATCGAATGCTCCCTCCCTCAGCCGCAGAACAGAGTTTGACAAAGTTCGTTAGAATCATTACTCAAAGTCGTAACATTCGAAATCCAGTGTTCTCTCTCAAATTCGAAGCTCATCAACTGTGTGCTAATTGCCAAGTATTCAGGTTCGTCCCCCTCGTCGAATACTCCCTCCCTCAGTCGTATCGTGGAGTTCAGAAAAGTTCTCTTCCAAATTCGAAACAAGCCTATCAATTGTGTGCTTAGTATTCAGGTTCGTTTCCATAAACATTCATCTGAATCCATTTTAGTTTTCTGCAAATTCAACCATATGGCCCAAAACTGGTCTTTCTTTGCAAAATGCACAACCATTCGACACCATGTGCATTTTGAACTGGTACCTTATACATTGGCACATAACCTCGTTTATCAATCCGCAATGTTAGTTTGTAAAAAAAAATCATTTTTGATTAATAAATCATTGCAAATTAGTTTGCAAATTGGTTTATCAACTGGTTTATTGATAAACCATAGATAAACCAAGCGAGTGTCAGTTAAACTGACACTGATTACCAAACAGCAGGTTTGCAAACTGGTTTATCAACTGGTGTATCTACACGTTTATCAACTAGTTTATTAATAAACCATAGATAAACCATGTCATTGTCTATTAACAATGTTAACTGGTCTGTGGTTTATAAAAAGGTTACCAAATAGCAGGTTTGCACCTTGGTTTGCAAACTGGTTTATCAACTGATTTATTGATAAACCATAGTTAAACCAGGTGAGTGTATGTTAACTGACATCGATTACCAAACAACATGTTTGCAAACTGGTTTATCAACTGGTGTATCTATTGGGTTATTAATAAACCATAGATAAACCATGTCATTGTCTATTAACAGTGTTAACTGGTCTGTGGTTTATAAAAATGTTACCAAACAAGTTCGCACCTTGGTCTATCAACTGGTTTATTGTTAAACCATAGATAAACCAGGAAAGTGTTTGTTAACTGACACTAGGTTACCAAACAGCAGGTTTGCACCTTGGTTTGCAAACTGGTGTATCTACTGGTTTATTATCAACTGGTTTATTAATAAACCATAGATAAACCATGTCATTGTCAGTTAACAGTGTTAAATGGTATGTGGTTTATAAAAAACGTTACCAAACGGGTTTGCACCATGGTCTTTATCAACTGGTTTATTGATAAACCATATATAAACCAGGTGAGTGTTTGTTAACTGACACTGGTTACCAAACAACAAGTTTGCACCTTGGTTTGTAAACTGGTTTATCAACTGGTTTATTGATAAACCATAGAAAAAACAAATGAGCGTCTGTTAACTAACACTAGTTACCAAACAGCAAGTTTGCATCTTGGTTTGGAAACTGGTTTATCAACTGGTGTATCTATTAGTTTATTATCAACTGGTTTATTAATAAATCATAGATAAACCATGTCATTGTCTATTAACAGTGTTAACTAGTCTGTGATTTATAAAAAAAACGTTACCAAACAGGTTTGCACATTGGTTTATCAACTGGTTTATTGATAAACCACGTGAGTGTTTGTTAACTGACACTGGTTACCAAACAACAGGTTTGCACCTTGGTTTGCAAACTGGTTTATCAACTGGTGTATCTACTGGTTTTTTATCAACTGGTTTATTAATAAACCATAGATAAATCATGTTATTGTCTGTTAACAGTGTTAAATGGTATGTGGTTTATAAAAAAAGGTTACCAAACAGGTTTGCACCTTGGTTTATCAACTGGTTTATTGATAAACCAAAGATAAACCGGTGAGTGTCTGTTAATTGACATTGGTTACCAAACAGCAGAGTTTGGACCTTGGTTTGGAAACTGGTTTATTGATAAATCATAGAAAAACCAAGTGAGTGCCTGTTAACTAACACTGGTTACCAAACAGCAGGTTTGCAAACCGGTTTATCAACTGGTGTATCTACTGGTTTATTATCAACTGGTTTATTAATAAACCATAGATAAACCATGTCATTGTATGTTCACAGTGTTAACTGGTCTGTGGTTTATCAACTGGTTTATTACATGCACATGGTTTTTTAAGGCAATTTATTCCTTTAACATTGGAATACATTGAGTATATGAATGTACTTATTTATTATGTTCAATATTGCATATATGACTTCAGATTTTTGGCCCTCAGTTATTTATTTTGGACATTTTGTTGAAGACGACATCGTCGGATGCTCATGGAAATTTATTGACAAACGGAATCCAAGGGGAGTTGGTATCAGTAATGAACGTACATGTGAAGAGTTATATGGTAAAATACGAACAATTTGCCAAGTTGATGACATAGAGATAAGATTTCTTACCCCAGCAACGGCAAATGCTTTAAAAAATTTCGTCTTAATTACTAAAGATGAAGATTTTGAATGGTACTTGAACCTTAACAAACCAGGGGTTCAATCTCCACTTTTTGTTACCCGTTTGATCATGGAAAATTCAGACTCGAACCGAGGAGAAAATAATGAAACAGGTTTTGACATGGAAACTAATGGAGAAGAGGAAAATAATAGAAAAGATGAAAACAATGGAGAAGAGGAAGAAATGGAACATGAAGATTTTTTTCCCAATAACCCTACTGAATTTGCCACACCGTCGAGACAGTTTGAAGGGTTCAGTCAAGAGAATATAGATGAAGACAACAGAGATGAACCTTTATCCAATAACCCTAATGATTTTGCTACACCCACAAGACATGTGTTTGATGGGTTCAATCAAGACAACAGAGATGAAGCCAACAAAGATCAAGACAATCAGTTCACAAGCGATAATTTAGGGACTTCTTCTGTTGCAAGTACAGTGCCAGTGATACCGAAGAGATTGATTTGAATGTTGGACAAGTATTCAATAACAAGAAGGAGCTTCAGGATGCTGTGCACTTGCTTGCATTGAACCATAAGTTTGAGTTCAAAACAAAAAAATCCAACAAGTGTACACTTTAGTTTGTGTTGATGATAATTGCAAATGGCGTTTGTTTTCAACAAAGTACTCACAAAGTGATTATTTTGAGATTCAAAAATATACACCCGAACATTGTTGCCCCCAAAATATATGCATGGCTGATCATAGGCAAGAGACAATACGTATGATTGGGAAACACATTTCACCAAGGTTGGAGGACCGAGACACTGTGTTACAACCGAAGGAAATCATTGCGGAAGTGTCTAGAACATTGGGGGTTTCACTATACTACCAAAAAGCGAGGAGGTCTAGAGAAGATGCCTTAACACAACTCAGGGGTTCAGCTGAGGATAGTTACAAGAAGCTAGCCGCATATGCCCACAACTTGCAATTGGTCAATCCATCAACAGTGTACTCTTTAGAGCTTGATGATGAACACAGATTCAAGTACTTCTTCTTGGCGTATGGGGCTTGCATTCTCGGATTCCACGCTGCAATGCGTCCAGTAGTGATTGTGGAAGGAACATTTTTAACTGCAAGATATAGAGGTACGTTAATTATTGCAACTTGTCAAGATGGTAATATGCAGATATATCCTCTTGCATGGGCTATTGTCGATTCTGAAAATGATGCATCATGGACTTGGTTTTTTTATGAAGTTGAAAGAAATAACAAGTGATAATGAACCACTTGTGATCATTTCTGACAGACATAGGAGTCTTATTACTGCAGTCCAAAATGTTTATTAGAGTGCACATCATGCTTATTGTATCTATCATATAAAGGAAACTTAAGGGTTGTAACCCGTAAACCTGACACGATGTCCCTTTTTATGAGAATGGCATAGGCTTATACCATAGAAGAGTTCAACACGCAACTGTCTCAAATTCAAAAAACCGATGAGAATGGTTGGAAATATCTTAGTGAGACCAAATTTGAAACTTGGGCAAGGTCACATTGCAAAGGAAACCGTTACAATATCATGATTTCAAACAATGTGGAGTCTCTCAACTCAGTGTTCAAGGAAGCTCGAAAGACTCCTATACTTTCCTTGTTTCAAAGTATTGGAAAAACGTTGCGGAAATGGTTTTGTGAAAGGCGTAAGTCAGCTTCAAGGTCTATAACCGTTTTAACCCCGGTAATGGAAGGCAAACTAGCCAAAACCAGAGAGATGGCCAATAAGTATACGGTTATTGAAGCCATCAATCAGTCCATGTATGTGGTGAGGGGTGGTAATAAGCATTCCACATTGGATTTTGATAAACATACTTGCACTTGCCAAAGGTTTCAATTGAACCATGTACCATGCGAGCACGCAGTTGTAGTTTGCATCAAGAGACGTTTTTCAGTGTACCCATTGTGCTCATCATTTTATACAACATCGTCTTGGAGAATGGCATAATCATGTAACATCTTACCAGCACCCAATGAAGAGGAATGAGATATGCTAGATACAATTAAGACAATGACTATCTTGCCACCTGAATTTTGACCACGAGCTGGACGTCGCAGAACATCGAGAATTCCATCGATCGAAGAGTTTCGCAAAAGACAAAAGATGTAGTAAATGTGGAGAAGTAGGGCACAATCGACTTTCATGTAGAAATCAAACACTTATTTCTGATAGACAACCTACTTCTGATAGACAATCAAATGTTTAAAAACATTTTCAGTTTTCTGATTTCATGGACCATTTAAGTTTAGATTTCAGATTGCTATTAATTTTTAATTTAAGAATTTTCAGATTTCTATGTTAAGATTAATTTATATTTAATTTAAGTTTAGCTTCAGTGTTATTAATGTGTAATATCATATTTATTTCAACTGGTTTACAAACTAGTATATTCATGTTGTAATTTGGTTACCTAAGTAAAAAACGGTTTTGGCTTGAAAATGCACATGGTTTATTGACAATTAACTGGTTTATGAAACTTGTTTACTAAACTGGTTTATCAGCTCTTTGTTTCTCTGAATTTGTTGATTAAGCTGTTGGTTTATTAGCATTTAGAAGCTGGTGACTTGTTTTGATTGCATTCCATTGAGATTAGCAGCTGCTCTTTTCTTTTTCCTTGAGTAACTTCTGCCAACATGACTGGAAGAAGCACCAGCAGCAGGTGCAGATGTTGTAGATGTAATCGCGGTTAAGTTAAGTTAAGTTAAGTTACGTTACGTTACGTTACGTTACGTTACGTTATGTTACGTTAAGTTAAGTTAAGTTAAGTTACGTTACGTTACGTTATGTTACGTTACATTATAATGGTCCATCGTAGTTCATTATAACATTTCGCCAATAGGCGTAGCGTGTTTTCATGTTATAATTGTCCATCGTAGTTCATTATACCATTTGGCCAATGGGCGTAGCGTGTTTTCATGTTATAATGGTCCATCGTAGTTCATTATACCATTTGGCCAATAGGCGTAGCGTGTTTTCATGTTATAATGGTCCATCGTAGTTCATTATACAATTTTGCTAATAGGCGTAGCGTGTTTTCATGTTATAATGGCCCATCGTAGTTCATTATACCATTTCGCCAATAGGCGTAGCGTGTTTTCATGTTATAATGGTCCATCGTAGTTCATTATAACATTTCACCAATAGGCGTAGCGTGTTTTCATGTTATAATGGTCCATCGTAGTTCATTATAACATTTCGCCAATAAGCGTAGCGTGTTTTCATGTAATTCATTATACCATTTCGCCAATAGGCGTAGCGTGTTTTCATATTATAATGGTCCATCGTAGTTCATTATAACATTTCGCCAATAGGCGTAGCGTGTTTTCAAGTTATAATGGTCCATCGTAGTTCATTATAACATTTCGCCAATAGGCGTAGCGTGTTTTCAAGTTATAATGGTCCATCGTAGTTCATTATAACATTTCGCCAATAGGCGTAGCGTGTTTTCATATTATAATGGTCCATTGTAGTTCATTATACCATTTCGCCAATAGGCGTAGCGTGTTTTCATGTTATAATGGTCCATCGTAGTTCATTATATCATTTCGCCAATAGGCGTAGCGTGTTTTCATGTTATAATGGTCCATCGTAGTTCATTATAACATTTCGCCAATAGGTGTAGCGTGTTTTCATGTTATAATGGTCCATCGTACTCCATTATAACATTTCGCCATTAAGTTACGTTATGTTAAGTTAGGTTACGTTAAGTTACGTTAAGTTAGGTTACGTTAAGTTACGTTTGGTTAAGTTACGTTACGTTATGTTAAGTTACGTTTGGTTAAGTTACGTTACATTACGTTAAGTTACGTTACGTTAAGTTAAATTAAGTTAAGTTAAGTTAAGTTAAGTTAAGTTAAGTTACGTTAAGTTAGTACATATATTAATCCCTCCAAATTTGTTCAGACTTCAAATTTGCCTCCCAAATTTTGAAGTCAAATTTGAATGGCCATATAAAACCCTGGATTTTCCATTCTCTCTCATTCCAATTCCTTGTCATTTCTCTCTCCACTTCCATCTCCAATCTCCACTCTGCGATATCTCTATCTCTCTCTACCGATTGAAATTCCTCCTCTCCTATCTACGGGGAATGGCGATGGCGAATGCTTCATGCTATTGTGGGCACCTTACTATTTTGAAGACATCGTGGACAAGAACCAATCCTAGGAGAAGATTCTTCGGCTATACCAACTATTCCTATGTAAGTGTTCTTTCGTTTTAGGGTTTTATTGTTAGGTTTAGATTGTGTTCTCTTTCTCAT
Organism: Codonopsis lanceolata; assembly: GCA_013146195.2. Lineage (NCBI taxonomy): Eukaryota > Viridiplantae > Streptophyta > Magnoliopsida > Asterales > Campanulaceae > Codonopsis > Codonopsis lanceolata. Next base: position 160,336,744 of record CM028379.1, read on the forward strand.
TTGGATGTATGTTACAGGACGGTGGGTGTGGATACTTCGCGTGGTATGACCCACCATGAAGTTGGTCCATGATTTGCTCGGTCTTTGCTTGATCGACGCATAATAAATTAAGGCCTTGATAACGCCTCTTATATAGACTGCCACCGCTGAATACGAATTGTGATGCCCATCTCCGCAGGGAGACTTTTCCTTTTTTGTCCAGGCTGGAAGAATAGATCCCTTTCTGAAGCAGATTTAGGATATCAGAATACCAGGGTTCGTGATCTGCTTTAGGGGCTGCATTAATTTTAAAGCAGTATGCCGGAGTGACCGTTTTCCCAACTACAAAAGGTTAGACGTTGGTTTCTGTGGGAATTTGGACCAACGATGCCAGAGTGGCCAATGCATTGGCAAATTGATTTCTATCTCGCGGCAAATAGTGGAACGAGATAGAATCAAATTTAGCGGCAAGTGCTGTCAGCTTGGCATGATAGAGTTGTAGCCGGGGATCTTGGGTCTTCCATTTCCCTTCAACTTGATTTATGATCAGGGCAGAGTCTCCATAGACTTCGAGGTCCTTGGCTCCCTTTTGGAGAGCTTCTTCTAGGCCAGCAATATAGGCTTCGTATTTCGCCGTATTATTTGAGCATTCGAACTCCAACCTTATGGCTAATGGAGTGTGGGAATCTGTTGGGTCGATTAGCAAGATCCCTATGCCAAAGCCTCTTTTATTTGCGGCTCCGTCAAAGAACATCTGTCAGCTGGTGTCGTGGTCAGTAATTTCCAGGACACCTTCGTCTGGGAAGCTAGGCTCAACTGCATCTTCTGCTTTTAAGGGCAGATTGACTAAATAGTCTGCAATTACGCTACATTTGATAGATTTGAGCGTGACATAAGTTATGTCAAACTCGTTGAGAAGAAACGACCATTTAGCCAGTCGGCTGGATAAAGATGGCTTGCTGAAGACGTACTTTATAGGATCCATCCTGGAAATGAGCTTGATGGATCGTCCTTGCAAATAGGTCTTGAGCCTTTGTGTTGCCCATACTAGGCCGGTGCAACTTTTTTCTAATGCTGAATAATTTAGCTCGCTTCCTTGCAGCTTCCTACTTATGAAGTATATGGCATTTTCAATGTAGGAATCTTCTTTTTCTTAAGCGAGCATAGCCCCTACTGGCGTGTCTGTGACGGTTAAATATAGGAGGAGCGGTTTATGTGTATGGGGCGGAGCTAGCACATGTGGATTGGTAAGGTAAGCTTTTATTTTTTCAAAGCTAGCTGGCATTTCTCGTCCCAAACTTGGTCAATATTTTTCCTTATGAGTTTGAAGAGGGGCTCACATATAGACGTCAGCTGTCTGATGAAATGGCTGATATACTGCAATCGTCCCAGGAAGCCTTTGACTTCGGTTGGAGTTTTTGGCTGCGGCATCTCTAGGATGGCTTTAATCTTTGCTGGCTCGATCTCGATGCCCTGCTCGGTCACCATGAATCCCAGGACATTGCCTTTGGTAACCCCAAATGTGTATTTGGTGGGGTTAAGTTTCATCTGGTGCTTCCTCAACCTTTCGAAGAATTTTCGAAGGTCTTTGATATGAGCACCGTTGGCGTCGCTGGAGTGCACGATCATGTCATCGACATAGACCTCGATCTCCTTATGGATCATGTCGTGGAAGAGGGTGTTGGCAGCCCTTTGATAAGTAGCCCCAGCATTTTTTTAGCCCAAATGGCATGACATTGTAGCAATAGGTCCCCCAAGGAGTAGTGAATGAGGTCTTCTCCTGGTCTTCTGCTGCCGTTTTGATTTGATTGTAGCCCAGCATGTCGTTGACGAAGGATCTGATTTTATGAGCAGCGACGGCGTCTACCACAATATCAATATTGGGTAGAGGGAAGTCATCTTTGGGCGACGCTTTGTTGAGGTCGCAGAAATCTACGCAGATCCGAACCTTCCTGTTGGGCTTGGGAACGGTCACTATGTTGGACAGCCAGATCGGGTATTCAACTACCCGAATAAATTTGACGCGCAACTGCTTCATAATTTCTTCTTTAACTTGTAGTGACCATTCCGGCTTGATCCGGCGGAACTTCTGTTTGATTGGCCGAGCATCCGGATATATGGGGATCCGGTGTTCGACTATGGTTGGGTCTAGCCCGGGCATATCATCATAGGACCATGCAAATATGTCCACGAACCCTTTGAGGAGATCAATGAGTGCTACCCTTTCAGAGCCTCGCAGATAGCTGCCGATTTTGATTTCTTTTATTTCATTGTTCAGCCCCAGATTAATAATGGACAAGTCTTCAGTTGCTGCTGATGAATGATGTTGTTCTTGGTGCTCGACTAACTTTACAAGCTCAAGCAAATAATTTTTATCTTTTGGGTCCATTTCATCAAATGACTCATTGTTATTATTATTTAATGCGTCTTTTAATGTGGGTGCAACTAAGGAATAAGCAAAGATATTCAGATTATCATTAAAAGCAAACTGTACAGGGTTATTTACATTATTGAGGTCCTGGGGTTTGAGATCCTCAATTTTAGGGAGCAGATCGGTAGATGATCAATCCGTAAAGCCAGGGGAAGGAAGGGGAATATTATATCCGAAGCGGTCCACCAGATCTGCGAGCGTTAAGAGCGGGCCAGTCATAGTATACCAATTCTGCAGAGGTTTATTAGTAATAAGCTCAAACTCGGCAGGGAGCTTTTCATAATCATTGCCTCCGTCTATCATACCCAGGAAGCAGTCCTCCAGGCATTCATCATCTAGTAGGGCCAGAGCATAATCATCTTGATCTATAGACCAAGTGTTTTCAATAGTGACAGTCTTATATGCAGTGCTACGGGGATCCAGGGTAACCTGTTCCATTTTATCTGTGAGCATACTGACATCTTCAAAGATCTCCCAACCAGGGCATCTTTTTCCATTCTGGTCTAGCCAGGGCTCAAGAAACATGAGATAGGCTTCTGTTTCTCCTTTCCTTACAAAGTAACCATTTAAGTTTTTCTATATGGTTGGAGAGGGGGATATTTATAAGGACGTTTTTCCCTTTCTGCCTTAGCTTTCTCACGTTTCTGTTTCATGATTGCGGTTACTTCGGCTGGAGTGGGCTTGTATCCTAGACCGAAAGGAGAGATACATTCCTTAAGTTCATCTTGGACTAAATTAACAAGCCCCTGATCTCTGCCGAGACCCAGACCAGGCATATAATTCATCTTTCGAAACATGTTTAAAGGGATCATGTTTCCTAGGGATGTGACTTTCTTTCTGATGATGTCAGTTTCTCGCCCATATTCATGGCATTGACAACAACTCGGTGGATAACCTCGAAGCCACTAAGAAATATACCAGTGTTCCTCATGCTCTATCTCGAGGATCGGAATATCCTCGCTTTCTCTGTTTTCGACGATCTTATCAGCCAGAATAATTACTATGTGGTTATCGTGGATGAATTTGACACATTGGTGCAATGAAGAGGCTACCCCTTTCACCCCATGGATCAAAGGGCGTCCCAGTAACAAGCTAAAAGTGGCTGGTATGTCCAGGACTTGGAATTCAACCGGCATGTTTAATGGCCCAATAGTCAGCATTAAAGTGACCACCCCTAGGACACATCGACTAGTGTTGTCGTATGCCCTTACTGTCTGCGATGAAGGTGCAAGCTATGATATTTTCGTTCCCAGTTTTGCCAGCGTGCTAGTGGGACATACATTCAGAGAAGACCCATTGTCTATCAGAACTCGGGGAACCTTTTTTCTAAAATCCCCACAGTGATATGGAGAGCATCAATGTGGTTGGTTCCTTCCCTTGGCAATTCTAGATCAGCAAACATAATCACATTCTCAAAGTGAGTGTTTTCGATCATTTGAGTGAGCTCATTTGGGGAGGTTTCAATAGGAATAACTCCCTGACTTAAAGACTTAGCCAGCGTATCACGGTGGGTTTTAGAATCACAAAGCAAGCCCCAGATGGATATGTTAGCCTGAGTTTTCTTCATCTAAGCTAATAAAGTATCTTCCACCGCTTTAGCCCCAGTATTTGCTTCTTGGTTTTGCCAGAGTGGTAACCTCTTTCCAGGTTTGGTTGGTAGGCTCGGCCAGATCGGGTAAGGTGGCTAACATCCCCACTGACCCAAGTGGCTTTTTCAATATTGCAGGTATTTTGGCTACCTAGGATGGTGTCCCAAGAGAGCATATGGCAACTAGGCTCTTTATGGATAGGGATAGAGAGAAAGAAACAGGGATATATGGTAATGGAAGTTTATTTATTTCGAACTTGGGTACACAAATTTTTTCATCAACCTCAATCATATTGATTTGAGGTAGAGGGTTATTGACTATATTTGGTCTGGGAGGAGGATTTTCAATAACCTTATTATCTATGAGGTCCTGGATAGCGTCTTTGAGTAGATAGCACTTATCGGTAAGGTGACCACTGCAGCGATGGTATTCACAGTACTGAGCATGATTCCAAGTCCTGTGCAGGGGGTTCGGTGGCTTATAGCCTTCCAAAGGCTTTAGCACTCCTTGTGCCATTAGCCCCAGCAGTATCACAGACTGGGGAGCTTGCAGCTCATCATAATACCGGTTCACCTTGTTCTGATTTCTGAAATTTATGTTTGGGCCATTATTTCCTCCGATTGTGTTGGCAGACCTGTCTGATCCGTAGGACCATGGAACAGTGCTATAGTTTTGGGTAGGAAAAGTGGCTGAAGTATTTCCTACCATATTGACGGCTGGTACTGGTGTGGCTGCCTTTAGAGTAACGGAAAGAGCTGGGAGGTGTATTAACTTTTAATTGCCCAGTCTGTATATCTTCATCAATACGGGTTCCTATCTCTACTATTTCTTTGAAATTGCTATAGGGGAGATACCGCATTTGTTCAAGGTATATGGGTTGGAGATTTTTAATGAACAACTTGGAAGACTCAGCCAGATCAGGTCTGTCGAAGGTCTGGGCCAATTTTCTTTTCCACCTGACTGCAAATTCAGCGCAGGTTTCTTTTTCTCTTTGGGTGCACGACTCAAGGTCTCTTTTATTTTCAGGACTGGTGTTGTCTTTGTACCTTTCTAGGAACCCTTCAGCTATCTGGTCCCAAGTACTCATGATGCTACTATCCGACAACATTAACCATTGCTTGGCAGCCCCTATTAGGGTGAGGTGAAAATTGGAAGCCATAGCTTCAAAGCTAGCTCCCCTTAACTGCATGCCAGTGGAATAGGATTTTAAATGCGATATAGGGCATCCAGTTCCATCAAACTTTTCTATGTCGGGCATTTTGAATTTGGAAGGTAATATTGCTGAAGGTTGCAATGCCAATGCCTATGTAGAAAATTCCCCTTTGTTTAGAAGTTTGAGCATCATGTTTTTCATGTTTTCCATGTCAGCCTCCATTTTGGTGGGCGGGGGAGTTGGTTTCTGGTATATGCTGGCAGGATTAGGAAAGGTTGGGTTAATTTCTGGTTGCGGTATTTGGTAAGGACTTTGGGCAGGATAGGGATTTTGGGCTAGATAAGGATTTTGGGCTGGATAAAGATTTTGGGCTGGATAGGGATTTTGGGCAAGTGGGTTGGCGGTTTCGGTTTGGTGGCCAGGATCATTAAAGGGTAAATAAGTGGTAACTTGGCTTGATGGGTTATAACTTTTTGGGTCCATATACGGGCTATTCTGGAGTAGATTGGTTATGAGAAAAAGGAGGTCATTTGGGCTTTGGGGGATATTGGTGCTTGGGAAAAGATATGGAGGATAGGATGGAAAATGGTTGATATTTGGGTAATAGGGACTAGGTGGAGGATTTGGATTTGGGGTAAGGGTAGTATTTGGTAGGTTGGTGTTTGGATGAGGAGTTTGGATTTGGAGGAACATGGGAGGTTGATGCTTCCTAAGGGACTACAGGGGAAGAGATTACCTCACCACCGGATTTTAAATTTTGCACCAGATTAGCCATTTGGTTTATTATACGATCAGTCTGTGCACCAAAATTTTGGTCTAGCCACTGTTGCATAGCCGCAGTCGGACCGTACCACAGAGCCCCTGTATCGGTACCCATAGCGAACTGCTCACTTTCTGCTGCCATACTGTTCGGATCTGTACCTTCTGAACTGATTCTGCTCTTTTCTGATCTGCCCCTGATATTTTTGGTCTGCTTTCTGTACATCCCGTATCAACCGCCCAGTATTATCTCTGTCTTTCCAAATTCAGGCCAGGTTTCTGAGGAAAATGGGTTTTGGAGGTATCAGAAGGCTGGCTGAAGGCTTTCTGGGGTAGGAGTACAGCGTGCCTTTATTAGTATTTATTTATTTATTTTTTCTACAATTGACCGGATAAGCACTTGTTTTATTTTGACAGTCTCAGGACTTTCCCTGGAACAATGGATTCTTTCTCCAAAATATAGGACCCTCATATTCCACCTACCTTTTGACTCCCCAAGATCGGACTGATCCCAAGGCGAAGGGCCTATACTCTTTCCGGGATCCACCATTCAAAATGGTCTAGGTCGAGCATCAGAGAATAATCAATCACCTGTATATATATATATTTATATACACACACACACACACATATATATATATATATATATATATATATATTATTTATTTATTTATTTATTTATTTATTTATTTTTGACTTGCGCATTTTTATTCATATTTTTTTCATTCTTTTTTTCATCGTTTTTTTACAGGGGCTAACCCATGATTCAAAGATGCAAAAACCGGTCAGTCTTTGAAGTGTCCTGAAAATCTATATGCAATCAAACGATGGCTTATGCAGGGGGTAGACTGGCCATGATGTAGGGTAACAATTTGGAATATATATTTACATGCGTGCGCGTGTGTGCGGTATCTTAAAAGTAGTAAAATCTTTTTTTTTTTTTCAGATATATAAAACAAAAAATAAAACATATATGACATGTCTTGATGTTACTTGTGGATTGTCTCGACTTTTTTAGTTTGAGTGCAAGCAAGTAAGCAAGCAATCACATCAAGAAATAGAAAGAAAAACGGGGAATCTATCTATTCCTGTTAATTACAAATTGGTCCTAATCCCCAAAATAAAATGACAGATTGAAAGGAAATGTACAAATTTGTGTAATAAAAATAAAGCAGAATAGAATAATTATATAGGGCCGAAAATAAAATAATATAAAATAAAGCCCCGGCCCTTTTTTGTTGTGCTACTCGGAAATTTATTGTATATATGTATTTTTTTTTGATGATTTTTTTTTTGCAAAAATACATATTTTTAAGCATATGCGTAACAGTGACTGGAACGAAACTGCTGCAAGATGGAGGATCATATCCCCAAATATATATACGGATGTTATAGGAACACAAATATTCAAATGCTTAAATAAATATAACAAGCATACTTTAGCAAAAAACAAAGAAAAACAAAAAAAAAGTTTTTTTTATGAGTCTAGCCCTCCATTTTATTTTAAATAAAAACGATCTCCCCAGCAGAGTCGCCACTGTGGGTGCCCCGGGTTGCGGCCCCACGCCCCTCGCTCCCTTGGTTAGGGGAATGCGGCGTACGGATGCGGACACCACTGCTCTCATTCCATCCTCCCTTGTCTAGGGGAAAACAAAATTAAAAGTGCAAGAGGAGTGCTGTCAAAAAGCGCGTTGAATACGCCTCAATCACTTCAGTGAATTTTTGGTCCGTGATGGGAGCTATGTGTTTTTGTATCAGGTTATCCCTTGTTTAGGGGATAACAGGATGCAGGAAAGTATCGCCCTTTCATTCACATCGTCCCTTGTGTAGGGGAAAATGGAAAGTGCAAAAAAAGATGTTGCGGGCCCCACCACATACTTTATGAAAATTGCTTTATGCCCTATTTCGGATCACGATGGATGCTTTGAGTTTTCTATATCAAGTTATCCATTTTTTAGGGGATACCAAGATATAGGAATACATCACCCTTTCATCCACATTCTCCCTTTTTTAGGGAAAAGCGGGAAAGTGCAAGAAAGGAGTGTTGCGATACCCCACTGCGATCCAAAATGTTTTGCTAGAGTCGCCATCTTTATTTTAATGAAGAAATAAAGAAAAACCAGAGAATGCAAAAATGGGTTCGAAGGCTAAGTTACGAGTTGGGAAGGTGCTAGGCACCCAACTCACCCTTTCGGTCTCAAAAGCGGTTTTTTGCTAAAGTATGCTTTTTGTTATATTTATCTAGAAAATAAATAAAGCATTAACTACCTACAAATACATACATATTTACATTATTTACGGACTTGCAGTTGTCTCCTTACAATAATTACAAATACATTTAAAAATATTTGGTCATAATAATGACTCTTTTACGTGTTATTTTCTAAAATAATCCGGGCAGCACAACGACTTATATTTTTACATTGGGTCGGATGAAAAATAGCTTTTATAAAATAAACGCCCCTAAAGGCTCACCTTTTAGAGCGTAGGGTGCTCGCTATGTCCTTCTCGAGAGAGGGAGTCCTTTTCTTTGCTGCTGCTGCTGCGGTTCGGGTAGGGTAACTGCTTGCTCTTTGGTGCTTGCTTGCTTGCTGCTGACGGAATTTGGGCAGAACAAGAGCTTATTTCTGGCTAATTTGGCCTTTTCATTCGGGTAGAGCAACTGCTCTTTCCGAGAGTTTTGGACCGGGGAAATAGGGTGGATACCTAACTAAAGGGCTAGGGATTACTTTAACCGGTTGGATTTGCTTTTGGCGGAGTTTTGGCAGGGTTTCGAGGATTTATAGGAAGCTACACTCACTATCTCACTTCACTCACTAATCTCACAACGTAACAACGACGCGGAGAGTTTTTCTGTGCGTATTTTACTGTGTCTCACTCTCTGTGAAAGTGAGCCCCGAAGGCTTCTATTTATAGGCTGAGAGAGGGACTCATCCGGAATTAAAATTCCTCTCAGCGTGCTTCATTTGCTCGTACATCGTGCTTTAAAAATTGTAGCAAAGCGGTCATAGGGGTACATGGGCGCCGCGCCAAGGGACCTTTATGGCAGCGCCAGGTTACTATTCCAGCTTTCATTTTTGCACTTTTAGCCCTTGCACTTTACTGTTTTGCGCATCCTGCTTTGCCTTTTGCTTTTTTAAATCCTGTAACTTGACATTTGTTAAGTTTTAACAGGTCTTGATATCGCATGCCAGAGTTACATACCAGGGGTACGAAATTGGGGTGTCTACAACCATTGATGACTTGAATAAGAAGAGGAGAAGAAAAAAATAGAATGCTCTGAACTTATTTAACAACATCAAGTCATCTTACTCAATGCATTCAAGAGATCATAAACGGATCAACAAAGTCCTCAACAACAACAAGAAGACTGCACATTCCTTGCTACTTATTTACTTCATCTTGTTGTATTCATTAACTGTTCTTCAGCATAGTGAATATTCTGCTTTCCCAAATATTCACTCCCCACCCCCAAATACAAGTCAAATATTTTGTACACGATCCATTAGAGATTTCTGTAATAGAACTAATGGAAAACATAGTGCACTTTCAAATCCAAGGTTGACTGCTTTGGTGGTAGACGCAGTACTCTTTATAGTACGAACCATCTCAAAATCCTTGTGTTCTTTGTGTTCTTGATTTTACTGTTTGATTTTATTATCTGCTCTTTAACTTATTCACTTGAGCATCAAACTTCAGTGAACAACCAAGTCTACTGGTAGGGCTTCACCAACATACTTAGTCTGTCTTCCTAACAACTCTTCCGCTACTTCAACTTTTTCAATAGGTTGTTAGTACTTGTTTTAGAAACTCTCATGAAAAGTTTTTAAGTGTAACTAGGCTATTCAACCTCCCTTCTAGCCTAGTATTGTGCCCTTTGGGATTAACAGTTGCTTTCCGAACAGATTTTTCAGATTTAAGGGGCTGAGAAGGAGAATTATCATGCATTGTGGCTTGTTTATCTGGAGAAGGGTTGAAAGGAGGAAGGGGAGTTTGGACTCAAGCTGGAAGAATGATTTTTATGACTAAGAGAGGGAGATGCCTGAATTGGGGAATGATTACTTTTGGTTAGGTCAATATGGACAGCATTCGGTAAAGAAGGGGCATTAACTGTGAGCTCATGTTCAGTTTCCACCTGAATTAGGGGTGCTTGTAGTGGGAATATCATCCCCAACCGACATCTTGGAGTTGAAATTAATCTGTACACAAGGGATAGAATCTTGGGGAACAACTATTGAAGGTTTAGGACTCGGCTGATTTGTTTGAGTAGCCTTCGGTATGGAAGATGCGGTTTGGTCTGAAAGCAAAGGGTTACTGGATTTGTCTACACCCAAGCCTAAAGAGTTCTTGGAAACAATTTGTTGTTCAGTCAAAGAATGATCTTGTCTGGAGTTTGGTTCCTTTGATTTCCAGGTCATTTTTTCCGCTAGGCTTGAGTTCTCCTTATTCAGATTCTTGTCTTGATCCTTAGTCTTGCCCTTATCCTTCTCCGCATGCTCAATGAAAAATTTACAAGAAGTAACGACATGTCCCTGTCTAAGACAACACGAGCAGTATAGGGGAAGTTTCTCTGCTTCAATAGGCTGCCAAAATCTAGCAAAAGAACCACAATCAATCTAGATGCGGCTTGGAATATGACGAGTCAGGTTTACCTCTATGCAAATCCTAGCAACACTAGGCCTAAAGAGATTAACTGTGGGGTTGTCAATAATCAGAGGGGTGCCTATCATGCTAGCAATGGAAACAAGTGCTTGCTTCTTGAACAAATAAATTGGAAGGCTAGGAAGAGAAAACCACACAGGAACAATAGGACTTTCCACATCCTGACGAAACTCTGGAGTCCATTTGAAAACCCTCATTGGAAAGGCTCCAACATACCATTGATCATTAATCCAAAGCCTCTGAAAATCTGCCTCATAATACGATTGAATAAGAACATGTTTTGAATTCAGATGTCCAATAGTAACTTCAGCCTTTAGCCCGAAAGTGAGGAACTCTTTTCTCATGACCTTAAACGATGGACGTCGATGAGAAAACTTGCCCACCAGCATAAGATGAAACGGTTTTGCAAAGGCAGAGATGATAGCAGGGGTGAGACGAAAAACATGTTCTTCTTTATAAGTCGAATGAGGGATGATTGGAAGATTGATGAGAATAGGAGCAGCAGCTAGTAATGAAGCAAATGATTTTTTTTTTTGTGAAAGGGAGGAAGGAAGGAGCCGGAGGAAGAGACTCGCTTGCCACCACCCCAGCATTAGTCGTACAACTCAAAGGGTGTTCAACACACCTTGAAAATAAGACTGTTCGGCCAGCTCTAGATGAAATGGCTTGGGTACGTTCGGCCATTATAAGATGAACACTCCCATGGGAGTTCGGCGAGTGTGAGATGATCTGGCTAGGATGAACACTCCCATTGAACTAAGGATCTGAGCCGAATTTGGAAATTGAGACATGAGAGAAGGCTGGAGCATGCCGGTAATGATGGCATCAGAGACGCTGGATATGGAGCCGGAGAGAGATGGTAGGAGATCGAGAGATTAAGAAACATGGCTTCAAGTTGATGCTCGAATTTAGGGATGGAGTTGTCGGGTCCGATTTGGGATTTAAGGCGATAGCGCATGACCTAAATTAGAGATGGATGGCGATGAAGATGACGACTGGACTGAAGCAGGGGTGGCGGCGACAGCATGACTCGAGCGATATCAAAGCGGATGAGAGAGAGCGTGGACTGGAATTAGCTCCGGTTTGGCCTGATCGGGATGAAGGAGAAAGAGAGTGAGAGAGCGTGGACTGGAGGCAGGAATGCTTGTGTCTAGAGCCGACGGAGGGAGGGTGCTGGATTGAAGAAGAAAAAAGTGAGAGGCAGATCACACTCAGTTGTAGAGGGAGGAAGAGGGATAAATCGCTTAGCTTAGTGGTGGTCGTTTTGTAAATTATTTGGTAGAAAGGGATAGGTTGGTGGGTTATTAATTGGGTTGAATGGAAAAGGGTAAAAGGGGTACTTACGTGGGGGTGTTAGGAGTGATGTGGGAAAGTAGTGGGGTGTAGAGAGTAATGAGGTGTGAAGAGAGGAAATTGGGGTGTGGTTAGCTCGTCCCTATGAGGAAATAGTCAAGTATAACTTTTTTTTGTTTGTGGTGTCCAGCCTAGTTTTTCGAATTTTTATCTAGTCGTGTTCGAATTTTAAATTTGCACGATAAGCTTATCGTGCCAACCTGAAAAAATCCCAGCACAACCGATCTGACACCCTAGTAAAATACATCATTTATATCCCTTCCAAGATATGCTCTGCAAAGGTAGGGACGAAGCTAGAATATGAGTACTTTGAAGTTTGAAGTGTTGGTGGAGCTATGTATGTTAAAGATGATTTTTACATGCGCCCTTTTATTTTAAGGGAACAACTGTAAGATGATCATATGGATACTAATCCGTAATAGGAAGTTATTCATGTTAAATGGTTAAATATTAGGACATTACAACGCCATCCCTCATATTTATAAATAAAAACTTTTACTATTTTGACATTAAAAGTGTCATTTTTTGTATTTAAAATATCACTTTTTAGCATTAAATGTTGGATTTTAATCGAAATTAACATGGCAAAAAAACATAACTTTAATTTCAAAACCATCTCAAGATCAATGCGAATTAATATAAATTAGATTTAGATTACTTAATTGAATATTGAAACGAGCAAATCTTCGATATAATCACGCTTGAATCAGAATCACCGTAACAAATTATTTGCACGACTTCTCTATGATATCCACACAAATTGATTGGACAAGGTTAATTCAACAATTCTGTGCTAGGTAATTGTTGAATCAAAGTCGGAAACCCTCTGTCAAACGAATAACTAATTTCTAAAATTTCTCTCCTTATCTTTTTTTACCTACCAAATCCCATCAAGCCCTTTTCTCTCTCTCTTTTTCTTTCTCTTTAATCTTTTTGTTTACTTACACGACAGCCTCCTCTCTTCCGGTGTTGTGACTTGTGACCATGTGCAACTTTGCTAGGTTCCATATTTCCCAATCATTACCAAAGGAGGGTAGTTTCGTCCATTTTTGTTCTAAAAAGCAAGATAAACCTGATTTTGAAATGAAACCTTCCTTCTTATTTCAGTTTTGTTTAATTTCTAAAGTTGAACCGCGATACAAATGTATATTACAAAGCAATACATATCTATTACAAAATTAAATAATGTAAAAAATGAGTGAATAATTTAACATTCATTTTTGTATCGTGGTTCATAGTTTTTATATATCGTGGTTCAAAACATATATATCAAATTTAATTTGTACTGCCATAAATAAAAACTATGAATCACGATATATAAAAAGCTAAACCACGAGACAAATATAAGATTACTTCAAGTTTTCTATTAAAACTTAAACAATGTAAAAACTAATGAATGTTAATTGGTATGAACACTCGTTAACAATGGTATGAACACTGGTTAACAGAGAATAAACTACCACAAAGAACATATGTCTATTACAAAGCAATACATATTTATTACAAACTCATCTTCTTCTTCAAATCAGTCTGCCTAGACTCACACATTTGTTTCATAACATCAATAACTCCCTCATATGATTTCCCCAATTCCAATTGTTGTTTATCTTCAAGTTCTTTCTCAAGCTTTATGATTTTATGGTAAAGTTCCTCTAAAACTTGAGAAGAAACTTGATGATAAACAATGGCTGCAAGTTTATATGATTGAAGTGTCAAAGCTTGGGATCTAGAACCAAAGCTAGCTTTGAAGAGAAAGAGAGAAGAAACAACACAACACATGCAACGAAATAAGGAAGAAGAAAGGTTCTTTATTTTTAATTAATTATGACTCTTAATATAAGTGCTGAGTAGTTTGCTTTTTTTCATGTTGCTCTTGATATTCTTAATCACAAAAAGGAACATATGTGCACCGTGGTATATCGTAAAAAATATTTTACCATAAAAATAGATAAAATTATTAGTTTGCACTGCAATATATAATTTTGTGAACCACGGTGCAAACATATGTGCAGGCATGTAGTGTGCCTCATACTAATTAAGGGTATCACAGTCTTTTCGCATCCAAAAGTAACTTTTTTCAATTACAAAAAAGTGAGGGTAATTTAGCGATTCAAAACTTGGAATAATTGTGGGATGGTCCCCTTTTTGTAAATTATAACCGCTCAACTACTTTTTTTTAACCGTAAAAATGAACTTTAGTAAAATTCTTCCAATAATACCCTCCTTCGTCTTCTTCAAAATATGTCTTTATCTTCTGTCATCGGTCATGAATCACAACTCGAACTCGAAGAAATCTTTCATTTCACATGTTACTTTCTTTCGTTGTCTCGATATCAAAAAGATTAGCAATTGAAGAATCTTTTTTAATGTATCCCCACTTGTTCGTGTTCTTGAAAAAGAGATTCGGCTTTTTCTTTAGTTGGACAAACATGAGGAAGCATGTTGAATGCAGAAATCTCGTTGATCAATGAATCTGATATAACTTTTAAGCGTCGTTGGTTTTATTGGTGCGTCGTTGTTAACTTTATTAATTGAGTGTGTCATTATTTTTAATTGAGCGTCGTTGGTTTATTGGTGCGTCGTTGTTAACTTTCATTCTTAAATACATGCTCAATTATGCCTCGGTATTATTTAATTAGGCATTGTAACTTCTAATTTAGCCTCGGTGTTATTTAATTAGGCATTGTATCTTCCAATTCTGCATCAATGTTATTTAACATTAGGTTTGTTACTTTTTTCATTCTTAAATATATGCACAATTCTGCCTCTGTGTTATTTAATTAGGAATCATATCTTCCAATTCCAATTTGGTCATGGTGTTTTATATTAATTAAGCATCGTTCATAAAGTTATGAATTGTTTATAAAATTATGGTAACCCACGTGTCATTATTTAAAAATTAAGCACCGGTGTTATTTAATTACGCATCGAACTTTTCTATTATGCCTCGGTTTTTTATATTGGTGCGTCGTTCTTAATTTTTATAAAAAAAATACACGCGTTTCTTAATTTAAAAATTGTGCGCCGGTGTCATTTAATTAGGCATCGTATCTTTCAATTCCAATTCGACCTCAGTGTTTTATATTAATTAAGCATCGTTTATAAAATTATTCTACCTCGGTGTTATTTAATTAGGCATCATATCTTCCCATTCAGTCTCGGTATATTATATTAATTAAGTATCGTTCATAAAATTAGAATCATTCATAAAATTATTATGTCTCGGTGTTATTTAGTTAGACATCGTATCTTCCAATTCAGCCTTGATGTTTTATATATGCGTGCGGTTTACGTGGTTTATGCGTGCGTTTGTTGGTCATTAAGGGTATCATCATCATTTTATCCCAAAAAGTGTACTTTAGCGATTGAAAAAAAAATCATAGACTTTTCCGATTACAATTTCACCAAAAGGGACCGACCCGAATTTCACCCTAGAAACTTCAAAAAGTGGACCGGTCCAAATATTTAGTACAAGTAAAATATGTGTAGGGACAACCACACCCCAAATCCCTATTTTTACACCCAATTTATCTCTACACCCCAATATTTTCTCACATATCTTTCAACACCCCCACCTAACTACCCATTTTACCCTTTTCTATTCAACCCAATTGATAACTCACCAACCCAATTAATTACTAACCTAACAATTTACAAACCCACCCCCTTCTCAACTCTACCGTTGCAGCCGAATTACGCATACAGAGACTCATTTCCCAACTCCATTGCCAAAGTCGATAACTGCACTCCTTCTTCTTCGTCTAGGATCAAGCGAACATACAATCAACAACAAAATCCCCTTCCCAACTCCATTGTCTGAAGCAATAACAACAAACATGCTTTCTCTTTGTTTTGAAACCCATAACAATGTCTTCAAGCTCAACCATAGGTATGAATATCAATCTCTTTTTACATTTGAATACTAGTTTTAGGTCTAATTTAAGTATCAATAACAATATGCATATTTTTTGTTGCATTTGTTAAAAAATAGAAAAACATTTTAAATTCATAAATAGGCCACGGTTCAGACCTGTTTTGATGAACACCCTTAGTGGTGTTTGACCAGGTCTAGCTGGACAGTCATTAGGTTGTTCATCACGTCCTGGCCGCACACATGCCCATATGTTCATCCCATGCTGGACGAACACACCCACGGGTGTTCATATCATGGTGGCCGAACACAAGCATATGTGTTCATGTTATGATGGTCGAACGATACGCAGGTTGTTCATGTTACACTGGCCGAACTTGCCCTTCACAGTTCTTCACAGACAGGCTGAATCTTAGCCTGAGCACACTTTTCTTGCGTGATTTTGTTGTTTTGGAACTAAAACCTAAGTAAGATTTATTTTGTTTGATGAACACCCTTATTTGATGTTTACAGGAAAAACAATCACAAAAATGTATTCAAGGACAATGAGAAGGCCGACGGCATCGGCTAGAAAAGAAATGGAAGAACAATGTCAACAAGAACGAGAAGTTGAACTAGAACAACCACATGAGATGTTGTAGGAGCAGGGGCAGGGGCAGGAACATGATCATTTTCAGCCGGATGTTGAACATTTTCAGCAGGATCAGAAGCCTTTTCAGTAGGATCAGGAGCATAAGCATTTATTTGGGGCTCAGATTGAGCATGGATTTCCTAGTGGTCCGTGTGATAGATCATTATTGACTTCATATGGGTCACACGTAGCTACGTATATTTGGGCTGGTAAAGAAGAGCGGGGAATTCTAAATTGCCACAATCACACACAAAAACGGTTTAATTGGATCATTCCTAATGATGACGTTTCGAGGGCCTTTCGAGCTATTGTGAGGGGCAGTGTGTTGCATCGACTAAGGCGGATGCTTATGAGAATAAGGTGTTGGTTTCTGCTTTCGTGGAACGATGGCATCCAGAGACTAACACTTTACATATGCCTTTCGGGGAGATGACTGTTACTTTTGATGATGTGTTTTGTCTTCTCGGTTTTCTAATCATGGGTGATCTATTATCTTCTACTAGGGATGTGAATGATTCATATGTCAGTCACATGTTGGGAGTGTCACTTTAAGAGGTTTTTGAGGGAATGAGAAATAAGAGGGGGATTTGGTGACATTGGAGTGGCTATGTGTGAGGTTTAATGACGATGTCAAGTCTGAGGTTGTTCGATATTTGCTGATAAGAGCGGAACCCATGTACTTATATCATACTTAGAGTGGCTTGAGGACCTTGAAAATCTGAATGGTTATGCGTGGGGAACTGACACCCCTGCATATTTATATAGATAGCTAGGGCAAGCGTCTAGGTATAGTACATGGGTTCAACTTTTATGTTGTGTTTACTATTAAAGTTAAGATGTTTAATTTGATTAATCTATTAAAATGTATGTTTTATTGCATTTAGGCGTGGATCTACTTGTGATTTCCATATCTGAGGCCTCCATATAATGTTGAGTACAAGTCCAGATACCCGCTTGTACGTAGGTGGATCCCGTAAGAAAATCAGGGACGACGCGTGGACCGTTTGTTGACAACACGTGAGCATTTAGATATACTTACGAGCTGTGACATGAGTATAAGTAATTTTCTATCAATTTCAACAATTTTTAGACTTATTGTATTGCAAGTTTTTGACTTTTTGTTGGTCTATTGCTGTATGTTAACTGGCTTCCTTACAATAATAAGGTCAGGTAGCGGTTTGAATGGCATCGGATTGCCACGTATCTGGGATACATACAAATGTGCAATATTGTCGAGCCATACCATCTAGAAAATTCCATCGATAGTTCGGGTATGTGCAAACGATTTCGATGACAACCACTGCTCCGAACTGCGGCCCTTGAGATAACTCGAAGGCCTTGCCTCTATGGCTTGGTTTTGTTTTGTAATGGTTGACGTCAGATGGCCATCTCCTATCTGAAAAACATCTCAATAGGCTTGTCCTTCGTCCGTGGGATGCACATCCTGGTTATTTAGAGTGGTACCGGGAGCATTCACATGTAGTTGTCCAGTCCCGTGATAGACGATCCAAATACGTTAACACTACTACGACTGACGCCGTTGCAACTGACTCAAATGACAGGATGTTGGGAGTTATGACCACTATGATTGATCCCACAGTGAAGCACTGGAGATCTGGTGACCGATCTATATCGTATGAGGATTTGGGCTAATTGCTTGATATAGTTCATACAGTTATAAACGGTCCGCCTGATGACGCGAGACCATCTCATAGGAGGCAACAGTGATCTCCATTGTCGGTTTATGTTTTTTTTTTAATGTTATGACTTGTAAAACAGTTTTAAAACATTTTGTATTTATGGTTATGACATTTTAGCAAACCTTTCAAGAATTCGAGTATCTTTTTTAATGTTATGATTTTATTCAACCATTTGTTTATGTTATGACATTTTATAGCAACATAAACGAAGCATCATTTAAATCTCAATATCATACATAATTTAAAGCAATATAATCAAAGCATCATTAAAAAGAGATAATTAACCAAAAGGGCACGTTCAAATACATGTCTGAAATCGATATAAAATACATAAACGAGCCATGGATTCAAATACATGTCTTCTTAACATAATAAAATCATCATGTCAGACACTACTCCAAATGTATACTGTCAGAAATACCAACAACTCTAGTTGTGTCTACAGATTCACTATATGAAAGTTGTTGATTAATATAAAGTAATTTCCATATATTAGAAGACGACGTGCAATTCTGATCCCAGACCCACGACATGTGTGCTAATGGGTAACCATCATGTAAAAAAATCAGCAAATAAATTGAGATGATGTCAATAAATAATTTAAACCAAATAATATGTAGTTATCTTGGTAAATAAGTGAAGTAAAGCAATCAAAATCAAACATGAATAAAGTGATCACCATTTATTCTTCCGATACAAATAATATGTGGATCATTTGAGGGTGTGGTCCTCAATGGTAAATAAGTGACGCAATGTTTTTTTATCTAATACCGTGAAAGCAATGTTGTAATACGATGTCACCAAATGACTCATACCATTTGCATCAAACCAATATGCCTTGGGAGAACTAATATGCCTGTTGGAGACTCACGTTCATTTTAGCAACACGATTACGTTCAATTAAGACATGTGACTGCAATTCCTGGTTTGACATCAACTCCATCGAAAAGTCTACTCGAACCCTGCTCCATGACTCCTCACTTTTATAGATAAACCCTGCTACGGCTCGAAAACGACAATGACCGTCGCCAATGATATTCGTTATGGCCAATATGAAAGGCCGATATTCCTTCGGGAGGAATTGTTCAACGTAAGTACCACTAGCTTTCCGGCTCTAGTACGTTGTCACACAACCTATTGAAAGTTAAAACAGATTAAATTCATAATATATATATATATATATATATATATATATATATATATATATATATATATATATATATATCAAACCTATTATATTCAAATTAACTTAAAAGTAAAAAAAATTAATACCGACATCTTTTCGTTAGGTTGTGGAACTGTAGTGAACGTGAGAGGTAGCTGTGATGGAACAACCTCATATAGTAATGTTTGATCACACGGGGAGCAACTATCTATCATCGACTCCACATGCTCAAACAAACTCGGATCACACTTGGTTGATTTTGAATTTTTGACCTTTGCAGGCTTCGGACGACCACAAGTCCGAGCCTCATCCTGTGGCACAACTAAGGAGTTTGTTATCGCCTCTTTCACCTCCATCATTCTTTTAATGTTTAACAATTTTTCTGACTCTGAAGCGTTCTCATAATATTCACGAATCTCATCATACGTGTTATTGAATTGATTGTCCATATCCAGCTTCACTGAAACTTCAACATTCTCAAGAGTAGGTAACATATCTAATTTCGTCCAAAATGCATCAACTCTTAAGGGGAATCGATGTCAACATATCTTCGAAGACATGTCTTTCATAACCATCTTCATGTATAACCATCTTCATGTATATTGGTCATCTCATTGTATATCCTATTCAATGCATGAATAGACACCAAACCTCGAAGGTGTTGAAATAGAACCGATCTGTATTTCGAAAGAACCACCATAAGAGTTTTCGTGAATGACACCTTGATTACAATGTGAGATGTCTCAATGAGGGTATGCAAATGTCTCTAATATGTCTCAAAGTCACATTGACTTGATTTCAGCTGTCTTTTCAAAGCTGCATGTTGACTCTCCACCCTAAAATAAGATACAATTAATATTTGTATTTCATGACAAAATTTATAGAAAACAATTAAATGTTGACAACATTTAAATATTTGTTTGTTGTGTTGTTGTCGAAGTGCATTACATTATTCGTCCAAACCAACACAAATCTTTCATTGTACGGATGTATTCATTATTTCATGACGTACTCAACCGCAACTGGATAATCACTAAAATCCAACTGAAATGTCTTCAGGTATTCTTCATATGTTGTTTTTTTTTTGTTGCATCCACCAAAAAATTCCAACAGATTCTAAATTGATCCCATTGCACTTTCGTGCGAAAGTATTTCTTATAATTCGACAGGATGTTTTTGTTGATATGCC
The DNA here is from genome assembly GCA_013146195.2 of Codonopsis lanceolata. Classification (NCBI taxonomy): domain Eukaryota; kingdom Viridiplantae; phylum Streptophyta; class Magnoliopsida; order Asterales; family Campanulaceae; genus Codonopsis; species Codonopsis lanceolata. The sequence goes on from CM028379.1 coordinate 160,357,226, forward strand.
ACTAACAAAGGAAATGTTGTGAAGTAGGAAAATTTACCTCGATTGCATTCATTAACACAAGATCTCTATCAGTTACTATCGCAGTTGGCAAGGAAGATTGATTCATCAAAGTTTTCAAGATATCAAACGCCCAAATGTAGATATCTTGCACCTCCGGTCCCATATAGGCAGCTCCAACCAATAATGTCATATGTGTTGACGAGACACCAACAATCTCCAACAAGGGTAACTTATATTTGTTTGACTTGTAAGTGCAATCAATGAAGAGAACTTTTGGAAAAGAACGCAATAGCTCAACGCTCATTGGATGAGTAAAGACGAATCTTGAACAATGTTAGTTTTCTCACATCTCCTATGATGGTAGTGATGCGAACTTTCCTAGCCAAACAATCAAGTTGGCTGAAAACTTTTGCAACCCCAACAAGCTGTCTGAAATTTGTTCTAACAACCCCAAAACTTACGAAAATAAAATAGTGACAAAGATATATTGGCGGAATGGGTAGATATGATAGGCTCACCGGTTAGGATTCACTCTCCGAACGTAAATAAATATTTGTGAGATTCTCCCTAACCCTTAAGAAATAAAAACACGATGAATGAACAAAAACATATTCATTTTCTATTACTTTTCTTTGCTTCAAAACATAAAAATAAGATTATAATAAAAAACCCTATTTATATTAGAAAATAAACTCTAATACTATAAGGAAAGTAAAACAAACTTCTAAATCCTTAAGGGACTCTAATTTGCAATCAAATAAGGAAACTAATTAATTAAATCCTCCTTAAGGGACTTTATTACAAAAGAGTAATGCTAGAGCCACTCAATGAGCACTCAAATTTGTGTACCAAACGATGTGGTTTCCAATGTGTCATCTTATTTGGCATTTTATGTGCTCCACTATAAGTTAAAAAGTTATGTTAACAATATAACACATAAGATGCCACATCATTTGGTACCCAAAATTGAGTGCTATTAGAGTGGCCCTAGCATTTCCCATTACAAAAACGTGGAAATAATTAAAAACCTAAAATACGTGAATCCTTCCATCTCTAGGATTCATCTTGGCCGCCCCTTTGATCCCTAGCACAGCTGCCCACTTGATGTTCCTTGTGGTGTAGTCTTCTCCCATGCGTCATCCCAATACCAAGAACCAAAACGTGATTAGCCTTTTAGGGTTGAGTCTTGTAGTCGTGCTCCCCTTGTAGTTCCTTAGGTTGTTTTGGACTCCTTTGCTAAACCGCGTCCTTTGAACTCCCAAGACAGCCCACTCCAACCCATAGTTGTCCTACTTGTAACCCATGAAACAGTCCCAAGCTTGATTGCCTCCCTTGCATGTATGTACCTCCTTGGCTCAGCCCATTTCCCTTGCATTCCATGCCCCATAAACAATCTCACAACAACCCATGAGTGTTCTAAGCCAAGTAACCCAACACCCCTTTTTAGTTTATCCTTCCACTTATGATAGTTTATCCAATAATCCATATTACCACTTTCATTGTCTAACCTTGAATCAGCCCTTATGCACCATGAAATAACGCTTTGTTGTACAACTTCTTCTTTATTTGAGTGAGCCATTAAAGTCTCCCTTGCTCTCGGATCAGGTAGTAATATCCATGTTCTATCAATTTTGCCACAAGCTGCTGCATTTGCGATCGACCATCACGCTCGATAATTTTATTCTTCATACGAGCGTTATAAATAGTCTCTATTGAAGACTTATTACTTTTAAACTTCTCGTGTAAACCTTGCAAAATGTCCTTGGGCCAAGAATTGGCATGTAACATGTCAAGAACTTAAGCCTTCTCCTGGTCTGATAATCGACCAACAAATGAGTGGTCATACATGTGAGGGGCCTCGGCATGGTTATACAACCTACATTCAACTTGAAGTTCTCATACTCCCTCACATAATTGTATGCCCTTCAAACGAAATGGGCATCCACATTTCTTCGATCCACGTTCTCTCTTGCTATCCTTTGTTACTTTACTCGAATCATCACCCTTTTGTTGACGAGGTTGCCCACCAAGTTCACAACCCAAAGTTAACCGAGGTCCTCTATTTGTCATACCACTATCAAACCTACACAAGCTCATTCTCCCTTCCGATCGCACGCACTCAATCAAACAAATCTTCATGAGATGAAAAATACGAGTGATTTATGAACACATTGTTGTAATCTACAACAATATCTTGTTGAAGAGGAATAATCATATACTGTACTCAGTAGGAAATGTATTTGCTTCCTGAAAAATAAGTAAAAAAAAACATGTTAAAAATTCATGATTATGCACTGTTCGGCCAATGTGTGGATGTGGGTTCATTCGGCCAGGCTGAGATGAACATAGGTGTTGGTGTTCGTCCAGAGTGTAGTGAACACCCTATGAGCTGTTCGGCATGTGCTGGACGAACAGCCTTAAAGGTGTTCACCACACCAGAGCCGAACAGTCGTAATACTCAGCTCGATTTTTTGTTTTGCAAAAAACCTATTTTTAATCGAATAAAGTGAAAAGAATACTTACATCACTCGACCCCATGACTTCTTTAAGCTCCTTGTAAGGTTTTGAAGAAAAAAAATTGGAGAAAGAAGGAAGAATGAAATGTACCGTATACATTACTGCCTTGTTATATCTTTTTTGGGTTGAGGTGTAAATATAACACAATGGGTTGTAAATATAATACATTGAGGTATATGGAGTATTATTGTCTTTTAGTATAAGGATATTATAGTCATTCGAATGAGGTGTAGAGATTAATTTATAATGTGTAATGTCTAAAAGGATTTATTAGGTCATTTCACACAATAACATTTCTGTAATTATTTTAAGTAAGGTGTTGAAATATGATTTTTGAGTGTGATTATCCCTTCCTGTAAAATGTACCATGGATAGACTTCACATTTAAACTTAAATACTAGCCTTTTCTAGTTTGAAGGATGAAACTGCATTAGGACCCCAAAAATGACAATAAAGTCAAAAGGACAAAGTTCAAATGTTATGAGAGGGATAAATAACTTTTGAAAGTCGATTCTTAAAAGAAAGCATTCTAAAATAATATTCTTTTCATTTCGGACAAAAAAATTACTATTTTATTTTAACATGTTTCATTTTAAAAATCAACTTTCAAATATTAAAATATAAAAATGTCATTTTATTTGAATGAACTACTAAAAATATCATTTTCTTTAAAAAAAAATAACTTTTAAAAACGACTCTTTACTCGAACGAAAAGAGAATAACAAGTTTTTTTTGTCTAGAACGAAGGAGTATTAATGGTGGTAATAGTGATGGAATGGTGAGGATTGAGAACAGTCATGGTGGGTCTCTGAAGAGTGTGTTTGGGTGTGTGTGATCGTTACAATTGTGAGATCAAACATTGAATACACCATTAATAACATACTTCATCTGGTCCACTATTACAAGGATGAGATGATGAAATGACATAACTAAAGACAGCTCATAACAATATGATACATAAACAAACACCCAAAAAAAAGTTAAAAATACATTTATAAATAACAAAAATGACAAATTTAATCAAGGTTTAACTTAGCCTTCCAAAGAGTGTTCTTTCTTGTGCTTCCATTATTGACTTTAGCCTTCTCAAGCCTGTCACTTCCATAATCTTGTTTGCTAACAGATCCCTCTTGAGCACTGCACATCTGAGACTTCATTTTAAATCCAAACTTCTTTGACATGTTTCCCCACGTGCTGGTTCCTTTAACACGACCCAATTTCTCGATCTCCTGTTTCATGTTTGAGCACTCCTTCTCGAGCTCGGATACCCGCATCCTCATGCTATCCATTCCCACCTTAAGAACCTGGTTTTCCCTAACAGCTGTTGTCCAACCTCCTTCATTTGATGCCACCAAGCCACTTCTTAACTGTCTTGACCCACCATCAAGATTATCCGAGACTAAGAAGCACCCAGCAATGGATGTCCTTAGCTGCAGTTGCTCAAAGAAGAGAACTTGTACAATAATTCTCAAGGGCAGTCTCTCGTTCTGGGCAGCATGGGTGCAAGCTTCCAAGGACAGCTTCTGGCAGTCCATCAGCCTGCAGAGTTGTTCTCTGTCTGATTCCGCTAACCATGGGTGAGACTATAAGGTTGAAAAAAGAAAATAAATAAATAAATCACACGGAAGATGATAGTAAGACTGAAATGACGAAAAACCAATGCCATGGCCTATCTAATTTTACCTTGAGATATATGTCGATTGCACGATAAAGACCATCATCCAAGGGCCTGGCATACTCCGGGACAGCAGCAGCAAGAGATTGAAACTTGGGGAGCTTCAAATTTATATCCGGGGCAACTTCTGCCAGGTAGCCATCGATTAGCTTGGCTACCATTGTAATTGGTGTCAATGATGGTGAGCCCATCAACTGTCCATCATCAATGGAACAAGGGGATGCCCCACCTGTTGCCTGATCCATGGCGAGGAAGTGCTCAAGAATCCGTTGAACACACTCAACATTGTAAAGAGTCTCCATAGAATATGAGAAGTTAGGCATCAAGAGATCTTCCAGAGTCGCCTGATCTAGCTGCATTCCTATTCTTCTTTCCAAGTTTGATATGCACGAGGGGCTCGCCCGAAGAATCATGGCTGTTCGAAGTAGGCCAAAGAGAAATTTGGTTGACACTAGACCCTTTTGCATTGGAAGTAACTGGTCAATATCTTCAAGTAAAACCTTCTGGTCTTCTTCTGAAGGTGGGCTAGTCGTACCCACAGGTGTGAAACGGTTACTGGACTCACTGGTGCTTTTACGCCGATTTAGCCCTGGTAAATACTTCTTTGCATAGAAAGTGAGGGAGCCGGCAATGATCTCTTGTTTGATGCCACGAGATTCCATGGCAGAAACCAACCTTTTATAGAGAGGTAAACTTAAAGTTGACGCATCCTCGTACCACCAATCTGAACTCACGTTTTTCGGCCTAGCCCCTGTGCTTATCCCATTCCACAACACACTTCCACCAGGGCTCTGCATGGGCCGACCATGCTCCATTACAGGCCATCCAAACAAATTTGGGTCAGTACTTGCCTTCATAGCCAATGATTCAATGCACCTCTTTGTAATGTGGAGCTCTTCAGCATGAAGGAGAACATCATCACAGGATTGGAGTGCTTTTAAAGAGTCTTTCCAATTTCTGAGGACTACTTGATTGAGAAATAATTCGGTCTGTGAAATAAGATTGCCCTCCCCATAATCTTCAGTCATTTCAAGATGCTCAGCAGCACATCGGAGGTACACGACATTTGCAGCAGTAAGTTCAAGTTTTACCCCATAGCAAAATTTCGCCACAAGTTCGAATGTTTTAGCACCACCAGGGATGTCAGGGAGGTTAATGGCACAGCCCTCTTCTCCTTCTTCAGAAGCCTTTGCTATTACTCTTTCCATAATCGCACTTCTAGATAACAAGGGGAACTGCATCATACAGTTTAAAGATATATATTTTAAAAAATGAGTAATAAGCAAATTAGAAACTAGTATAAAAGGTTTATCACTCAACTCTCCCCCACAAAAAAAAAAGGAGGGGGGGGGGTCAATGTGAAACTGTATAACAGATAATTGATGGGTAGCTTTATAATCATAAAAAGAAAATTCCATGACATTGTACTAACATGCTTTGCATTTCACATTCTGATGGGTGCAACAAAAATCAGAAGATGAGGATACACACAAGAACAATAGTCTTGCACCATTTTATCTCTTTTTGATACAAAATAGAAAGTCATTTTCTAGTAGATCATAGATGGAAAACTTTAGCATTATAAACATATTACAAGGATTTGGAACTACAAGCAATCAAAGATGTTAACCACTCCCTAAGCACCAATAACCCTAAATTCAATATTTGAGCCTATTATCTCGACGCTTAAGGATGATGGCGACAGCACAGCAGTGAAACATTACTCATACCTTGTGGAGATGGAAAGACATATCCCCAACTTCAACGACAATATCACTTGGAAGACCAGTAGTGCAAAACCTATCAATAGTCCGAAAATTCAAATTGAGTGAGAAACCAGGAAAACTAAGCATATAAAGATACAAACACACACACATTTGCACAGACATACTTCATACACAGCCAGATATCCATCCAATATTAAATCTTATATGACATTTGAGCAGGAAAAAGAGAAACCAAAGAATATAGATTATTATACTACTACATTATTTCATTTAACAAGACAAGTACTCAAACATAAAATTAATGGCAGAGTCCAATTTTTACGAAAATAAAGATGCAAAATTATAACAAAAGTACATAAGCATATGAGATCGGTGTGCCAACAAGATCGGTGTTACTGAATCTCTTACAAAGTTATAAGCATCATAAGCAGGCGAGTTTTGCAGATCAAGGTTTGGTAAGGGTTTGGGGATGGAAGGCTAGATACTACAGGCTATCACTGCTACATATCAAGGGGGAGGGGGAGGGGGAGGGGGGGGGGGAAAAACTAGTGAAATTTATGGCTTCTAGTTACTACATAACATTAAAGCGTATGCAACAAAAGCAGGGTATCAAATTAAAATGAATCTTATGGCTATGCTATATTCTTGTATGATTAAAATTCAGAAGACCTTAACTTTTAGACATGCAGGTTATAATTTATTCAGCAGGACATTCACAGTATACAATATGGCAAGAAGCTGATTGACGAGACACTGCAATGCGAACAAAACCCACACTTTGGGAAGTGATAAAGGAAGATCGATCAGGAGAGATTTAGTAGGAGTGCTGTAGAAGTGATTAGACAAATATCAGTGCAAAGAGAACCCAAGGATTGATGAGACGGCAGATTATTCGAAAGATGCTCTTGTATTGGCAAGGCGATATTTGTTTAGGGTAAAGAAGACACGAATCCAGTGTCAACTCAATCATATACATATTTTGCATGGCCAGAATTAGGGGAAAGAATGACCATTTCTTGATCGTGGTATTACAATTCTAAAAACCTTAAGCATGGCAATTTGATTTTTGAAAGCAAAAACTTTGCACATTACATGGACTCTTAAACATCCACACTGCACCGAACCAAATCGTGTTCAATGTGCACGAACCCTTAAAGCCCAACCGGGTAATGAGAAACCAATGTATGGCCGATCATCTCCAATCTTTTTAATTTCATATCTTTCTATCTTACCACTCTTACTTTTGTTTTCATGCTCCAGACGAGAAAAGAAAAGCAAGAACAATTAGCATTAACCACGAAGGTTTTTTTTTCTTTTTTGTGTGATCAATAAAATGAAATGTAATTATATACTTTAGAGCATTCACAAACACACATGGGCCAGGAAAGGTATTAAAAACTTTTAACGCATAGGATTACCATATTCTATAATTGTGATAAAAAAAAATTGAGTGTTTCCACCGAGCCAAAATGAGTATCCATCTTTGGTTTTTCAAGATAATTAAGAAAGTGGATTTTTAAACAATTTGAATTTAGCAACTTCACAAGAAAAGCGAAGCCCATTTTGGGACAACAAATTTCTAAAAGAGGACACTCGTCTTAGAACAAAGGGAGCAACTACTAAGGAAGTCCATCCCTAAAAACCAAGGGGTGGGAGAGATGGCAAGGGCACTCAGGCAAAGACCGCGAGGTCCTTGGTTCCAATCCTCATACCAACAAGGGATCATTTACCTATCAAAAAATTCTTTATCCCCAGGTAATTTCAATTACCCTAAACACCCCTCAAAAGTTAATAGCAGTCCCTATAAACAGGGAGAGGACTTGAGAGCGATAATTCGTCATTAAGAACACACCATATTACTTAATGGTACTCAGCCAAACTCTTATCAGCCCATTAAAAGAATTGTACTTTTTTCAAAAATAAAGACAAGCAGATATAAATTAAAGTCATCCGGGCCAAACAAGATGAGGCAAAACAAACAAGACACCTCTTACAAAAGCAAGTAGAAATAGTTAAGTTAACAGGCTCATCTACCCCATAAGATAAAAGCACTCATTGCCAGCCTTCCCCTGTGACTCTTATGACAGGTCAATTGATCTATTTTTTTGATAACCTTAATAGCACAAATTGAAATTGGCATACGATAAGATAGGAGAAACACACATTGAACCTATTAAATATAATGCATCCAAAACTAGAGCATTAATGAAACAACAACAACAAACAAGATCTTGAATCTGGAACAGATGCAAGTATTATAACATATTTACAAGATTCTAGCAAACCGAATAGCTGAAATTAGTAGAAATTGCATCCAGATGCACAAGTTAAAAGTTAGAGCATCTATTCTTGAATCAAAAACATGAACATGAAAATGAAGAAAGATGGGTGTGTGTGTGGGGGCGCGCGCCCGCGTGTGAGCATGAGAAAGTAAATGGAATGGAGGATTGGGGGGGGGTGTGAAAGTAGACTAGTATCAGAAAATTAGGATAAAACATAAAGAGGAAGATGAGTTCAAGGATAAAGCAGATCAAAGAAGATGGAATATACCAGGCCTGCCCTTGCCTCTGAAAAGCATCAGTCTTGGATCCCAACTTCATACAAGCCATTTTTTGTAGTTCAATCCAACCCAGCAGACAATTCAAAACCTAGTCTTTTTGTAACCTGTGTAAACCTTCAATCTAACAACATTAAACCCAGGTCTGGGAAATGCACTTGCAAGGAACCCAAACCAGGGGCAGTTTCAATCTTCTTACAACCCCAATCAACAAAATACTTGAAGACAATACAAAAATGCACCTTCCTCTATGAACACGAACCAAATTTGCAGGTACCCACTTCACAAAAACACCAACTCTGGCCCAGAGCAGCCCTAAATCTACCAAATTATTTGACCAATTCAAAAGAAATACTCTCCATCTTCTGGCAAGACCCACACCCTGAAACCACTCCCACAGCACATGCCCACTGCAATTTAAATAACAGGCCCAAGAAAATCTCAGTCCCACACAAAAATAATACTCAAATTTCTCTAATCAGACACCAATTTTAGGTCAACCCCTCCAAACACCTCCCCCAACCTGCAAGTAAAATAAGAAAAACAAAACTCAGTTGTTCTGACACAAAACTACTACTAATACCCATATGAAACCACCTTCAGAAGATTCCAAAATTCAACCCTATTTGCCACAAAGGGTCCCATTTTCTCACATACCTCAATTGAAGAAACAACAAAAATAAAATTTAACCCAAACAGAGTAGTAAAAGAAAATAATTATAATAAGAAAACAATCTCTCTATCTATCCTCATTGAGACCCATGTAAGTATAAATGGAGTATTAAAAAAGAGAGCATGGAAAAACTGAAAACATGTGTAATAATGGTTAGCTCTGAAAAACCAACCTTGCTCAGAGTCAGAGCATTCTTTCCCACTCTCAACCCATGTGGGGTCATTTGGCTTGAAACCTACTCATTGCAACCTAGAACTTTGTTTCGAGAATCTTTAAAGTTTAAACAATGTCCGTAAAGGATTTTACATTTCTTTTTCTATGCCAATTTAATGAGGAATTTTTTTTGTTTTCATTTTAGTTTTAATGTGACCCATCTTGGAAAGTAACAGCTACTTTTGTCCAGCTAGGCCATGTGAACGTTAGCTAAGTTCCCATTTTTTTACAGATATTTAAATATTTAATGCTAATTAACTTCTCTCGACCTGTTGAATAGAAAATAATTCAGTAACAATATACTTTCTCCGTCTCTAAATAATCGTCCTAATTGACACGGTGTATAGTTTAAAAAAAACAATTGACTTGATTATTTATATTAGTTTAATATGTAGTTTTCTGTAAAGCTCTCATATATATGTAGCCCATAATTAAAGTAGAGTGAAAAAGTAAGGGTAAAATAATAAAAGTAATATTATAAAAAAGTAAGTTTCAAAATGGACAATTATTTTGGGACGGACGAAAAAGAAAAAGAGAACGATAATTTAGGGACGGAGAGAGTACCATTTTTTAGACAAAATTATCATCTTAATTTAGATGTTAATTATGTACAATGGTGACATAATCTTTAATATATATATATATATATATACTAAATCTAAATATAGTAATTTTTTGCCAACATTATCTTCAAAAAAATGAAAACTCATATTTATATAACATATCTATTGCGTTTGTCAAATAATTAGTTGTTGGTCGCATGTTAGAAATACTACAAATATGTCTTTAAAATTATCATTATGTCCTACGTTGATGCACAAGTTAAAAGAAAATTTTGAACATTTCCTTGAAACATGCAAATAAAAAGTAATTGGTCATGCATTAGTGAAATGATGAAACCTTGAAAATCCTCCTCGCCACGACCACGGGACTCACTTATGATAAAAGCAGTTAGAGGGTTCAGCGAGGGAACCAAGCCAATGCAAGCTTGCCCAGAACACCTCCATGGAGGAGCTAAGTCGAGGAAAGAAACAAACAAGATGAAGCTCAACTCAGACCACTCGACCTCGGCAACAGAATCAATGATCATCAAGCCTGATAGGAAGCTTTCCAAGGCCTGGCCGGTGATACCATTACACGCAATCACCAACTCTCTGATAGCGTCTAGCTCAATCATCCCTGATAGGTCTGCGGAGCATTTATTGTTTGCCGCAATATGTTTCATAATCAAAGGCCGCCACTTCACAAGGCAAATCCGGTATAAATAGGATACATTCCCCATTGTTGAGAGATAAACCATTTTTTAGATATCCTAACTCACTTATCAAACTCTTTTATCGGAACAAATAATATTACGACACATTTATTATTGACCGGAAACCTTACTCTCACACCGGAGGGTTCTAGTCGGGGCTCTCCCGACTCCTTAACGGCGTTTTCTTATTTATCTGTGCAGGCCCTCACTCAGGAACTAACAGAACCAGCCACCTTTGCTTTTTAGGTGGATAAAACGATAAGGTCACCACAGATTTCGCTTGATCAATTAGAAACAACATAAATGTGACTATACAATTTTCATGAATTGTTTGACAAATGATCCAAATGAATAAAGTAAATACTAACAAAAATATGTTAATAAACTTCAAACCCGAAGTTGTAATAAAAAATAATCAATCAATCGATACATTTTTTTTAACACACGTGGATCATATAATCTATGATTTTCTTATGTGACTAAGAGGGAGAACAACAGATTATCACCCAAAAATTTACTGGGTATCTCGTGAATTAACGGAGGATCTCCCAAATCATAATGAAATCCAAGGTTCTAAAAATCGCTAGGCGGGCGCCAGGCGTCAGACCAGTGCCTAGCGCTTAGGCGGGGCCTAAAAATAAGACATAATATCCAATTTTTAATATGTTTTTTTATTATAACCTAATTATTAAACATAATTTTTAAAATATACTAATACTAAATATCATTTAATAATTTAAAAATAATAATTACATTATGATGTTAAATTTTAAAAGTAAAACAAGAAATTTGATATCATCTAAGATTCAAAATATCACAAAAATAATCAACAATTCAATTATCCATAGGTTCGTTGACAATTAAAAATTTACAAATATAATTTAATAATTTGAAATTGATATTTATTATTATTATTTTCAAAACCCAAAATGAAATTATTTATGGTCAAAATTAAAAAAAAAACTAAAAAATAGAAGAAAAAAAATAAGCAGTTAGCTGCCTAGTCGATTTTTTCGCTGATTTACCAAATTTCTAGACGTTTGGGTAGCGTCTAGGCCGATTTTTAGAAAACTGATGAAATCTACATTGGATATTTTTTGGTTGGGTAGCTTAGAGTGAGACTCAGTCGGCTCTCCCTCTTTCTCCAAATAAGAGTGGGTCCCGTTAATTCTTTTTTTCTTTTTCTTTGATTTTGGTCGTTTATTAAAAAAAGTGTAAGGGTAAAATAGGCATGACCTATTTTGGTTTTGTTTCTCCTTTCTTGGTCCCTAAGTTTAGGCATTTTTGGAAACAAAATCTTTAATTAGATTTTGGTTTTTCTTGGTCCTAAAGTTTAGGAGTCATTTTTGAAAACAAAATATTCCTAAAGATTTTCTGTTGCATTTTTTGAAACAAAATATTCCAAATGATTTTTGGTTTCTTGATCCTAAAGTTTATGAGTAATTTTGGAAACAAAATCTTTGCAAAAATCCTCCCTTATGTCGTGTCTTGACGTCCTAGTTTATTTGGTAAGAAAATCTAGCTAATAAGGAAGTTGATTTGATTTCTAATTCTAATCATTTTTCATATTGGAGTTCGTTTCCTTCTTTATATGTATGTTTTCTTCACATTATAAATAGAAGACATGAGGAACGGCTGAATAGACGTGCAGACATAGAGAGAATTCAAATGCATAGAGAGCAGAAAATTCAGAGCAGAATATTTAGAATTTCAGTAGTTTCAGAATTCCAGAATTGTGCAAAATTTGAATGTAGCTTCCAATGCAGCAACATCAGAAGCTACATTGAAAATTGTTGAAACTTTTTGTTTTCCTGTCAGATTTTAGGAAGCTGTTTGTTTCTTTCCACGTTTGATTTCACATTCTTTTTGTAAAACAATTCATCTTTTTTAGAGAAATCTTTTTGGCCATGAGGCTAGATCTACAAGTATATGCTTGTAGATTGTTTGGTAAACCTTTATGCTTATTTCGTGTTTTATTGTTAAAGTCTTCATCTGTTTTACTTTTCTGCCCATTGTGACTTCCATTGTAGCTTCATCAGAAGCTACATTGGAAACTGCATTGACAGTTTTTTGAGAATCATAGCTACTATTGTTCCTACAAAAAGATATATTTTTAAGAAATACACATTTTTATCTATAAATAGAGACTTGGTTTGACTCATTTGAATACCAAATGATTTTTTTTTCAAAATTTAAAATTATTGGAGATAAAGATGGTAGGATATAAAAGATTATTATGGTTCGTGTCAAGCTGTTGTAAACTTTTATATTTTAGAAATTATTTTATCAGTTTACCCTTATGTTTTTTTCCTACTTTAATTATGACCACATACACAAGGGCTTTAATGAAAATTGTAAGAATGAATTTATATTTAAAAGTTTTCTCCAACATTATATTTTTTCTCTATTCTTTTAATTTTTTATTCTTCTTAATTTTGTTTGATTTTAATTTAATTAATATATATATATATATATATATATATATATATATATATATATATATATATATATATGTCAGTGTGTTTAATGCATGAGTGTAAAACTAGTTTATCACTTAATTTGGAAAACATCCATAAAAAATTGAGCTCTCAGGTCCAAATTAGACATCATGTGCCAAGCACGTGATCTTACCACGTGCAGAGCACGCGAGCAAGACATGTGTGTGGCATGTGAATACTACAGTTGCCCCATCGCAAAGGGATCAAGTCTTTAGCAACCTGAGGGTTTTAACTCGAGCAGAGATCCAGCCTCAACGAGCATGTCAGGGTATCGCCCATTGTAAAGCCTAAATGTTTAAAGATGTTGGAAAGTGGGGAACCAAGCTAGCATGGTTATCGATCACCCACACGTCTCAAACGTGGCCCATATGTCGCCTTGTAATAGCCCCAACGTGCTCGGCAATTATTGTCACTTTACTTGACAGCCACATATTTTTGGCTATAAAAGCCTGACTCCAATGAGAAACAAGGTATGCACACAAATACTAAATTAAAACTTTGTCAAATTGTTTACCCAACAATGAATTGTACTGATTCTCACGTCGAAAAACATTTATAAGAAAAACCCCTACCATAATCCAAGTGTTTTCTCGTGTATTGGCAGGTTACCGGCCTAGTTCTTTCTTATTTTTCTTCAATGATGTTCAAGCAAGAGTGACATATATTAATCAAAATAGCAACCAAACCAAGAATAAAAAGATAAAGGTAACATATAAAAAATACAAAATAAAATTTTATTTGAATAGCCTAATATGGGATAATATATATTATAAGAACAGAGGAAGGAATATATTTTCAATATTTTAAATAATGTTGGGTAGAATCTATACATACATTTATTTAATATAAATAATATTTTATGTAAATCACACCTTATCCCACAACCTATTTCTAGAAAAAAAAAATTAATGAGGCTTAACTAACATTAACGTTTCATCTATGAAGATAAACTATTGTTTTCGTCCTAACAAACTGTTTTGGTTTGCTTTTACCTATTATCTCTAATCTTAAAAAAGTATTTCCCTTCGTTTTCAAATTATCGTCCATTTTTTTTTTTCGTCCGTTCTAAATTAATTCTCCCCTTTCAAAACTTTTCCTTTAGAAATATTTTTACTACTTTACATTTATTTTTTCTACTTACTTTAATTATTACCACATGCTTCATGACATTAAAAAAATCACACATTTCATATATATTTATAATATAATCAATTATTATTTTTTTAAACGATATGTCAAGTCAAAAAAACGATAGTTTGAAAACAGAAGCAATAGTTTTAATTATTTGTTGGAAAAGTTGTTAAAGACAATACCACAATACTACTTAAAATACGTTTACTACATTTTAGGTTATACAATTAAAACTAATAAAAAATATTAAGAAAACTACTCATATCAACTTTTAAAGTTTTCTATAACCCTGTGGTCAAAGTTGAATTAATTAAATTGACTATAAAAATTGGAAAAATTACAAGCCGGTACAACTTTTAAAACATGTTTTCAAATAAATCCAGGTATTTTTTAGACATTTCTTTTAGATACAATTTTAGGGCAAATTTACGCTGCCTCTTTATTTCGTATCGGGAAAAAGTACGTCGTCTTCTCCCGCCCACCCCGCGCTCATAGCTTCATTTCGCTTTATGCCTCGCTTCTCACGCCGCCGTAGTTCGCTTTCTTTGCTGACGCCGTTCAAATTTACGCCCCCAAAATTTTGCATTGACGATTTCAGAAATTCCAAAGAATTCAATTGAAAGGTATGTCCCTTTAAAAATTCTTTCATTCTCAATTATATGCCTTAGGTTTCTTGATGCCGGGCTTGGCATTATAGTTTCGGATTGATTTTGTTTCGTGATCGAGTTTCGGATTGATTTTGGTCCTCGAAAATATCAAATGCATCCCGATGCCGGGCTTGGCATCGAGTTTCTTTCGGATTAATTTGGTACCGCATAATACCGTCAAATTCATCCCGATGCCGTGGTTTGGCATCGAGTTTGTTTATTGATTTTGGTCGCCCAAAATATCGTTGTCATCATCCGATGCCGTGTCTTGGCATCGACTTTCACATTAAAGTTGGTACGCATATTGCTATCAATGAATCCCGATGCCATGTCTTGGCATCGAGTTTCAGATTGATTTGTTCCCGCATAATGGCTTGCGATTGAGATTGAGGCTTTAAGACTATAAATATATTATTGGGGAACATTTTCCTAAGTGATAGATTTATTTAGAATTGTGCAAAGTGTGTATATCTTCACTTTCACCTTTCTCCTCGATCATAAATGATTTTGTTTCCTTATGTAACAGCTTGAGCAAGCAAGAGGATCTTATTGTTAATGGAGTCCGTTGTTATGATTTTGCTTTGAAATTTAGGGAGAGACAATTGTGAAAAGGGTTACGATGGTTTTGAGTTTTCTCGATTTGTCGTTATCAATTACAAGCAAATATTCTCTTAATGTTGAAACTTTGAGATTGAGATATTCTCTTGGACCTCATCAAAATTGTATTTTATCAAATGATGAAGATTTTTTGAATATGTTGGTGCCGGGTAAAATTCTAAGCATTTATGTTATTTCAAAGAGATGTTATTGATGTTTTGGGTGCAATTGTTGATGGTGTAGAGAATGATTTGGGGTCAAAGGTTGATTTTGGTCCTTCTAGGATTAGTTTGGATGCTTCTTCTTCTTATAAGTCAAAGGGTGATTTTGGTCCTTCTAGGAGTAGTTTGGATGCTTCTTCTTCTCATAATGGTAAATCGTTGATGTTGGTTTTGTCTTGAAATTGATAATGAAAGTTATCCTCGCTTATGATTTTTTTCCTCGTTACATCTTCCAAGAATTTGTTATCGCTTGGTTGGGAAGAGATTATCACCGGATCCGACAAATATTTAAAGGTGGCATTAGAGAGTTTCGCATCGAACTTATGAAATATTCTATGAAACTTGGATTTGAATATGTTTTTGCTAGGAATGAGAGTAAGAGGGCTACTGTTGTTTGTGGTAATAAATTCATTGATAAATGTGATTGGTTCATCAAGTGTGTTGTTTCTAGTGTTGATAATTCTATAATTATAAAGAAGTGCAATCTTACACACAGTTGCAAAGTTTCTTTTATTGATGGAGTTAAGAAATCAAAAAGGATGGGTTATAATGTAATTGCAGATTTTATTTGTGATAATGTTCGAGTCACCAAATTATTCTCGCGAAGGATGTAATTGAGTATGTTAGGATCCATTATGGGGTTGAGATATCATATATGACAAAGCATGGAGAAGTGTTGAGGTTGCTCGTAATAAGGTATTTGGTAGTTATGATGAATCGCTTTGATGAGTTGCGTGGTATGTTGAAGCTTTGAAGAAGAGTAATCCAGCGCTTTGGCATTTATTGAATCGATTCCATTTCAAAATGTTTCACCCTGCTATTCATATGTTTTCGTGCATGTTTGGATGGTTTTAATTATTGTCGGCCTATATTGTTTGTAGATCGGACATTTATGAAATCTCGATGTAAGTCAACTCTCTTATCCGCCACGGCAAAGGATGGTAATCAAGGTAAGTCAGACGTGACACTTATATTGGTTTGTGTTTTCTATGTGTTTTGATGTGAAAGTTGTTGTTTTACTAATTTGAATATTTCATTTTTGTTTTTATATAGGACTATTTCCATTTGCCTTGCTGTTGTAAGTTCGAAAATTATGATAATTGGCATTGGTTTCTTTCAAAAGTAAAAGAAGCGTAATGGTCGTGATGTGCTTATTGTATCAGATCGAAATGTTGGGTTGATGCAAGCGATTCCAGATGTTTTTGGTAGTTCTAAGCATTTTTTTTGTTTGGTTCATCTTTGTCGTAATTTGAAAGATATGTGTGGTGGCAAGCGTTCTTCCTTTCGCAAGAATATTTGTTTAAAATTTAAAGAATGTGCTTATGCGCCTACAGTTGAGTTGTTTGAGAAGAAGCTTGAGGTATTTAAAGGAGTTGGTGACGATTGCCTTAGATTTTTGGTTGACCTTCCTTTTCGCATTGGGCCATTGCACATTGTTCGATAATCGTTATTCTCGAACTTACATCAAATGCCGCAGAGTCATTCAACAATTGGATTATTGATGCTCGAGGACTTCCTATCACTTGTATGGTGGACAGATAAGAAAAAAACTTATGGTATGGTTTGTCGAAAGACCGAATAATGGTTTGAAATGGAACAAGCTTCTGTGCTAAGATGGATAAAAAGTGGATAGAGAATTTGAAATTTGGTATGTCATGGCAGTTATGAAAGCTACTAACTCTATTTATGAAGTTGTATCTAATCCTACTGCGGCGAAGTTGATTTGGATTGTCGAACATGTTCTTGCTATCAATGGCAGATTCAAGGCTTCCCATGCTGTCATGCTGTTGTTGTTATTGTCAGAGCACAGAGAGCAGTTGAAGACATAATTGATAAATACTTTTTAAATAGTTATTATGTCAAGTGCTACGAGGGAAGCCTTATTCCAATTCCAACAACTTATAAGTATGAGATTCAAAAAATCATCGAAGCTTCTTTCAAGAATCTTACCCCCAAAGAATGAAGAAATTGCCCGGACGCTAAGAAGAAGCGAATTGCATCCAAGGGTGAAATTCGTAGTAGTACAAGGAAACATAAATGTAGTAGATGTAATAAATGTTGTAATCACAATTCTAGGACATGTAGAGATTCAAGTAATGTTGATTATATTTTAGTTGACTAACCGAAGAATTTATGAGTTTGATTATTGGAATTGACGCAACGTAAATTGATTTTGTTTTGTGGTCCCGAAAAGTTGCAATCTTTGTTATCAATTTTTTGAAATTGCCAATGGAACCCGATGCCGGGTTGGCATCGTAGCTTCGATTGATTTGGGTCCCGCAAAATCCATTCAATGGAACCCGATGCCGCCAAGCATCGAGTTTCTGATTGATTTGGTCCCGCAAAATCTAGTCAATGGAACCCGATGCCGTGGTTGGCATCGAGTTTCGGATTGATTTTGGTCCCGCAAAATCTAGTCAATGTTCAACCCGATGCCGGGTTGGCATCGAGTTTCTTCGATTGATTTTGGTCCTCCAAAATCAAGTCAAATGCATCCTGATGCCAGGGGTTGGCATCAGAGCTTCTGGATTGATTTGGGTCCTGCAAAATCCAGTCAAATGCAACCTGATGCCAGGTCTTGGCATCAGAGGTTTTGGATTGATTTTGGTCCTCCAAAATCAAAGTCAATGCATCCTCGATGCCGTGGTTGGCATCGAGTTTTCGGATTGATTTGGTCCTACAAAATCCATTCAAATGCAACCCGATGCCGTGCTTGGCACGAGGTTCTCGATTAATTTTGGCACCGATATTGTCATTAAATTTATCCCGATGCCGTGTGATTGGCATCGTATTCTTTCGATTGATTTTGGTCCTCCAAATCATGTCAAATGTATCCTCGATGGTATTATGTAACAAATTGCACATGGCCATCGACTGCTTTTTACAAAAAGACCATCAATATTTGTAATTTGATACAAATGAGCAGGACAATGTCAAAAGTAAACAATAAACCATCATAATGTTTACATCCCAAACACTTCTCCCAAATTTCCAAATTAGAACATTGTTTTAAGCAGTTGTGTGAATATTGTTTCCATCGCTCTATGAATAACCACTCCATCATTTTTTTCTACATTTTTGCTTATATGATACCGCCATGATTCTTCCTGACCTTCTTGTACTTTTTTAATCTCTTTTTCAATCTTTTGTTTCTTCTTTCCCTTCATTTCTTCACTTTGATCTGTTTTGATCTTTTCTTTCGAGGTTTCTTCTTTTCTCGAGCCTTTGTTCTTTTTCTTCATTTGCTGTTGCTTTTTTGACGCTCCTTCTTTCCGAGCCTCCTTTTTTGCTCTCATTTTGTATCTTTTTTTTTTCTTTTTGTCATCTGCTCCTTCCGGTGGTTGTTATTGCCGCAACGACAGGCACCACCCTCGTGTATTTTCTTCCGTGACCTTCTTCTTTTTTTCTCGATTTCCTTCTTCAATGTGCTTGATTTCATCTTCTTTGTTCTTTATCTTCTTCCTCTTCTTGGACATTCCAAAGTTTTTTCTTTTCAAGATTTGTGGGATCTAGTTCTAAAAACTTTCGCCAAAAAAAATATTGACTAATGTAAGGATGTATTATGCAGATCGTAATAGGTTTTCAAGTTGTATTAACTTACCTTTTTTCAAACTGTGATAAAAATATCCCTCACTCATGGATATAATTTTGATAAGTCCCATTTCAAGAAATTGGGAAGCTTTTCCGTAAACTTGAAGAATGTCCAATTTTTCACGTAGTAGATACTATAAAAAAAAAAATTGTATTAATAAATTACAATTAACAATTAGTCAAATGTATAAGTTTTTTTTTTTTTTTTTTTTTTTTTTTTTTTTTTTTTTTTTTTTTTATTTTTTTTTTTTTTTTTTTTTTTTTTTTTTTTTTTTTTTTTTTTTTTTTTTTTTTTTTGTAAGTATCAATATGGACTCTCGCCGTATGTTTGCAGCATCAGCTTGAAATTTATCCGGGAAACACTTCTTTATAAAGTCATTCCTTTGGAATTGAGGGTTACCAATATTGATTTCCTTGTCACCATCCTTTATTCCAAAACCAACTTTGCATCATTTGGTTTCAAATCGAATCAGATTCCTTCCAATTTTGAAAATTTTCTCTGCCCTTTCGATGAAGCATTTTATAACTGATTGATCGCTTCATCGCCTTTCATATATTTTTGATTTCGCTTGCTATTTGTCATTTCCTGAATAATGTACCGTATCGGTGTTTCTTTTAATGCGTTAATTGCTTGTAAATTGAACGGATTTCAATTGCTTATGTAGTGCTTGAATGCTACATTCAGATTTGCGTATTTTTTTGTTGTATCTCAGACATAAAATAATTAAATAAATAAATACTATTTTCAACTTTCTTTCTTACATTACTTCTATATTAGACATAAAAACAACCATAATATAAAACAATTTATATTATAATATAAAAGAATTTAAAATTTTATAGGTAAGTTGATAAAACAATCATATAAACAATTATAATATAAAACAATTATATTATAAAACAATTATAGGTAAGTCAATTAAATGCCTTGAAATCCATCCTGATGCCAATGACAGGCATCAGAGTTTTTGTATTCATCCATCCTGATGCCAATGACAGGCAACAGAGTTTCTGGATTATAAAGCAATCATACAAACAATTATAATATAAAACAATTATAATATAAAACAATCGTAATATAAAACAATCGTAATATAAAACAATCGTAATAATGTTAATAAAATTTTAGTTATTAGGGTACCTGTAGCATCTTCAACTCGCTGATTGATCTTTGAACATTGTTTTTTGTCTCGATTGCCTTCAAAGATGTTTATTGATTCGTGAAATTCTTTCTTGTAGCCATAATTTGGGTAATGTTTAGTGAAGAAAAGTAGGTCGATGGGTATTTTTAAAATTTTAGGGTTTGTATTGAAATTGGGTGTGCCGTGTTATGTAATGCTTTGCTTGAAGTCCCGATGCCTACAAGGCATCGAAAAAAAACGCAAGTCAATTAAATGCCTTGAAATCCATCCTGATGCCAATTACAGGCATCAGAGTTTTTGTATTAATTTTGATTCTGTCAAATGCTTTGAAATTCATCCTGATGCCAGGTCTTGGCATCAGAGTTTTTCAATAAAATTTGATCCTGCATAATGCTTAAAAATTGATCCTGATGCCAGGTCTTGGCATCAGAGTTTTTGAATTAATGGCATTTTTGTCATTTTAGGCATTTAACCGTTATTTCCTCGATGCCGGCCTTGGCATCGTAAAATTTGTCTCATTAATTTTTCATACCGCCAAAATCCCATGGCTTGGTCGCATCGAAAATACAGACATTTCACCGCCTTTTTGTATTCGTGATATATACGAATATACATTTTTAATGAACCCCAAATACAAGAAATATATATACACTAGCAATTTTGAAAAATGTTATTCAAAATCGATTATCCTTAATACGATATTCGTAAAAAAGGAGTTCTTCACACTAACGATACTTGAAATGGAAAATCAAAATTTACCTGCTTCATCTTCACAAAGAACCACACAGACAGCTGTAGAGAAGGCAATGTGAGTATTATTTCAAAGTTTTTAGGGTTTAAATGAAGAAGTTATAGTGTTTGTATTTTATTATGATTTTTTATATTTGATATTTCTCGATGCCTCGATTGTTTAATTTATTACCATGAACAATTTTTTTTGTCTAATGCGCTTTCAAAGAAAGCTAAAACATCAAAGAAATCGAATATTGTTTCTGGAAGAGTAAGATCAAATGTGCTTCTATTAAAAACAAAGATTTGAAGAAAAATTAACATTCGTGATGAGCATATTGTGATGTTGAAGAAGACTCCTTTTGCAATTTTGGTGGAAGCCTCACTTCAAAGTGAGAATGTTGATGAATACCGCAACATTAATAAGAACTTATTGTTATCAATGGTTGATTGTTTTGTAAAAGGAGGGAAGAAGTACTTTCGCTTGGAAAAACAAAATTACAATTGAAGAGGGACATAAGGGATGTTTTGGTGTAAAGGATGGGGTGAAGGAAATTGATGTTTCCCTTTACAAGATGAATCGAACTCTCAGCTTTTTGAAACATTTTCCACAAAGTTTGGGACGAAAAAATTTTAATGAAAGGTTGATGCCATCCGTGATTAAGTAGTATTAGTAGAATAATTGAGAAAGGAGAAGAAGATGATATTAAGGATGTTGCATGTTTAATAACTTTATTGGTGTTAGCGATTTTTTTCTTCCGAAGAATTATTATTATCATGGTCATATGTACAAATTTAGTATCAAATATTGATGAGATTCGTGAATATAACCGGTCAAAACACATAGTAGATAGTTTGATAAATGGTTTGGAGAAGAGGACAAATATAAATGTGGAGAATTGTGCACCTTGATACCTATAGTTATGTTAACTTTATCATAAACTAGTTTTGACTTAATTTTTATATATTTATTACTTATATCTTGTTTGAATTCCAAATTACAAGATGTTTTATGTGAGAAAGCCAACATTTGTATCCCATCGATAATGATGCTACACCACGCTTCCTTAAATGGAATCTATCTTCTATATGTTCTAAAAAAGTTTGCTTTTCCAAATGACAAATATTGTAAGTTTATATATTATTATTATGAACTTCAATTTTTCTTCACTATGGAACATATCTTGTCTAAATATTTTTTGTTTTATATTTTCAGTAGATCATAATGAAGCTAATGAAGAGTTTGTAGTGAAGAAGAACAACATTACGCAGATGATAATTTTACAACTTCAATGCTTGATTTGCCAATAGAAGAAGAACATTTTTCGATATTCATTTACAAGTTAGTCACCCTCTTATCCTATTCAATACCTTAAACAATTTTGATTATTCTTAGGTCAAATGCATCCCGATGTCAATGCTTGGCATCGACTTTCTCAGATTAAAGTTGGTACCGCATATTGCATCAATGCATCCCGATGCTGCGCGCATCGAGTTTCTCGGATTAAATTTGGTACCGCATATTGCCGTTATGCATCCCCGATGCCAAGGCTTGGCATCGACTTTCTCGATTAAATTTCACGCATATTGCCGCTAATCGCATCTCGCCGTGGCTTGCATCGTACTTTCTCGATTGAAATTTGGTATCGATATTGTCAAGTTAAATGCATCCTCGATGTCGCTTGCTTGGCATCGACTTTCTCGCATTAAAGCTGGTACCGCATATTGCTTGTTAATGTATCCCCGATGCCGGCTTGCACTTTCTCGATTAAATTTGCTACCGCATATTGTCGTTAATGTATCCTCGATGCCGGCTTGGCATCGAAGTTTCGATTTTGAATTTGGTACCGCATATTGTCGTCAATGCATCCTCGATGCCGTGGCTTGGCATCGACTTTCTCGACATTGAATTTGGTATCGCATATTGTCGCAATGCATCCCGATGCCGTGGCTTGGCATCGACTTTCCGCAGATTAAAGTTGGTACCGCATACGTTATCAACGCATCCCGATGCCGCCGCTGGGCATCGACTCTCTCGATTAAAGCTTGGTACCGCATATTGTCATTAAATGCATCCCGATGGGCGCTTGGCATCGACTTTCTCGATTAAATTTGCTAATCGCATATTGCCGTTAAATGCATCCTTGCCGTGGCTTGGCATCGACTTTTCGATTTGAATTTTGGCATCGCATATTATTGTCGCCAAATGCATCCCCGATGTCGCGTGCTTGGCACGCAGTCTTCGCATTAAAGCTTGGTACCGCATATTGTCGCCAATGTATCCCGATGCCGTGGCTGGCATCGACTTTCGGATTAAATTTCTAAGTTACCTATTAGTTGTATCTCCCGATGCCGGCTTGGCATCGTAGTTTTGGATTGAATTTGGTATCGCATAGCTATTGCCAATGCATCCTCGATGCCGTGGCTTGGCATCGACTTTCTCGCATTGAATTTGGTAACCGCATATTGCCGTTGTGCATCCCGATGCCGTGGTTTGGCATCGACTTTCTCGCATTAAAGTTGGTACCGCATATTGCTATCAATGCATCCCCATGCCGCTAAGCTTGGCATCGATCACTCTCCGATTAAAGTTGGAATGCGATATATTGTCACAACGATCCCGACGCCGTGGTTTCGGACGACTTTCTAGATTAAATGGTCCTCCAAAATCAAGTCAACAAATTGATTTTTTCATGATTTTTTGTAGGTTTCGATGATCCGCAACAATAGAAAGCAATCTGTGAAAGATAAAGAAAATGAAATTAATAAGTTGAAGTCGAGATGAATCCATTCTCTCTACGCTTGATGGCCTCAAGAAGACTTTGTCTCTCGATATGAAAATGAAATTAATAAGTTGAAGTCCGAGATGAATGACATTCTTTCTACAAGATGGCCCGAAAAAGACTTTAACTGATATGACCATATAATGCAATCAAATGATATTGAGATGAATGTTTTTTTGTCAACAATTGATGGCCTCAAAGAGATTATCCGAAAAGATCATATCATTGAATTGAAAGAGCGTGAAGAAGTTTTGCAAAAGTCAAAAGCTACTCCAATGTTATCTTCTCGAGTTGTCACCAACATCTCAAGAAGAAGGTAATGGAGTTGAACAAGAAACTTTCAATGAACAAGGTGGCAAGATTTGAAACAAGGCCGTTGATTTGAACAAGGTTGTTGATTTGAACAAGGCTATTGTTTTGAAAGATATCAATAGCATGGATGATTTTGTCGTTGAAGTCATTCA
>CM028379.1:160381745-160432788 GCA_013146195.2 Codonopsis lanceolata
TGTCTCATAAAGTGGGTAACAATGATAGGGGTGATTTTGGATTTGGGTTCTTCATGTATCTCTTCATATTGTCATAAATGAGTTTAACTAAAACAACCCAGTTGACTTTTCTCGGCACAATGACTGACCATCGATGCCAATTGGTCTTGATAACCTTGTCTTTGCCCCAGTTTGACAATTAGGCATTTGTCTAAAACATAAGCTAGGGCAGCATAAAGGAAATTTGAAAGATATTTTTCTTTCTATCTGCAGCTATAGGTACAAGACATTTCCCATCATAACAATCCATCACTTTGGACACAATTTCCTTTAATTTAAGATAGACACGAACCTGCAGTGTTGATATTGGGAAAGACATTTAGAATGGTTTGGGTATCAAACACTACATCTATCCCATTGATCTTTCCAGAAAGGGAGTTTGGTATATTTGGTGTGGGTTGCATCTGTTGGAAGAATAGTTATGTTAAGTTTATTTGTAGTGCTATCTTAGAAGGTAAGAAGGGAAAAGTCGAATTTGTGAGGAACATAACCAATTCACGGCCAATGTCAAGTTTGTTTAGTGCGGTGACATCCAAAATGCATCCTAGGTCGGAGTTATCAGCCATTGCACCTGAGTTCAAGAAGAAACTAGGGTTTAAGAGTTTTGGGGAAGGCAATCTGAAGGCGAGCAAAGAGATAGGCGAAAACTTTTTGCGAAGATTTTTTAGTTTTTGAAAACTTTTGTTTTTGATTTTTTGGTTTTGAGTTTTTGAAGTTTTCAAAATGATTGAGGGGTTATATCAAGAAGCCTTTTTGGGATAAGTGAGTGATAAATATGGGGACTTCAAGAAGCCTTTTGATAAGTGAGTTAAAAGCTATGGGCTTGATAAAAAAAACTACAGGCGCCTTGGCTGTAGTTTTTGGGTCTCCTTGCCAACATTTAAAATTTGTCAGTTTTAGTGGAATGTGTCTAGTCTGTCGTCAGTTTGAGAAGGTGAGTATTTTTAGAGACACGACGTGTCCGCATCAACTGATATAAAACACATGTGTATGTGGCATAATTAAATTAGGATTAATTGCAGAGAGTAAAGTTATCAAGTGTTGACCAAAAAAAGAAAGTTTCAATTAGCCTTTTTTTTCTTTTTTTTTTCCTTCCAATTCTACCGATATTTATTGATTCTTTGGGCAAAAGTATCAAAGGTTTCCTCATTAATTTTTGAAGTAAAGTAAATAACGTAACGTTAGTCTTTGTAATTATTTCTAATTTTACTTATTTGTTGTTATCGGAACTAAAATTTTATATAAAGTATTTAAGTAATTCTAAATCATTCATGCTTGAACAATCTACTTTTAGTTATTTAAGTTACATTAGGTTACATTACCTTACGTTAAGTTAAGTTAAGTTAAGTTAAGTTAAGTTACGTTACGTTAAGTTAAGTTACGTTACGTTACGTTACGTTACGTTGCGTTACGTTGCGTTACGTTAAGTTAAGTTAAGTTAAGTTACGTTACGTTACGTTAAGTTACGTTACGTTATGTTAAGTTATGTTTTAGTTAAGTTAAGATTAAGTTAAGATTAAGTTAAGTTAAGTTGCGTTACGTTAAGTTACGTTCGTTAAGTTAAGTTAAGTTACGTTAGTTAAGTTAAGTTAGTTAAGTTAAGTTAAGTTACATTTACATTGTTGAAAGTTACGTTCGTTAAGTTTTAAGTTCGTTACGTTGCGTTACGTTAAGTTAAGTTAAGTTAAGTTAAGTTAAGTTATGTTACGTTACGTTACGTTAAGTTAAGTTAAGTTAAGTTAAGTTACGTTACGTTATGTTAAGTTACGTTAAGTTAAGTTAAATTAAGTTAAGTTAAGCTACGTTACATTAAGTTAAGTTAAGTTAAGTTACGTTACGTTACATTTCGTTACATTACGTTAAGTTAAGTTAAGTTAAATTAAGTTAAGTTAAGTTAAGTTATGTTGCGTTACGTTACGTTACGTTACGTTACTTTACGTTACGTTAAGTTAAGCTAAGTTACGTTACATTACGTTACGTTATGTTACGTGACATTACGTTAAGTTAAGTTAAGTTAAGTTACGTAATGTTGAGTTACGTTAAGTTAAGTTAAGTTAAGTTACGTTACATTACGTTAAGTTAAGTTACGTTAAGTTAAGTTAAGTTACATTACGTTACGTCTTATCATAACACAACGTAACGTAACATTACGTCTTATCATAACACAACGTTACGTCTTATCATAACACAATAACGTTACGTCTTATCATAACACTAGCGTAGCGTAACGTTAGGTCTTATCATAACACAGCGTTACGTCTTATCATAACGTAACGTAACGTTACGTCTTATCATAACACAATGTACGTCTTATCATAACCTGATGTAGCGTAACATTACGTCTTATCATAACACAATGTTACGTCTTATCATAACACAATGTAGCGTAACGTTAGGTCTTATCATAACACGTTACGTCTTATCATAACCTGGCGTAACGTTACGTCTTATCATAACACAACGCGTTACGTCTTATCATAACACAACGTAGCGTAACGTTAGGTCTTATCATAACACAACGTAACGTAACATTACGTCTTATCATAACACAACGTTACGTCTTATCATAACACAACGTAACGTAACGTTACGTCTTATCATAACACAACGTAACGTAACGTTACGTCTTATCATAACACAACGTTACGTCTTATCATAACACAACGTAACGTAACATTAGGTCTTATCATAACACAATGTTACGTCTTATCATAACACAACGTAACGTAACATTACGTCTTATCATAACACAACGTAACGTTACGTTACGCCTTATCATAACATAACATAACGTAACATTACGTCTTATCATAACACAACGTAGCGTAACGTTACGTCTTATCATAACACAACGTAACGTAACATTACGTCATATCATAACAAAACGTTACGTCTTATCATAACACAACGTAACGTTATGTTACGTCTTATCATAACACGATGTAACGTAACATTATGTCTTATCATAACACAACATTACGTCTTATCATAACACAATGTAACATAACGTTAGGTCTTATCATAACATAACGTTACGTCTTATCATAATACAAGGTAATGTAACATTAGGTCTTATCATAACACAACGTTACGTCTTATCATAACACAACGTAACGTAACGTTATGTCTTACCATAACACAATGTTACGTCTTATCATAATACAACGTAACGTAACATTAGGTCTTATCATAACACAACGTTACGTCTTATCATAACACAACGTAACATAACATTACATCTTATCATAACACAACGTAACGTTACGTCTTATCATACCACAACGTAGCGTAACATTAGGTCTTATCATAACACAATGTTACGTCTTATCATACCACAACGTAACGTAACATTACGTCTTATCATAACACAACGTTACGTCTTATCATACGGCGTAGCGTAGCGTAACGTAGCAATTTAACCTAACAACCAATGTAGCGCGTAGCTTAACCTAACTTAACTAACATAACATAGCGTAGTGGCAACTTAGCAACAACCGTAATGCAACTTAACGCAACCAGCACGTGGCAGCAACAACCTAATGTAATGTAACGCTTGCGTTAAGTTAAGTTAAGTTAACCTAACAACATTACAACCTAGCGCAGCGTAACTAGCGTAACTTAACTGTAAGCGCGGCGTGTGTAACTTAACGTAACTTAACGCGTGGGTAAGGTAGCAACTTAACTTAACCTAATTAGCGTAGCGTCTTAGTAGCGTTGCGATGCGTTACGTTAAGTTGTGTTACTTATCTTTAATTTAATTACTAATTCATAGTTATTTTTTGATAGCTATGTAATAATATGAAAATAACAAAAAAAAGTGACAACGTTTGATAGACACTTGATAACTAGGCCCATAAATAGGTAATACGTAATAAGTTTTTCTTATTTTTGACCAAAAATTTTGAAAAGTCCCTCCAATGCCATATTCCCCCTAAAATTTGAAAAACAAGTGTCTGAATATTGAATTGAAACGTTTTTCCCACCTAGGGCTTATACTCATAATTCACTCCAACTCAAAACTCTCCCTCCAACAGTTCTTGTCTTCGTCTTCTTGACCTAGGGCTTCTACCGCATAATCCAACGCACATACTCTCTCAATTCCAACACCATACTCCCTCTCTTCGAACAACGAACAACTCAACCTATGGCTGACTCAAACAAAATTGATTCCCAAAAACTGGAAACCCCAATTTTTCAAGAGAAGGAACTCAAATCATATGACTGCAATTTGATAAGAGTTTGCAATTGTGGTGTTCACGAACCTATGTGGACATCTTGGAGTGATGAAAACCAAAGTAGAAGGTTCATTGTATGTGCAAACTATAAGGTTATATTTGTTTCTTTTTTCATTATTAATTATATGTGAATGTTTATTTATTTATTTTATTTTCAATCTCAGGATCAAGCTAACCACTGTAAGTTTTTTGCTTGGATTGACCCACCACTGCCTGAGAGATAAAACAAATAGTTATTTGTGGACGACTTAGATCACAACTAGTGGATTTGAAACATGAGGTTGAGAAACTTGAAAGGCAACTCAGACAAATGGTTCAACAAGTTGAAAAATTGAAGATAAAGAAGAAAAATCTCAAGGTAGAAGCAAGAAAATTGGACGAACAATTTTTGAAGTCAAAAGAAAGAGCTCAGTCCTATTTTTGTACAATTCTCATAATTTGGACAATTGTTATTGGCCTGATTATTGGAATGTTCAAGGGAGACACAAATTCCAACAATTTGTCGCTTCCTTAGTGTTTAATTGTAATGCATTATTGCTTGAATCTAGATATTCCATATGAACATTTTATTACTATGCTTAATTAATGGAACTTTTTGTTATTTAGTGATTCATTTACCTGAATCATTTGTTATACAATTGGTTAAGTAATCGACCTATTAATATCAGTAGTTAGCTGACATGCTGTCTAAAAGAAACATATTGCAAAAACTAATGTTACGTTATTTATAGCTAATTTGGATGCTACTGTAGTTTTTTCGACCAAGGCATTCCTGCTGGATTTACAGCTGCTGTGAACCTACCTGCAAATAACTAAAATTAGAAATAATTACAGTTTCTCACCTACTGAATTTAGGTCACCTCACTTTAATAGATTTATCCTTGTAAAATTCAACAGGTTGAGTAAATAATGTCTTGCATGATTTAACTTACCTAAAACATAGGTTGATTATTAATAAAATTGATTAGACTTTAGCAAGTGTAAAAGTTTTTCTTGCTGAATATCAGCAGGTAGGCCTACAACCTTGTTTTATCACTTTAAGCATGAGTCAAGTAACTTAAGTCAGTTACTTGACTCATTTGTTATAATATTGAGTTAAGTAATCGACTTTACACTAGTCAAAACATAGTTAGTTATTAATAAAATTGATTAGACTTTAGCAAGTGTAAAAGTTCTTCCTGTTGAATATCAGCAGGTAGGCCTACAACCTTGTTTTATCACTTTAAACATGAGTCAAGTAACTGAAGTCAGCTACTTGACTCATTTGTTATAATATTGGGTTGGGTAATCGACTCTACACTAGTCAAAACATAGTTGGTTATTAATAAAATTGATTAGAATTTAGCAAGTGTAAAAGTTCTTCCTGCTGAAAATCAGCAGGTAGTCCTACAACCTTGTTTTATCACTTTAAGCATGAGTCAAGTAACTAAAGTCAGTTACTTGACTTATTTGTTATAATATTGGGTTGAGTAATCGACCATACACTTGTCAAAACATAGTTGGTTATTAATAAAATTGATTAGACTTTAGCAAGTGTGAAAGTTCTTTCTTCTGAATATCAGCAGGTAGGTCTACAACCTTGTTTTATCACTTTAAGCATGAGTCAAGTAATTGAAGTCAGTTACTTGACTCATTTGTTATAATATTGAGTTGAGTAATTGATCTTACACTAGTCAAAACATAGTTGGTTATTCATAAAATTGATTAGACTTTAGCAAGTGTAAAAGTTTTTCCTACTGAATATCAGCAGGTAGGCCTAGAACCTTATTTTATCACTTTAAGAATGAGTCAAGTAACTGAAGTCAGTTACTTGACTCATTTGTTATATATTGGGTTGAGTAATCAACCCTACCCTCTGCAATTAATCAACACAAGTAAGTTATGTTACCGAAGTCAGTTACTTGACTCATTTGTTATAGGTTGGGTAAAATATGGTCGTCCTATTATGATATTATCTCAAAGAACTCCATCCTCTTATATTATGAACAAAGTAGCATCAATTCTGGATGCTACTGTAGTTCTTTCGACAAAGGCATTCCTGTTGGATTTACAGCTGATGTGAACCTACCTACTGATCTGTTGTAGCATCCTCTCATATTATGAACAAAGTAGATTGTTCAAACATGAATGATTTAGAATTACTTAAATACATTATATAAAATTTTAGTTCCGAAAACAGCAAATAACTAAATTTAGAAATAATTACAGTTTCTTTCCTATTGAATTTGGGTCACTTCACTTAAATAGATTTATCCTTGTGAAATTCAACAGGTTAAGTAAATAATGTCTTGCATGATTTAACGTAGCCAAAACATAGGTTGGTTATTAATAAAATTGATTAGACTTTAGCAAGTCTAAAAGTTATTCCTGCTGAATATCAGCAAGTAGGCCTACAACCTTCTTTTATCACTCTAAGCATGAAGTCAGTTACTTGACTCATTTATTATATATTGGGTTGAGTAATCGACCCTACTCTTTGCAATTAATCAACACAAGTAAGTTAAGTTACCGAAGTCAGTTACTTGACTCATTTGTTATAGGTTGGGTAAAATATGGTCGTCATATTTTGATATTATCTCAAAGAACTCCATCCTCTTATATTATGAACAAAGTAGCATCCTCTCATATTATGGTGGCAAAGCTACTTATGCGGGTATAGTAGCGCAAAACTAGCTCTTGTTTTGAATCATTTGGGCAGACCCGATGTAATCGATCCCACTCTCTTCAAGTTTAATCAACCACCAGTGTTAAACCGAGTCATTTACTCGACCCTATGCAAGTTTAATGAACACTATGCAAATATGAAATCTGATATACAAACTTTACAAACTCATATAAGAAATAGTACCCAACATTGAAATTCAAAATTAAAGTTACAATACATTGAAATCTGAACTGTTCATTACAAAATATATAAATTTCAAATCCAACAGTTACTAAATTTGTGAATGCCTATCACTCATAGGGGTTTGATCACGACACGAAGGCGGTTGTGGCCAACTTGTCGACACCTACTGCATCTTTGTCTTCTAGAAAACTCTCTAGTTGACGGAACTCTTATTGTTGTACGACGTCCAGCTCGACGTCGGACTAAAGGTGGCAGGATAGTCATTTCCTTAATATTATCTGGAATGTCTCATTCTTCTTCAATGGGCACTAGGAAGATGTTTTGGGAATACGACACTCTCCAACACTCAGTTGTATAGAATGATGAACACAATGGGTGCACAGAAAAACCTCTCCTTTTTGCAACTGCTATTGCATGCTCGCATGGTAGGTGGTCTAACTGAAATTTTTGGCAGGTGCAAGTATTCCCATCAAAGTTAACTGTGTAATTCTTGGTCCCGCTCCTCACCACATACTTGGACTGAGCAATTAATGGGTTCAACCACTGTAAACTTATTGGCTTTTTGAATTGGTTTGCCTAATTTATCTTCCATTGTTGGGGTTAAAATGGTTGTACAACTTTGTGATGCTTCGCGCCTTTCACAAAACCACGCCTGTAACTTTTTTCCAATAAACTCAAGTAGCGAAAGTATAGGACTCTATCGGGCTTTCCTAAAAACTGAGTTGAGAGACTCTGCATTGTTTGAAGTTATGATATTGCAACGGTCTCCTTTGAAATATGACCTTGCCCAAGTTTCGAAATTTGTTTCGCTAAGATATTTCCAACCCTTCTCGTCAGTTTTCTCAATTTCAGACATATGCTTGCGAAACTCTTCTCTAGTATATGCCTCTGCAGCTCTCTTGAAAAGAACAATCCTTAAGTTGGCTTTTGTATGATAGATACAATGCGCATGACGTGCATTTTGAAAAACAATACGGACAGCACTAATAAGACTCTTATATCGGTCGGATATCACAACAAGTCCTTCATGGTCACCTGTTATTTCTTTCAACTTTGTAAAAAACCAAAGCCATGATGCATCATTCTCAGAATCAACAACAACCCATGCAAGAGGATATATCTGCATATTTCCATCCTGGCAAGTAGCAATAATCAGCGTACCTTTATATCTTGCAGTTAAAAATGTTCCGTCCATAACAACTATCGGACGCATTGCAGAGTGGACTCCAAGAATGCAAGCCCCATACGCCAAAAAGAAGTACTTAAAGCGGTTTTCACTATCAAGCTCTAAAGAGAAGACTGTTGATGGATTAACCAATTTCAAGTTATGGGCAAATGCGACCAACTTAGCGTAACTATCCTCGACTGAACCCCTTAGGTGTTCTAATGCAGCTTCTCTACACCTCCTCGCTTTTTGATAATTTAGATCTACACACAATGATCGGTAAACGTCGGCAATGACATCAACAGCTCTATACATAGTGTTACGATCCTCGAGCCTTGGTGATATTTGTACTCCAATAATACGCGACGTTGCTTGTCTATGATTAGCCATGGACATATTTAGTGGGCAAGTATGTTCGCCCGTATATTTTCGAATCTGAAAATAATCACATTCTAAGTACTTTGTTGCAAACAAACGCCATTTGCAATTATCATCACCACAAACCATTGTGTACACTTTCTTATTCGATTTTTTTTGTTTTGAACTGAAAGTTGTTGTTCAATGCAAGCAAGTGCATAGCTTCGTGAAGCTCTTTCTTGTTATTGAAGACTTGGCCAACCTTCAAATCAATATCTACATGTAACACTTGTGATGTACTTCCGACCGAAGAAACTAAATGCTCACTTGTGAAGTCATTTCATTCTCGGCTGCCTTGATCTCAATCACCTAGGCTAAAATCAAATCTCGGTGGTGTTGAGAAATTATTCTCCTTATAGAATAAAGATTCTTGAATTACCTCCAACCTATCCGAAGAATCATTCGTATTATGATCGCCTCCTTCAGGTTGCATTTCATCACTACCAACTCGATTATTTTCTTCTTCAAATTGTGTGTCGTCATCATGAACAACTTCATTATTTTCTTCTTCAATTCGCTTGTCACCAGCACCACCAACTATATTATTTTCTTCATCATTTATGTCACCACCAACTCCATTATTTTCTTCTCGGTGTCCATCGCAATTTTCATGGCTCACATGGGTTACACACAGATGAGCCAAATAACCTTGTTTATTAATATTCAAGTACCATTCAACTTCGTTGTTTGAAGTAATCCAAACTGGAATTTGAAAACAATGCACCTTTGTTGGAGTAAGAAATGTTATCTCTATATCATCAACTTTGCAAATGTTTCTTACTTTAGTATATAACTAGGTTATTATTCGTGCGATGCACGGTTGACTTAGTATTGTTTATAAAACTTAATTTTGTAGATAGAATTTGTAAGTTATTTGAATGAACCAACAATAGCAAGATGTCCACATAATTAATAAATCAAAAAAAAAAAAGTGAGATCACGTTGAATCATCAAACCAAAAATCCATGCGAATTTTGTAGATTTAATTTGCAAGCTATTTCATAGTGGTTGTTTGTGGTGTTGGTGGAAAACGTTTAATCAAATTGGATAAAATCTATTTTAAATTGACCAAGTTTTGGTAAAATAATAAAAATTAAAAAATTTCTACCATGAGAATTGAAGAGTATTAATCAAATTAAACTTGTCTAAACCAAATATGATAAAATCTATCAGATAGAAACTGATTTTGTAAACAAACAATGGTAAATAAAAAAACTTTTACCTTGAGAATTGATGAAACACGTTAAAATCAAATGTGATAAAATCTATCCGCAAATAAAAAACTTTTACCATGAAAATTTAGAGTACTAATCAAGTGAACCATGTTAAAATCAAATGTGATAAAATCTATCCGCAAATAAAAAACTTTTACCATGAAAAAATAATAATTATATAGATATATTTAGTACCATATGCATGGTTTTAATAATTTTTGTTTTATTTGCAAAACTTGTAATAAATAATTAATTTTTTTAATTAGAATAATTTGAAGAAAAAAAACAAAAAATAAGGTAAATATTCAAAATTGATCATATAGTCATGTAATTGAAAGATTAGAATCTATGAGAATTGATAAAATATATCCTCAAAAAAAATTACCATAAAATTGGAGTTCTAATAAAGTGAAACATGTTTAAATCAAATGTTATAAAATATATCCGGTATTAACCGATTATGACAATAAAAAATGGTAAAAAAAAAAAACTTTTACCATTTATAAAGGAGGCACATGTTTTAAAATTTATCCGGTTTTAATTTTTGATAGGAAAAAAAATTATAAACTTGTATAGAAGGTGACACGTGAAAGCATATAATTCTTTTAAAACTTTAAGCGTACAACAAAAAGTCGTCATGTGGCAACAACGACTTCTATTTTAATAATAGTTGATAGATAGTTAATTTATTAGTAATTAATAATCAATAAATATATATTAGTAGAATAACAAATAATATAGAATTATCCAGTGGATAATTTGTATAAATTAAAAATTATGAAAATAAAAAAAATGGAAATAGAAGAGTTTTAGTCAAATTAAACTTGTATAAATTATTTAGGATAAAATCTAGTTTAATTAAGCGCTATTTGAAAAAAAAAAACCAAAATCCTAAATCTCTTATCGATAACACGTGGCAGCAACATTGAACATTTAATTTCTATCATAAATCTCTATCATTTCAAAAATGACATGTGGCAGCAACATTGAACATTTAATTAAAGTAAAAAACTTTTACCATTTCAAATTAAATTAAAAAACTTTGAAATCAATTGTGATAATATCAAACTTATCATAACTAACCGTATAAAATTTATCTTAAACTAATTACAAAATGAAATGTGATAAAACTTTTATGAGTAAAATAAAAAAACAATTTATAAGAGGGTGACACATGGCATCACATAATTTTTTTTAATTTTTTTTACATTTTACAGAAAGCGTCATGTGGCGGTAGTGACTTCTGTTTTAATTATAATTAATAGACTCTTCAAATGAAGTTTCTTAATTGATTGCAAATCCTGTTGCATTTTGGTTGCCACTAAATTTCCAAGACCATCCGTTGTTTTCTTCGACAAAATGTTCAAAATAAAACACAGTGGTCCAAATTTTGGTGAAGTCATAACTGCAATGCAATTGAAAAAAAAAATTTAGTCTATAAAATTGTAAAATAAGATTGTAGTTTCATAAATAAAAAAAATGAAAAATATTAAGTTTGTAGTCAATTAAGCCACAAAAATTGCAAATTTGCACTGCAAAGCTTATAGTGAAATAGTTGACCAAACACAATGGTATATACTCAATTATATTCTGTCACTTGAGGTCAATTAATCTACCAAACACACTGCAATAAAATAGATTAATTGACCCCTTAATGTCCAGTTAAATTAAGTTACGATAATGCAAAACAATTTATTTACTTGTGATCAATTAATCGACCAAACACAATGCAATATAGTTGATTAATCGACCAAAATGAAGAAAAGTCGATACCCCTTAAGGTCATTCACTGATTTCAATTAATCAACCAAAGTCAATGCAATGCAATTACTTGATGTCGATTAAGAGACCAACACAATCCACTACCATTAGACTCTCACTGGAACCATTTAATAAAATTCAAGAAAAGGAAACCTAAAGACGAACCTGAATCCAAATATGTCATTCGTAGAGTAACAAAGTTGAGGGATTTTGGAAATAAGCAATATTGGGAAGAGCAAATCGAAAATTGAAAAATCAGTGACAGTTTGCAAATTGAACTAACTGGAAGAGAAAAACGAATAGGGTATTTAAGATATTCAACATAAGGGCATTGAGAACTCATTTAAGAAGAATGATATAATACATATTTTCATTCAAATATGACTATATATGATTGTGTTTCCATAAGTGTGATTATTTTTGTAACCTACCTCTTTTTTATGGCTGAATATGAAGAAACCCCTATGTTAAATGGGTCAAAATTCATAAATCTCAGCGTAACCCCTTGACTTTTAGAAATTACAGCGTCACCCCTCACGTATATAAATACATAGTGTCATTTTTTAACGTTAAAAGTATTATTTTTCAGCATAAAATGTGTCACTTTTGGCTCTAGAAATGTGTCACTTTTCGTTTTTAATGAAAATTATCATTTTTTTTCCTTTAAAAGTGTTACTTTTTTGCCTTAAATGTGTTAATTTTGGTCTTAAATATACCATTTTTGCTTTGAAAAGTGTTACTTTGCATTATAAATGAAAATTGTTACTTTTCTGCATGAAACAGTGAAAATTGTCACTTTATAGCATTGAAAGTGTCACATTTTAGTATTATAAATGTGTCACTTTTGACCGTTAAAGTTTCACTTTACCTTATAAATGAAAATCGTCACTATTAGTTTTAAAGTGTCACTTGTTAGCATTAAAGATGTCACTTTTTAGCATTAAAAATGTTATTTTTGTCATAAGTGTTATTTTACATTTTAATGAAAATTTATATTCTTATTTTTTTTTCACATAAAAAGAGTCACTTTTGACCTTAAGAGGTGCTACTTTTACCTATAAATATATCACTTTTGTCTTTTAAATGAGTCACTTAGCATTTCATTAAAGTTTGTTAGCGTCCGTCAAGAATCCCAAGGCAAATGAGGCTAACATGATGATGAAATTTCAAGACTTGGGAAGAATAAAAAAATAGGTAGCAAATGTTAAAAATGCAGGGGCACCAGAGCAAATAAGAAACATCTCATGAATGTGGTGTCAGCCTTAGTGAGTTGACACATGGCCTGCCATCCTTGTGCGTCACACGAGCTTTATAGACGGATCTAGGTCGATGCGTGTGTTTCAGCCTCATTTATCCGATTTTTAGCCCATTTTGACCCTTCTTTTACTGGGTAACCTGCTGTCTTTGTTGATGGGTTACCAGCTCTATCAACTATCTTTTTAGCCCATTTTAACCCTTCTACCCAAGTTTTTACCTTGGTAGAAAAGGATTCACAACCCCTTGGGGTTATTTTGCACTCGGTAGAAGAACTTGAATATATATATATAAATATAAATTTAACTTCTTTGTCATAACCTTTCTTGGGTGAACAATGATGAGAATCAAACCGCGAATGGTGGATATAAAGATGGAAAAAAGGGAAACGATGAGTGAAAATAAATAAATCTGAATTGGTAACATATGAGCAATGTCTAGACACAATTCTTGTGATTTGTACATAGTAGATTTTTCCTTTTTTTTTCTTCTCTTTGTCTCTCCTTGATCTCACATTTTTCTCTCTAACTCTCTTACGTTTTCACATAAGGTGGTATGACTACAAAAATTAAATATACATGCTTGTTAAATACACTTTGAGGCTAACAAACAATATACATGATCTACCAATGTAAATCATGTTCCA
The DNA here is from genome assembly GCA_013146195.2 of Codonopsis lanceolata. Classification (NCBI taxonomy): domain Eukaryota; kingdom Viridiplantae; phylum Streptophyta; class Magnoliopsida; order Asterales; family Campanulaceae; genus Codonopsis; species Codonopsis lanceolata. Next base: position 160,395,325 of record CM028379.1, read on the forward strand.
AAATCTATGAATCTAGTGACATAAAACTTGCATGTGGGCTAAAGTTGTAATTTAATTACATTCACATCTTTTCGATAAAACTATCAAATTATGTTACCTTTTCTAAATCATGTCTAAATATGTAATTTTAACTAATTAAGGATGTTGTGGCTACTCTTTAACTCATTAAAATTATATGAACCACTAAACACTAAAATTCAATTCTTAGGCTCATATTATTGCATGAAACTATAAGCAATATTTTATAAATTTAATTTATGCGCCGGTATGATTTAATTTTTTTAATAGATAAGTGTGACCCCTTGTTGATATGATGATTGGAATCAAGAACCTCAAAGTCTTTACCTGAGTGCCCTTGTCATCTCTTCCACCTCTTGGGGTCAAAAAGAGATAAACATAATCAATTGTATAAGTAACAAGGAAAATCAAAATATGTAAAATATGTAATTTTAACTAATTAAGGATGATGTGGCTAGTCTTTAACTAATTAAAGTTATATGAACCACTAAACACTAAAATTCAATTCTTAGGCTCATATAATTGCACGAAACTATAAGCAATATTTCATAAATTTAATTTATGCGCTAGTATGATTTAACTTTTTTTTTTTTTATAGATAAGTGTAACATGTTGTTAATATGATGATTGGAACCAAGGACCTCAAAGTCTTTAACTGAGTGCCCTTGTCATCTTTCTCACCTTTTGGGATCAAAAAAAGACAAACATAATCAATTGAATAAGTAAAAAGGAAAATCAAAATATGCAACACATTGTGTATGGTATCGGTAAGAGATCAGTTCAATGAATGGTCGTGATAAATAAAAGTCATAACTGAAAAGGTAATTCAAACAAAACCCACAAATGAAGGTTATATATGTAATTGTGAGGGGAGATAATTCAAACAAAACTCATAACTGAGGAGTTTATATGTAACTCACATATTTACTAATCAATCTGGACCTCAAAGTCTTTACCTGAGTGCCATTGTCATCTCTTCCATCTATTGGGATAAAAAAAGATAAACATAATCAGTTGTATAACTAACAAGGAAAATCAGAATATTTAAAATATGTAATTTTAATTAATTAAGGATGTTGTGGCTAGTCTTTAACTAATTAAAATTATATGAACCACTAAACACTAAAATTCAATTCTTAGGCTCATATAATTGCATGAAACTATAAGCAATACTTCATAAATTTAATTTATGCGCTCGTATGATTTAACTTTTTTTTATAGATAAGTGTGACATGTTGCTGATATGATGATTGGAACCAAGGACCTCAAAGTCTTTAACTGAGTGCCATTGTCATCTTTCCCACCTCTTGGGATCAAAAAGAGATAAACATAATCAATTGTATAAGTAAAAAGGAAAATCAGAATATGCAACACATTGTGTAAGGTGTCGGTAAGGGTTCAGGTCAATGAATGGTCGTGATATATAAAACTCATAACTGAAAAAATAATTCAAACAAAACCCACAAATGAATGTTATATATGTAATTGTGTGTGGGAGATAATTCAAACAAAACTCATAACTGAGGGGTTTATATGTAACTCACATATTTACTAATCAATCTGGATCGCCAGTTGTGTTTGACACAATTCGATCAGGGTCACCAGTTAGCCTCTGATCTCTTTTATAATATAAATATTACAAAATCACGTTAAAAAACATAAATCACAAAAAGAAAAGAAATCATGGAGTATAAAAAATGGACAAAGACTTGTGTAGGACGGTCTTACGGATCCTAAATCCGTAAGACGGAGCCCCATTTAGAAATTCACGGGTTAATAACAAAACCTGTTAATGTAAATCACAAAAGTTGGTTGGATGAGTTGGTGAATGATGAACCTTAAAGGTTTAACCTGAGCTGGTCCAAGGTTTGACTCCCTCCAGCAACAAATTTTATTTTTAATGCTCATTTCCTCTATTTGCTCTGGTGCCCCTTTGCTTTCAATGTTTGTTAGCTCTGTTAGCCATCCGTTAGCATCAATTGCTTTGAGATACTTGACAGATCCTAACGGACTTTGACGAAATGCTAAATGACACATTTAAAACAAAACGTGACACATTAAAAACACAAAAATGACACATTTTAATGTTAAAAGTGACACTATAAATGAAAATTTATTATAATTTTTATTAAAATACGAAGTAACACTCTTAATACTAAAAAGTGACACATTTAATACTAAAAAGTGACACTCTTAATACAAAAAGTGACACATTTAATACTAAAAAGTGACACTTTTAATACTAAAAGTGATACTCTTAATACTAAAAAGTGACACTCTTCCTTAAAGAATTTACCGGACCAAAATGAATCATCTCGTGTTTCAAGTTCATCTACTACATGTCTTGATCATGCTCGCTCTGTTACGAAGGGAATGAGAAAAAGAATTAAAGGAAGTATTGAAAAGGGCAAGAAAAAGACTACTGATTTTTCTGATTCCTATCAAGCCAATGAATTATGTTCCAAGAACTTCTAATGCTCTGTTATTTTAGACATATTTTCAGTAAATTTTGTAAGTTTAAGTAAGAAACATATACTTTACCTTGAAAAATTATGATTTTGTATTTTTAACGATTGACACTTGAGATTATATACATTTCTATGAATGAGAAGATATATTTTAGTAGTGTTCAATTGGTTATTGTTGTTAAAATCACTAGCCCAAAAAGTGACACATTTAAGTCCTAAAGGTAACACACTCCAAGCCTAAAAGTGACACTCTTATTGATACAAATTGTATGATTATAAAAATGAGTTGTTTTACCAAAAGTGACACACCTAATGCCTAAAAGTGATACAATTAATACCTAAAAGTGACACACTAAACGTGACACTTATGAATAAAAATTTAAAGAAGAAAATTGATTTTTTTGTCAAAAGTGACACACGTAAAACTTAAAAGCGACACATTATATGTTCTCTAAAAGTAACATTCTGACTGATCATAATCTCTGGCAATAAAACTTAAAAAAAATGGTGGTGAGTTTCAAACCAACACCAAACACACCGTTTATGAAATCTTAAAAGATTTGCTGGGAACCAACTCAACTAACTCATTTTTGTTATATTTTATAACATATTATTTATTTATTGAGTAATGCTAGAGCCACTCAATGAGCACTCAAATTTGTACACCAAATAATGTGGTTTCCAATGTGTCATCTTATTTGACATTTTATGAGTTCCACTATAAATTAAAAAATTATGTTAATAATATGACATATAAGATGCCATATCATTTGGTACCCAAAATTGAATGCTATTAGAGTGATCCTAGCATTACCCTTATTTATTATGATCTATAAATTTTTAAATGGGGACGAGACCACCCCTAAAAAATGACCTGAAAGTTGGATGATTAATCTAAGATAAGAAAGTAATCGGCGTTTTATAATATAGTCCAAAAAGTACAATGACCGACTTGTTATAAGCCTTCAAAAAAAAACAAAGGCGTAGTAGTGTCCAAATAGGTAATTTCACATGTATACTCCTATACAATTCAAAATTGGTGGGGGATTGGGTTGCTTTAGAATGGGGGGTTTGTTTATCCGCCGGTAAAATATTTAAGTTGCTGGGAGGTCATCGGAGTGTGGAAATGGGCGACGGGAACCACCACGGCGGCCGAGGAGGCAGCAACGCCAACACTAACAACAGTGGCAGTAATAGGCCGGAATGGCTTCAACAGTACGACCTAATTGGAAAGATAGGGGAGGGCACATACGGACTGGTGTTTCTCGCTAAGATCAAATCAAATAGGAGCAAGTCCATCGCTATCAAAAAATTCAAGCAGTCCAAGGACGGCGATGGCGTCTCCCCCACTGCCATCCGCGAAATCATGGTCTCTCAATTTTACTTCTAGGTTTTATCAATTTCCTGCCAATTCAACTTACTAATTGTTTTATTCGACTCTATGTCATCTTTCAAATTCTCCCCATTTTAGATTATGGACAAGGTTAAGGCTAACCGTTCGCTTGTTATGCAACAATAGAGATTCTATTCCATGCTTTTTGAATCATCATGGAATGTAATTTGTGCTTACTAGCATACCAAACAATCACTAAGGTTATTTTTGGCAGACCGGTGTGATTCTGTTTATTTCTTAAACTTTCGAAATTTATCAAATATAGCAAGAATATTGTTAGATTACATTATTATATATTGTGGGTTCTTTAATAAACACTATGAAATCGAGCTCTCTGATATATGTCTTGGAAGGTTTCTCTAAAGATTCACTGCTTCCTGAAATGTTGAAAAGTTTATGCAATGTTGATGCAGTTGCTTCGCGAAATATGCCATGACAACGTGGTAAAGCTGGTAAACGTCCACATCAATCATATGGACATGTCACTGTATCTGGCTTTTGATTATGCTGAGCATGATTTATATGTGAGTTTATCTTTCAGCACCTCTTTTTTCCCGGTACCCATGTACCCACTTTGAATTTGTAACTTAATTTCATGTTCAAAAACTATGGATCCTTTGTAGGATTTAAAGTTCCAATATAAGCAAATTACAGAATGTAGAGAAATTGATATTTTGTTCTTAAAAGCAAAATAATTTTGATTATTCTAGAATGAATAATCAAGGGCTCTTACCACGAGAAATCCTTTTCAAAATAAGGTTGAATCCACTAGATATAAATAACTAGAATCCACGAGATAAAAGAGAGAACTCTAATTTTATTGAAAATAATGAATTAATGATTAATTATATTGAAATCTATTTTTATTTCACCTATGATGCACAAGCTAAAACTTTCTGAAAAATAGCCTAACCTATATGGTAATCTAATAGGACTTATATACATCAATTAAAGGCCTAAATCTACTTCTAAATATAAAAATACTAACCTATTAAATATCAATACGAAAATTTCAATATATATATATATATATATATATAGCTACCCAAGGACTTCTTTGCATGAGTGCCCTTGTCAAAATAAAAATAAATATACTCAAACTTAAAAATAAAACTAATTCAATCTTGTCTTACATTAGTCACCCACACTTGAAAAGACCTCGTCCTCGAGTTCATACCGAAACTTGAAATTGTTCATGCCAAATAAAGAGATATTTTGAGTTGTATAGATTTTTCCGCAACCTTGACTCTTCGGAATCCCTACACAATTTGATTGATTCAACCACATCAACCTCATCAAATAAATTTGATATTTCAAAATCTACTATATCCCCAAATGATATTTCTCATCCCTATCTTGGTGAGAAATAATTGCTCAACATCATCGTGCATGTTTCGTAACGCAAGCTCAAGAGAATTTAGAGTTTCCTCTAATTTCTGATCAATTCTCGTACCTTCATCTTCTCCACCTGCGTTACCTTGGACCACCCGCGTGTCTTGCAGCTCTCTTGGTACGTCCTCTTTCTTGTACCCATCAAATTATTTGGGTCTTCGATAAACATGCTACTCATGGAGATTCGCTGGACTTGTGCCATAGCCATTACAGGGCATGGTGGCGGCTGCTCCACGGGCTGTTGTTGTGTTGTTGGAAGGTTGTCATCGAGCTGTAAAATGGCTTTAATCTCCGTAGACATTACCGGATATCCTCATGACACTGTGGAGGTCATCCATTGACGAACAAGATTGCAATTTATAGAAGAATTGCGCGACCCTTCGCTCCGATACCAAATAATGCGGGATGGGTTTAGAATTATTCTTGAAAGAATAATCAAGGCTCTTACCACGAGAAATCCCTTTTAAAATAAGGTTGAACACGCCAAACCTTAACCAACCTAGAATTCACCAGGAATAAATAACTGCAATCCTCCGGATAAAAGAAAGAACTCTAATTTTATTGAAAATAATGAATTATTTCGGAAGGAATAGAATGGTTTTTGATAACAAGGAAAGGCCCTTTTCGCAGTTGAAAGACACGGTGTTGCGAACCCTCCGGTCTTAGTGTTCTTGTTTATAGTCTCTCCTTAGATTAGTTTACTTTGTTTACTCCTAGTGTACAAGGACGCGTCACCTTTTTTTACGCTTCTAATATATAATACTCTTACTTATCAAAGAAAAAAAAAGAATTATTTCGGAATTATATTGAAGTCTATTTTTATAGCACCTACGATGATTGGAAAACAAGTTGAAACTTCCTAAAAGGTAATCTAACCTATACAGTAACCTAATAGGACTTAAATACATCAATTAAAGGCCTAAATCTACTTCTAAATAGAAAAATACTATACTAACCTATTAAATATCAATGCGAAAATTGCAATAAAAATCAACATACTCAAACTTAAAAATAAAACTAATCCAATCTTGTCCTACATCAAGTTGAGTCATGCATGCAAATCCACTTTTATGCATTCCTTATGTGCATATATTGTGTTCGAAAACCATGTTTTAAATTTGTAGAAAATATGATGAGTATTCAATGACTCGAGCACTATTATTAATATATGGCTGATATTGCAAAAATCTATCTCAGGCTTTCACTCCTGATCCATTTTCCTAGTGAAGAAAATGTCCTCCATCCCCTTTGGAAAAACTTAAATATTATGTTTTGCATTTAATATACTTGAAATGCTTTCGATTTGACACAAAAAATGCTATTCAAACTTTATTTCTTTTGGCTTTGAAGTGAACTTGGATCGTATCACGGTAAGTCTTTTTGAAGTTATTATATAGACATCCAGCTAACTTAATGTGAAAGATGACTTTTCTAACTGGTGTATGTCATTCAAAAGCTAATTGTAATATGGAATTAGTTGCACTGAACACCTTAAATATTATTCCATTTTGCTATACGAGCTCATTACAACTAAAACTTATTTGAGGTAATTGGCTGAGCATGTCATAAGATTTGGTGCCATCACAACTAGCAAATCTTCTGTGAAAATTGCCCGCCCTAGTGTCTTTACAACATTTCCAATCTACAGGGGGATCTCCACTATTTTCCACCTAAATTCTTCACGGCATCAACAATTGACCAGTTTCCTCCCCCCGTGCCTTTCTAATGTGAACTTGGTACTATCCAACTCTGCATGGAAAATCAGTGTTTCTTCACTGCACGTACCTGCATGGGTAACAATGAGAGTATCAAAATACGGGTTCGCTTTTAATACCATATGTCATACTTGAAGCTTGATATTGACATGCAGTGGGCCACCTATCCCAAAGAACTTCAGCTCGTGCTGTGGGTAGTGATAAACTGATGCCTTATGAAGTTCGCTCCTTTTTCCTAATGTGAATTGGGTCTTTAACACAACAATTTGATCCATGTTACGCGTAATACCGATTGCCACCTGTGAACCCTAAACTCTATAGTCTTCCCCTTACAATATGTATTCTTGGAAAGAGAGAAAATGAGCTGTTCTGCTGTATGATCACCGTTCTTCAATACTTAAAAGCTATGGATAATCAAAATTGGTCCATGCACCAGAATGATCCTTGGCATCATAAAGTGAAATCAGTACTGCACTTATGAATGGCACACCAAATATTTATGTGTACATTTCGCGACACTAACTCTCTTTTTATGAGCTGTCAGGAGATCATTAGACATCACAGAGACAAGGTTAACCAGGCTATTAATCAATACACTGTCAAGTCCTTGCTCTGGCAGTTGCTTAATGGGCTAAATTATCTCCATAGGTAAGGTAAATTTGTCTCGTTCAGATATCTATTTGGTGTGGTATCATCGTCAATAGAACACTTTAACTTACTTAATTTGTTGCAGTAATTGGATTGTGCATCGAGATCTAAAGCCATCCAATATTTTGGTATGTTAATCATTGTTGTTATTTACCGAACAACTTAGGAAAAACGTTGCAACAAGCTCAATATATCTTCTTTCACATATGTATCTATGTGACCTCCTGAATTTCTTGGCACCAATATTTACCAGGTAATGGGTGATGGAGAGGAACAGGGAGTTATTAAAATTGCTGATTTTGGACTCGCAAGAATATATCAAGCTCCACTGAAGCCATTATCTGAGAATGGGGTATGGCATATTATATTTGAGTTTTGTACTGCTCAGAATGTGTTTCTGTTATATAACAACTTGGAAATCGTTTGTTAACAACTAATATGGTTTAATTGCACTTCTTTCCCTATGGCTAGCATGTTTGTTGCACCAGTCACAAAGAGGCATGTGCCTCCCTTGGATCAAACAGGCTACTGTTAGTATAAGGGTAAAATTTGTCTACTACCAACGAAAAATGGTCAGAAGAATTCAGGGGAAATGACAAAATGCCTTTTAAACTGAAACTTACCAGGGTAGTACTCCTGAGAACAAGAAATGCCATCTCAGAGCTAGTTGGGACCTAAGAAAAGAGAATTGGGCAGGGAAAGTTAATACATCTCTATCCGAATCCTTTGGCTTCCTTTATCACTGTAACAGCTAATAATTACACGCACACCCGATCTAAACTGCTATCTACAACCAACACACTCCCCATCCCTTATGACAAACACAAGCTGCAGTGACCACCTTGTACCCTAATACCATCTTCAACCCCTACCCACAACTAATTTCCCTCCCACCTTCTTGATCCGCTAGCCTCATTATCACCCCAACCCGCCCATGCCTACTACCACCAAGATTCTCCCCCTTAAGACAATGACGCTTGGACAAATAAAGCTTTAATTAAGGGTTTAACAGTGGAGTTGAAAGTCATACTTTTCTTTACCCATTAATTTTTATTTATTATTATTTATTTTTTCGCGATTCCAGAATTTCAGAAATTGGCTGTCATTCTGATGGAAAACTATGTGGCTTGGCTACACTAGTTGGTCTGCAATCTTTGTTATTTTTGAACCATTAATCGTTTCAACTGTCATATATATATATATATATATATATGTATGTATGTATGTATGTATATATTTATAAAAGAATAATTTTTTTTGATTATGAAAGAATACAAGCAGTGGACACAATTTCACCAAAAAAGAGATGAAATGTGGAAAAAGAGAAAACTGAAAACTAGTGATGCACCACTTGCCAATCCTTGCTGAGATTCGTGAGGGACACCCTCTAAAACCAAGTGATGAAAGCCAAAGATGATAGAAACCAAAAGCTATCCCTCAAAAATGGGAAAGCCCAAGGGGTGGGAGAGATGGCGGGGCACTCAGGCAAAGACTTTAAGGTCATTGGTTCCAATGCCCATACCAACAAGCGGTCACACTTACCTATCAAAAATAAAATACAATGGGAAAACACAATTCATGTCTCGAGAAAATCTAGAGCTCCTGCTTTCCATAAACACCAGAGAATCCTAAAAATTCCACATCATCAGGAGCATATTTCATCTTTACAACTCTCAGTTCCTCTATAAACTATAAGAAAAGAACCCGTCAATTGAAGGATGATCCCAACGTCCCCCCTATGTGGTAAAATGCACGCATCATATTTTTTTGAGTGCATAAGTGGGTCATTCACACTTGTGGTTGCATCACTTTTAAGTGCTCAGGCTATGGTACCTCCTCTTCTCTAAATATAGTCTCCAAGCAACATGACAATGAAGAGAGAGAAGCTCACGTGTCTCGCTCTGCTGTGTACCCAGCACATATACACACAGAAAGTGCCTTATGAGCTATGCCACCTTTCTCTCTAATCATTTATCACAGGAGACTATGTGAAAACCTTCAATTTGTGGAAATCCTAGGTCTCCGGACGAAATTGATTACAGAGTTGGAATGCGGGAAAGAGCTGAAGATTTCATACTGCTTCAAAAGATATATAGACAATTCAATATAGATAGTATGAGACTTCAACTGTGGTTGTTATCTACATGCGTTATCTTCTGATCTTTGCACAAGTATCCTATGAGAAGGGCATAAACTCTAAGAACTGTTCCAGTAAAATGAGTGTTGCCAACATAGTTGGGGTTTTCCTTTTCACCAAGTTTTTGTATGCATTGTTGTAGCAATATGTTGTCAGCTCTGTGGTTTAGATTACCTTTTGCCTGTGATAACTTGGAGACAGATTCTTTCATGACAAGCAAGTTTCTGGTTATTTGAATTGTACTTTTCTGAAGGCTTAGGAATGAAGCTCATTGTATGATGATTGTGAATATTTCAACTGAAGGCTACTTTTGGTGCTAATGGTTGCGCAGGTTGTTGTAACCATTTGGTATCGCGCACCAGAGTTGCTCCTTGGGGCGAAGCACTATACTAGTGCTGTTGGTATAATCCTTTGGCACTAGATTTCACTTTTCATCATATAATCATTTGTGATTTTGTTGTGTTTGTAGGCATAGGAAGAAAGTTGTGTTTATAATTATGTTGAATTTAAATACTTGATGCTACTAGATATGTGGGCTGTTGGCTGTATATTTGCTGAGCTTCTGACTCTGAAGCCGCTATTTCAAGGGCAGGAAGTAAAGGCCACGCCAAACCCTTTTCAGGTATAATTAACTTTTCTTGTGTAACGTTCCATATAATTTTTTATTTAAAATGTGTAAAATGCTAATTGATATTATTTTTGTCGTGTTTTGTGGTTGTTTTGTTTCCTAATATAATTGTCACTTGTGCAGCTTGACCAGCTTGACAAAATATTTAAGGTGTTAGGTATGGAAATATTATTGTTTTTTTGCCCCTTTATGTTTGTTGTGGAGTTATTTCACCATGAATTGTTACGTTAGGTCATCCAACGCTAGAAAAGTGGCCAGCACTAGGAACTCTTCCGCATTGGCAATCAGATCTGCAGCACATTCAAGGGCACAAGTAGTAGGTTTCTTCTATTAGCTTTCTTTTATAATTTGTGGCTGAGGTTCTAATTCTGACCATTTAATTCTTATTAACTGTATTTGATCTGTGCTTCCTACAGTGATAGTCCCGGACTATACAGCTTTGTTCACCTCTCTCCCAAGAATCCTGCGTATGACCTCCTCGCCAAAATGCTTGAGTATGTGATGCCTCTCAGATGTGGGAACTTAAATATGCTCTAGTTGTTATATTATGTGGAATGATAATGAGCGGGTAAAATTTAAAGAATCCTAGCTTAGTGGTATAGGAGTTGTCAAGACTTTCTAATTTATTATTGATTGCAATGGTTTTTCCTTCTTCTTTTTGTGTGGGGGTGGTGGTGGGGGTAAAAACACTAGATTTTTATTAGAAAGGACAAAGGATAGCACAGGCAGACAGAAAGGCAAGACATATTCATTACACTTCAAGGGTACCCTAACATAGGTACCAATTTCCTTTGATGTAAAATTCGTTTAATTTGGTCTACATTAGATTGTTGCAAAGACCGATACTCACCGGCAATTAATCCTCTCATTATCTGCCCATCTAAGTCTACTCCTTTCTCATTTTCTGCATTTGATCGCTGGCTTCAGAATGAGAGAGATAAGATAAGGTGGCCATGGCAGTATGAAGGTTCACAAAGATGAACAATTGACCATCTCATAAGATCGTGAGCTTGGATGTGAGGTTTTCATATTTTCGTCTTTTTTGGAGGCTCCCATTTATGCTGATTTATTGGGTGGGAGAAATGGTTAGGTGAATTGCTTCTGTTGATTTGAAGGTGGTTGTCGATAGAGGCGATGTGAGTGCAGCCGCTGGGGAATTTGATTTTGCCTTCTAATTCGTGATTTTACTTTGTTAACAATGAAAGGAAAAGAAAAACTGACTTTGGGAATCTGTCAGCTTTTCTCTGCGTGTGTTTGTTGCTGCACACTGAATTGACTTTAACATGGTGATGTGGTGATGTTGATGGTCTTTCTATTAAGGAAAATGTGGATGAATTGTAGGGAGGGAGGGAGCAGATGGGATGCACCTGGGCATTTGTGCTCTACTTTGACTTTATATTATGCATGTGATTGGTTAGAGACCAGAGCACTTACTTTTGGGGTGTCAGACTGACCGAAGACATGCATAATACATCAGTTGGGTGTCAGTCAGAATTGAGCCACTCTTTTAGGATCTATAGCATTACTCTCTTAGCAATCCTACAATGCTTATCATCGTATCGCCACTACTAAGAACAGCCCTAGATAAATAAAGAGGCCAAGGCTTTCTTGAAAGGTTGGTAGTGGGAAACATAGGCTAGAGAGAACTAAGAAAGTGGTAAGATGAAATTTTTCCTTGAAAATGTAAAGATTTAAACCTCTGGTAGTACTCTTGCTGATGGACTTGTGAAGCTAATTTTTTTCCCTTGATGATTGTTTCCTGGCAAGCACCTATATGTATCCTAAAACAGGTGGCCTAAGGGTGAAAAAACATTTTGAAATATAGGGTATGAAGTATGAAAATGGATATGGGCTTCCAATATGACACAATACAAAAAGAGTTACAAGCCAAAATGGATCACAATATATTTTAATCCAGAAAACCTTTATTTGAAGTATATGGAGCAGTTGTTTCTCTGAAAGCAAGTCATTATCTGTAATGTGAAATATGAGAGTCATAATTAGTAGTTGTAGGAAGTTAACATGTTGCAAGAAAGTAGTGTTACTGTGTAAAATTGGAGGCATTATAGACCACCCAGTGTACCTGCAGAGTAAGGTCGTGGATGAGGTCTTGAACACTCCTACATAAAGAGGTTGTAGGAGTCACGGAACAAGGTAGAGCCTTCTTTGAGAATCTGTTGTCTTTGGACATAGGTGGGGGCGAGAGGGTGCGGTTTTGGAAGGATAAATGGTGTGGAGAGTTTACCCTGCAGCAAGAATTCCCCAATCTGTTCAATATTGCTGTCAATCAAGATGAGATGGTGAATTCAGTCGTGGAGGTATTGGAAGGGAGAGATGTTTGGAGTCCTATGTACCATAGAAATTTACATGACTGAGAGATTGGAGACATTGCTAGGCTATTCGAGAAGCTTTATAAGGTAAAGAGGAAGGGTTTGGGTGAGGATAGAGTGGTGTGGAAGGGATCTAGATCGAAGACCTTCTCGGTACTCTTGCTTAAGGAAGGAGGACAAAGGTCTATTTCCTTGGAAGGCTATTGGAGGACAAAAGCTCCTCGAAGGATGGCTTTTTTTGCTTCAGAAGGAATTTTCATGATTGGGAGTTAGAGTCAGTTGTGCAGCTTTTAAGGTTGCTTCAAGAGCAGAAAACAGACAGGCCGACGGACAAGGTGGTTTGGAAAGGCTCAGGGGACTCTCTTTTCTCAGTTAGCTCGTATTATTTGAAGCTTTTCAATGGTGGCAGAACTTCTTTTCCGTGGAGAGCAGTATGGAGAACCAAAGTCCCTAAGAGAGTGGCTTTTTTCATGCGACTCATGAAGCTAGGGGACAATTTGGTAACATGGTTTTTGTTAATAGATGCTATATGTGTAAGGCTGGCGCGGAGAGTGTAAATCATTTACTTCTTCACTGCCATGTGGCTTTAGAGCTTTGGAATCATGTGCTGAGTATGTTTAATATGTCTTGGGTCATGCCAAGTTCGATCATTGACCATGTCAGAGGTTGGAATAGGGGTTATTTGAAGAAGAGGAATAGTTTATGGGGGACAGCTCTTTTGGGGGTGTGTTGGATTCTATGGAAGGAAAGGAATCATAGGGCTTTCGACAACGTGGAAATGTCAGTCCCGGAGCTGAAGAATTTGCTGATTCGTACTATTCAGTTTTGGAGTTCCGTGGATGATCACTCTCTTCCTAGATCATAGCTTTTGTAGATCATGTATATAGTACAGTTTTTGATTAATCTTTTGGTTGGTAGTGTTTCTTTTGATGCTTGATATTTAATATATTAATTACTTATCAAAAAAAATATATATATATATTAACGGGGGATAACTTGAAAGCTAGAGGATGGATTTACGTCAACCGGTGCTGCATGTGCAAAGAGGAGGAGGAAACTGTCGATCACTTGCTTCTTCACTGTTCAGTTGTTAGGGAGCTGTGGAGTTCCTTCTTTCTCTGTGCAGGTTTGCAGTGGGTTACCAGATCAGTTGATCAGCTTCTTAATGGGTGGGAATCCTTCAACAGAAAAAGGAAAGAGAACAAATGGGCATCTATTCCTTTGGCTATTTGGTGGAATGTTTGGAAAGAGAGGAATAGAAGAGTTTTTGTAAACGAAGAAACATTACATAGCCCGGATTAAGAGGGAGACGAATCAGTCCTTACAGTTCTGGAACGAAGACATTGACACGGTAGAAGGGGATCTTTTGGTTAATATTACAGATAGTGTATAGTTTTTCAGTTTTGTATACTCCCTGTGTACATGGTTGCGCCTCCTTTTAGGTGTTTTTTCTAATTCAATTATTTCTTATCAAAAAAAGGAGTCACGGAACAACGATAAATTACTATGATTGAGGGCTCCGAGTAACTTTGGCATATTTTGGCAGAACAGTTTAAAGGTATGTCATTTGAGAGTGGAGAAGGTAGTAGCTGATTTGTTGGTGGTGTTTGTGTGGGCCATCTCTGTGTGATGGTTGGTGCCAGAGCAGCAAGGTGATCGTCACATGAGAAATAGTGTATGAAGTTTTCAGTGGTGACTGCGATTTTGGATGAGTCATGTACCTGAAGGGGGCTGATTTCCGCTCCTCCCTGGAAAGTGACAGAACCCCAAGTGCATTGGATATTGACGATGGTGCGAATGGTGCCATTGTAGGTCAAGATGTTTGAGTTTTAGGAAGGCCAGACATGGTTTGCTCGTATGGTCCATTGATGTAGCATGTGATACTAGCCATGATAGCAAATACCTTGAGGGATCTAGGTAATTGTACATCTATTCTGTTGCTGGGATTATGATAGCAAATACCTTGAGGGATCTTGATAATTGTACATCTATTCTGTTACTGGGATGCCTAGCTGTGAGCTTCCTTGAACCCATTGACCCCTAGTCTTGCTTGAGAACCACGTCTCATGCAACATGACCTTTGTGCTAGGTATCTGAATTGTTCTCCCCAGGCAGCGAATAGAAATCTGTTGAGCTGTTCTACTGAAGTCTGAAGGTTGATTTGTTGAGGCTGATGTGTCATGCTTGTGGTCTGCATGTGTTAACTGCATCGACAAGGATTCTCTTCTGACTGTGGGGGTTGTGAGAGAAATACCATGTTTCCAAGACCTGATGATATCATGATGGGAGTGTGGATGCCTTTACCTTCAGTGCTGTCTGTTAACAGGCTATCTTCTTTCCTCAGAGTACTTGGGCATGGGTTAATGGTTAACTATAGGGACATCTTATGCTATGCATCTTTGCACCTAACATGGCTTTGAACGCCCTAGCGAGAGAAGATTATCCAATCTCTGTGGTTGCCCCAACTTTTGGTGCGAACTATAGGAGAACCGTATTTCCATAAAGTTGGAATCTCCATGCGCAATCAACCCTAGTAGTGGGATAATATTGTGTTAATTGAATCAGATTTCTGAGTTTATAATTTGCTTGTGAAGCTAGCTAGCATGATCTCATTAGAGGATGCTAGAATAGTAAAACATTCAAAAAATATGCACACACATTGATTTTCACCAAGTGGAAGTTGCAGTAAATGTAGCTTCAGGGGTTCAAGTGTACATAAGAATGAGAGACATGAGATAGAAGTTGCATGTGTGTGTGTGTTTGTGTATCTCTCTCTCTCTTCATGTACATATTTGCTTGTGACATAATTGCAATGTGGTTACCAACTTACCTCAAGTAAAATTACGTATATCATCTATTTGTAATGTACACAATTTGTGGCATATCTTGTTTGCAGATATGATCCTCGAAAACGTATAACAGCAGCACAAGCTCTTGAGCATGAGTAAGCTTTCTGTCTGCACTGTTTCTAAGGAACAAGTATTATACCTGGCTTTTCAAGCTGTTTATGCCCTTGTTTTAAGTGTTGATCGTTTTAGCTTCTAAAAGAGAATAATATGTTTCAATGCTGTTTGGAGGCACTTTAGCAAGAGTAAAAAACTCTGTTATGCTCCTTACATGATCTATCATGTATTTGGTAGTTTTCATTGTGAGATATTTATTAATTCGTGTTTTCATGTAGCACTTGAAAGAGCAATTACTGGCTTTCTCGGCACATTATTGACAATCCTTTGATGCACACTTTAATAAAAAGTTTCCTAATAATTTTTTTTTGATAAGTAATAATTATATAAAAAACATCAAAAAAGGTGATGCGTCCTTTGTACACTAGGAGGATACCTTTCCAAAAGGATTAGTCAATGTCTATACTATTTACAAAATCTACAATAGCAGTGTTAGGACTAGAAGTGGAGTGATCAGCCTTGGAACACCAAAAATGAAGGGTGCGAATCAACAAATTCTTCAGATCCGGGACTGGCATTTCCTCGTTATCGAACACCAAAAATGAAGTTTCCTAATAATTTATGCTCATTGGACCATTATCTTGGATTTCAAGATACAACTTTTTGTTTAAACATCATAGGCAAATAAGATTTTAAATAGACATCATAACATCAAAAGCTAGGGCTAAAGGGAGATTTACTGATGAGTTTCATGGGAGTCAGATGTAGGGGCTTTTATTGAAATACCAGTCATTTATACGAAGGATAATAGATGTCAATGTGTGTGTATACATACATGTATATGTATATACAGAGCCATGCCCCTTGGGGATTGCATCTGCTGAAAAGCCTACCCAAGTAAGTATTATGAATGTCCTAGGCAACCACATCAAGGAGAAGACCAACTTCTAGTTTCACGGATTAGATTGGGTCGTCACAAACTCTGCCTCTTTCACTCCTAGTGTTCCACAAGGTTTATACATTCTTGATCTTGTTAGAATTACGCAGGATATTTCCAACTTTCTTCTTCATTTCTTCCAGTCATTGCCCTTGATGTGGCATATCCATATATGTTTTAGTTTTCATAGCCACTGGGTGACATGGGGGGAATAACCTGATTTAAGCTTTCGGAGAGTTAGCTGTAGTCCCGTTTGTAAAGAACCATAACCTCACAGGGGATTGCCTTGAACCTAAAGGCTAGCAAGTAGGTACCGTCAAGGTTGTTGAAAACTAGTTTTGAGGTCAAAATATAGCTCTAATCTGATTGAGGTAGATTTGGTTGTAACACCTGTCAACAATAAGTTATGCGATGATTATTAATAATTAGGACTTACAAGTACACGCCGGTCTGCAGTTTACTCTTTACACATCCCATCCTGAGCTCGGAGAAAGGAGAAATGTGCTGTAGCCAGCAGAATACCTTGTTACACTTCTTATTAACAAGAACCTCAAGAATGTAAAGAGTGATTGTTCACTATGTTCTGTGAGAGGATTGATGCAACTGACTTTCACTATTCTGATAAAGAAGGCAAGGGACAGAATCTTGCTGCAGTGACTTGAAGACAAGCAGGCAAGCATTCATGCACCAGCATAGAAAACTGCATGTGAAAAAGATACTTTGTTAGACTTCTTGTTAACATGAACCTCAAGAACGTATAGTTCGCAATTTTCCTCGAGAGGATTGATGCAACTGGCATCAGTATTCTGATAAAATAGGCAAGGGACGAATCTTGTAATGTGGATTTGAAGAAGCAGGCAAGTATTTTTGCACCAGCTAACAACTTCACGTGGAAAAGATGCATGGGGACTTTGCTGTGCAGATTCGATGAAAAGCAGGCAGGATCATGCACCTAGTTGATACGTGCAAGTGAAAAAACTAGGATTAATTTACGCAACCAAGAAAGAAAGTAAGAAACAGAGAAAGAAACTCTGAATTGATTAGGGCATAGTATGTCTGTCTGAGCAGAGCAAAAGTCAATGTGAGATGATTATAAGATGCAATTAAAATTCATGGTTTTGTGGTTTAACGAGGCATTCTCTAGTGTAGTTGATGAAATTTTTGAATCTCATCTGAAACTCTAATATATATATCAACAAAGGAAATAAGGCTCTATATTATATATATTTATATATATACACAGAAAACAGGATAAAAATGCTTTACGTCTCTCAGATGTGCATTGATTGTCAACAGTGCAAATCTTCAATGCATTTTGGTTATCTGTTAGTGTAGCATTGCTCATCGACAAACGCTACAGGCGCTCATATACCCTTTATCCTCCAGAATTTTCTGATTCGTCTTCTACAGAGCTTGCAAGAAAGCGGCGAAAAAAACTTACCAATAATCATTCAAATCATTACTGGTCTGTTAGTTCACAAAGTCAGACATATCTGACTATGGCTCAAATTCAACCTCTCCTTGATGAAGCAAATTTGGATATGAATATGCTTGTTTTTGTTTGTTAACCGGGATATGACTTCATTTGGCCCACTTGTCGTTGTCATACGCACAGGAAGGATAAAAAATATATATATATAGTTAATGGTACATAAAGCATAAAGCATTTTTGTGATAAGTAAGAATAATATTATAAACAAAGTGTCAAAACATGAGACACATCCTTTGCATACCTAGTGTATACTCCAACAAAAGAATCCTCCATACTCCGAGTGCTCTCTGTGCACGAAAAACGAATAGCCTCAAAGATGCCCTCCTTCAGCTTATCAATAACTGCCTCTTTGTTCTCGAAAACCCTAAGGTTTCTCTCATTCCAGATACACCAACACACTACCAACAGGGCTGCGTCCCAAACAACATTCCTCCTTTTTCTGCACTTATAATGGGACCATTCACAAAAAAGATCTTTAATTGACCTTGGCACAATCCAAGAAATATTAAAGAGACGAAGCATAGAATTCCAAATCTCCCTGGCTATGGGACAATGAAGCTATAGATGATTAACATTCTCTTCGTCGTTTTAACACGTAAAACACCAGAAAAAAGAAGCTTCTAGCACTGCCTCCCAAGCCAAAAAAAGTCACTTTACTGGGGGCCTTCGATTTCCAAATAACCTCCAGGGAAAGATACATCCCTCGCTCTTTGATAAGGGCATAAGGCCTCATAATAAGATTTCATCGTGAATCTTCTGCTCTTCGTCCCATCCCACAAAACTCGTCTTCCCAATCATTACCAATGTGCTGGGCATACTGAACATTGAAGAACGTGTGTGCATTGATTGTCATATGGTGCAAATCTTCAATGTATTTTGGTTTTCTTAGCATTGCTCATCAACAAAATGCTGCAGGTGATCATATATTTATAATTTTAAATAGCTTCCAAAAATCCTCCTCAAGTTTCTGATTTGTCTCCTAAAGAGCTTGCAAGAAAGGGCCGAAAAAGACTTGCCAATAATCATTCAAAATTTCAAATCATTACTGGTCCGTTAGCTCACAAAATCAGGCATATCTGACTATGGTTCAAATTCAACCTCTCCTTGATGAAGCAAGTTTAAATATGAATATGCTTGCTTTTATTCGTTAACCGGGCTATGACTTGGCTGACACTGCTCTATCATCACTATAAATCCTTTTGGCTCCGCTTATCATAAACTTTTGAGGTCATCAGTATACATCAAACGACGTAAGCGCAAAAATTCTAGTTGTCCTGCATATTCTTCAGCTATGGATCTAGTCTCTCATTTTTGTTTCTTCCTTTGCCATGTAAACCTGATTCAAAGTCTACTGAGGTTATTTCATTGCCTCTAGTCCATAACCGGCCTTGCAGGTATCTTAGAACACTTTGGGATGGCTAATGCGCTTTGGGAAAACTATTTGGAAGTCGAAAGCTCCGGCAAGGGTGGCGTTTTTTGCATGGGAGTTAAAGGACTTCAGACCTATTAGTCTCATTAGCAGCATCTACAAACTGATTTCGAAGGTTTTGTCGTCCAGACTGAAACAGGTTATCGGTCAAGTGATCTCTGATTCGCAACACGCTTTTTGGACGCAGCTTTGATAGCTAATGAATTGGTGGATGCAAGGGTGAGAAGTGGGCTTCCAGGGGTATTGTGCAAGTTGGATGTGGAGAAGGCATACGATCATGTTAGATGGGATTTCCTGATTTATCTTCTGAACAGAATGGGGTTTGGAAAGAAATGGAGAGTGGATTTTTTTCTGCATATCTTCAGTCAGGTACTCTATTTTGATCAATGGGGAGCCTGAAGGTTTTTTCTGGAGCTCGAGAGGGCTTCGACAAGGGGATCCCCTTTCTCCCTTTCTTTTCATTATGATTATGGAAACTCTCAGCCGGCTCATCGATAAGGCAGTAGCAGGAGGTTTTATTAGGGGCTTTGAGGTGGGTAATGATCCAGGTCGGGGTGTCTCAGTTTCTCACTTGATGTTTGCCGATGACACCTTGGTTTGCTGCGATGCGAATAGATCTCAGTTAGGTTATCTTCGTTTAATTTTAGTATTCTTTCAAGCTATGTCAGGACTGAAGATTAATGTTTCGAAGTGTGAGTTAATCCCAATAGGTAGAGTGGATATCGTGAAGAGTTTGACTTCGTTCTTTGGATGCAGATCTTCTAGTCTTCCCACGACTTATCTGGTTATGCCACTTGGTTCTTCTTTCAAAAATATTAATGTGTGGAATTCGGTTGTGGAAAGGTTTGAGAGGAGATTGGCGGGGTGGAAGAGGCAGTACTTGTCTAGGGGTGGAAGACTAACCTTGATTAAGAGCACTCTTTCTAATCATCCCTCTTATTTCTTATCCTTGTTTGTTGCCGGTGGTTAAGAGAATCGAGAAACTGGAAAGAGATTTCCTTTAGGAAGGAGATAATGAGAAGAGAAAATTTCACTTAGTCGGATGGGAGTCAGTCTGTTCCAGCGAGGATGGGGGCTTAGGAGTCAAAAACCTCAAATTCTTTAATAAGGCGTTGTTGGGCAAGTGGTTATGGAAGTATTTAGTTGATAAAGAGGTGTTGTGGAGGAGGTTAGTGACGAGTAAATATGGTGTGGACAATCACCTATGGTTTCCTAATGAAGTCCTGTCCTCTCATGGGTCTTGGGTCTGGAAAGGAATCATGAGAGGTTGTGATGCTTTCAGTTTGAGATTGGTCTAGGAAATCAAGTCAGGTTCTGGAAGGACATTTGGTGTGGGGATACTACTTTGCATCATTTGTTTCCGAGATTATATAACATCACGGTTTCCAATAAATTTTTCATCTAACACCAGGCTTACTCGTGAATTATGCATGTGTCCTAACCTTAGTCACCTATTTGTGACAACAAAAGCTATTTACTTGCATTTTTTGTGTAGAGTTATATCGTTTTATGGAGTATAATATATAATTAGAGACATTTTTGTTTTTTATCCCCAGCATCCTCCTAATGTTATGTTTCAAATATCAATTATTTTGTTGTAGGTACTTTCGGATGGAACCTCTACCTGGACGCAAGTAAGGAGTTCTTTTTTTCTTTCTTTCTATATCTGTCTTTTCATTGAAATTCCTGTGTGTCTGTGTGTGCATGTGCGTTTGGGTGTCTGTATGTGACATTTGTGTTTACTATTCAAATTGCATGATCATAAATATCATTTTCTTAAGTAGTTTTTATGGTGAAGCACTTTTTCCGTCCATACTTCCATTAATTTGACCAGGTAAATGTAACATCAATGCTCAGTGCCCTGGTACCCCCCCAACCTGGAGAGAAAATTGTGAATTATCCGACACGTCCAGTGGACACTACCACAGATTTCGAAGGAACAACAAGCCTTCAACCTTCTCAACCGGTATGTTTTGTATGATTTTATGGTCAGTCAATAGACATGAGTTCTGGAGATTTTTCAGCTTCACTTTTTACATGTTTTTTGCCATTATAAATGTGGCGCATACGAGTGAAAAGTTAATTTGTCCATTCCACCTGGTTCACTCATAATTTGATTATTTGATCAGGCTTCAACTGGAAATGCAGTTCCTGGGGCCATGCCCCATGTAATGCCTTCTAGATCTGTTCCTCGGCCTCCCATGCATATGGTTGGTATGCAAAGGATGCAACAGCAGGGCATGTCAGCTTATAATCTTGCTTCTCAGGCTGGGATGGCTCCTGGCATGAATCCTGGCGGCATTCCGATGCAGCGTGGTGTTTCGGCCCAAGCTCATCAACAGCAGCAGGTTTTGTTTGTTTATGGAATTCCCGTTCATTTACTATTTGATGTCTCTATTGCGTTATCTGATAGAGTTGCTTTCACTGAGAACAGTTGAGAAGGAAAGATCCAGGAATGGGGATGACTGGATATCCGCCGCAACAGAAATCGAGGCGTTTTTGAGGTAATTTTGCACCAAATTGACAACTTATCCGATTAACTATTTGTAAGTGATGTTCCCCCCTATGGGTGAGCTTGGTCCGGTTCGATTCAATTCTTCGCAAAAAAAAGAGAAAACCGGAACCAGACCAATAGTCCGGTTCTCAAAATATTCAGAACTGAAACCAACCCAATATGTATGAGAATCAATACTTTGGTCCGGTCCAGAACCAACCCAAGATGTACGAGAACTAGAACCGAACCAATGCTTCGGTTTTTAACTGTTAATACAAACAAATAATTAAATTTTAAACTTCATAAAAAGATAAAAAAAAATCAATAATAGTACATTCAACAATTAAAAATGTCGGAGTCATAGGTTCATATATCATAACAATCTGGTGGATTTTTTTTTATAAAAGTGAGCAAAAACTAAAAAGTAGAACAAAATTGTTTTTTAGCTCGAACAACTCAAACGAGGCAACAGGCTAGGGCTTTGAAAGTTTTGTTTGATGTGAAGACACTTTAAAATAGAAAATAGCATTTTATACTTAGGGAGTTAGGGTTATGGTTATAAACTACTCCCTCCATCCCTAAATTATCGTCCTAGTTGACCTGGCGCATGGATTAAGAGAAAACAATTTAATTGATTATTTATATTGGTTTAATGTGTAGTTTTCTTTAAAACTCATGTATATGTGGCCCATAATTAAAGTTGGGTGAAAAAGTAAGGGTAAAGTGGTAAAATTGATGTTCTAAAAAGGTAAGTTCCAAACTAGACAATTATTTTGGGACGGACGAAAAAAGAAAGGAGAACGATAATTTAGGGACGGAGGGAGTACTATATATATATATATAATTATATATAATAACTAATCTATTGAGTTTGTTTGGTCCGGTTCCATGTTTTTTGGCTTGAAATCGGGACTTATACACAAGTTTGGTTCTATAAAGTTTTTATTGATCTGATTCCATTGGTTAGGTCCATGTTTGAAAAACTTGTGCACACCCCAAGTTCATCCCATCTGTTCACACCCCTAGTTCGTCCCATCTGTTTAGACTACTCTTTGAGTAATCCAAATATATAATGTGACACACATAAATGTTATGTTCTAATGCAAGGGCATCAGAACCTTTTAAATATTGAAAGATGGAATTATGAGCCATGATCCACAGGTTATTGCATAAAAACTTAAAACGCGGTGGTCTTACGGATCTTAATTCGTAAGACGGGGCCCCACTCTCTTCCATTTCAATCCATCAACACGCGGTGGGTTGGGTAAAGAGGATCCGTCTTACCTAAGTTTTTGCCAAAATGTAAAACAAAACAATAACGCAAAATCTCTATAGGTTTGTGTAGATAATTTTGTTATTGTCGCTTCTTGTGTCAAGTCCAATCCTGGATTTAGAATTTACTGTTGATAAAGATATAGGCCTTCTCCCATTTCCCCCTTCCTCTCTGGTTACGTCTTTCTGCATTAGCGAACCTCCGCCTGTTTTTGCGTTTATGTAAGTGGAAATTGCATGCTTATGACTAGGTTCCTGCAATTTAAGATCATAGAGGGGAACTCTTTGACACTGAAGTGGTTTCATCAGAGAAGATTGGAATCCTAAATCTCGCAATGTCCTCATGATGTGGAGGTGATACCGTTGGACATCCAATTTGTGAATCATCATTTATCAACGGGCGATAGAGGCGAGGCATGGATTGTGAGTATAACTGTGCATTTGGAGTGCCAGTGATTAGTTTCTGCCGTTGTTGGCTCTGGGCATCTTATGTACAGTATAATCCATCTTTAACGTTGTGTATGTATATCTTTCCCCAAAAGGGGAAGCTTGTCATAACTTATTCAATTACCATTTCCCGCCTCAGATTAGTAATGGTTTATAAAATTATGATGTAGAAAACTCATTACAAATACAAGTACAGTTTAAAAGTTTGAGTTTATACTGAAAAATTCCCAAATCTCTCAACATTTGTATAGGACCGAGAGAAGTTATTTTATGAGACGGTCACATCACGTCGGTCAATGGGATGATGTGGTAGACACGATCACGACCACCGCCACGCCACAAGGAGGAGTTGGTTGAGACACCAATTGCATATTAACACGCACGGTGATGGGTTGAGATGACTTATAAACCCCGGTCATGTTTCTTATGCTAATTATGAGTTATATACACATGTTTTAAAATAAGTTAAACACTATACTAATATTAATAATCAGTCAATTATTTTTTTATTAATTTGTATGTTAGGTCAAATAGGATATTAATTTGGAGATGGAGTATTTTCTTTCTAAAATATTACTTCTACAATTAATCATTTGCTTTATGAATTACTCCATCCGTTTTATCCAAAAAATCCGTTTTACGTAAAAAGTCCTCATTTAAAAAGTCTAATTATTAAGGAATATATTAATATCATTAAAGTTAATCATAATTATAAAAATAGTTAAATTCAAATAATGTACTTACAACACAAGTGGAGGGTAAAAATAAAATGTTGTAAAAATTATAAGCATAATTTTTTAAAATAGGTTTTTTGAGTGAAACATTTTAAAATAGTATAGTGGATTATTTACCTAAAACAGAGGGACTAGTTGGCAATTACACTTTTATATGGGTATTGTTAAAAAAAAAATACTCCCTCCATCTTTCTAAATAATGGTCATATTTTCTTTTTTATCCATCTCCAAAATAATTGTTATATTACTAATTTTATTTTTTAAGAAAATATTTAGATCACTTTATTTTTATTTTTTCTTCATACTTTAATTATGGCTATATCTATAGGGGTATTAATATAAATTATACATTATATTAATATTTATAATATGGACAATTATTTTTTTTATCAGAGAGATGATTATTTAGGAAGAAATAGAGTTATGTATTAATTTAATGAGATATTTGAATTAGAAAAATAAGAGAATAGAATAGCGGAATGCTTTGGGAACATAATAGGGGAAGGTTACAAATACAATACTGGTTTTTCAGTCAAAAACAATAAAAGTAAAAATGATAATGCTCGTAATTTGTGTGGGGAAAGGGGAAAGGGGAAAGGGGAGGAGAGAGAGATTCTCTGTCTGTAGCTCACTAGCTCTTCATTGACTACCATGTTATCTGTGGGGATTTTGTTTTTATTAGAAAGCATCAGAAAACAAAAGCTGACGCATTGCAAATGGTATTTAATTTTTGGGTGTAAATTGTTGGATTTGGTACCAACTGAAATGCATGTACAAAATTAAATCAAGCTAAATCATTTAAAGCTTCGAACCAAATCACGATGATTTGATTTGGTTTGTTTCGATCTTGTGGTTTGGTCTTGTTCTGACTTCGTGGTTGGCTTTGTGGTTGGATTTATTTTTGAATGACCTTTAAACTTTCAACTTTAAAGTAAGCTAAAATATTTTAATTTAAAAAAAATAACTTAAAAAATTTCATATGGTTATATGATTTCTCATTGATAATAAACCGTAGAATCTAACATGTCTTAATGGTTTTGCTTGGTTGTTCGGCTCAAATAGTTTGGTTTGATTCAGTTTGACTTGAATCGAAAGATTAAATCGCAAGCCAAACCAAATTGTTTGGTTTTTCAAAAACTTAAACCGAGTGGAATCATATAAGTCATGAAACCGAATCAAACCACTTGGTTGGACGAAATTTGGTTCGATTTGACGATTTGACGACTCAAATTGACACCCTTTGTATGTATAATGTATATATGTATAATGTATATACTCACTCTCTCACTTCCTAAATTAGTTTGACATATAATAAAATATTATAAAGGGATATTTCATTACAATAGTATTTCTTATAAAAACAAATTCAATTAGAACATTATGGTTGATATTGAATTGAATATTGGTTTTTAAATATTTAGAATCAATTGTTATTGATGGATAAAAGGTATTAAGACTTTACAATATAATATCAAAATATTTTTTTAATATTTTTTTAACAATTACATCTTTTAATTAAATCTCATTGTAGATTTTTTCTTATTTCAATAAGCAATGATCGGTTGAAAATAAGTTTTTTTTAATAATATTAGTTTTGTATTATGTAGCATGACTCTAGCTATCAATTTTATTGATTAAACATTTTTTAAAAAATAAAAAAGGAATAATTATGTTGCTAATGTGGACAGTAACTAAATATCGTTTGATACTTGTATTAAAAATTTATTTAAGGTAATGAAAAGTAACATTGTTAGGTAACTTAATTATGAGCAAGTAATTAAGGTGTAATCTTATCTAAATGTGTGTTTATTTGATGCAATAATTGGTAACGTAGTGGATACATAAAAATTATAATGGAACTAGCTTCTACCTATAATAACTTATGTGTTTTATAATTAAAAAATAAAAAATATATGTTTCATTTTTATTTAAAAAACAAAAAAAATTGTTTGATTAAGAAAAAGTTGAAATAACAACAATTAAGAAACTGGAAAAGAGGCAAAGCAACACTAATATCATCCCCAAACCACACTTTTTACATTTTTGTGTGAGCAAAACGATGGGTCCAATTGTAGAAACTGATAAAGTTTAGGAATAATGGCATAACCTTTCCATTGATATTGTGAACATATTTATAGGAGTACAATACTTGCTACATAAGTTTAACCTAGAGAGTCTAAATACAAGAGGGATTAGGAAACCTAAATACAAGTAAATTAGGAAAGTAAATCTAAAGATAATTATAATATATTACACATATATTATATTTACTAATACTATAAATATAATATATATTAAATATATTATATTCTCTTATATGCTCCCGCAAGATGGATCACCGTTAGGAGAGACAAATCTTGAGAAGAATATGCGGACAAAGTGCGAGTTGAAAATGAGAGGGTGATCGGCGGCGAGCCGCGGTGAGGGAGGTCGGCCGGGTCTTCCGAGGAAGACAAGTTGTTGAGAGGGTCTTCTGGCGAGCCGCGAGAGTCCGGGTTTGTCAAGACATGGTTTGCTCGAGGAGCCGGGTGGAGGGAGAGTCGCCGCGAGCCGGGCGAGAGCCGGGTTGGCCGAGTCCCGAGTTGCTCGAGGAGCCGAGCCGCTGGTTGAGGGTCTCCTGGCGAGTTAGTCAGCGAGCCCGTGTGCCGAGGAGACATGGTTTGCTCGATGAAGAGAAAGCGGAGGGAGAACTTCAATGAGCTGAGAGCCGGGGTTGCCGAAGAAGTCCGTGAGTTGCTCGAAGCGAGGCTGTTGAGTGAGGACTTGGTAGCCGGGTGAGAACCGGTTTGCCGAGTCCGTGAGTTGCTCGAGAAGTCGAGGCCGGTTGAGGAGTCTTCGGCGAGCCGGGCGAGAGCCTCGGTTTCTTTGAAGAGTCCGTGAGTGCTCGAGGGGCGAGCCGCTTTGAGAGACCGGCAAGGGCTGCAATGAGAAAGCCGGCTTGTCAAGAGTCCGTGAGTTGCTCGAGGGGCGAGCTATTAAGGGAGGACCGCAATGTAGCCGATGAAAGCCGGGCTTTGCCAAGAAGAGTCCGTGAGTTGCTCGAGGAGCAATTTGTTGAGGGAGGCCTCGACGAGCCTGGTTAGTGGCGGGTTTGTCGAGGAATCCTTGGGATACGTGAGAGGCAAGTAATGAGGAAGGATGCCTGCGAGCCGGGGAAAGTCGGGTTTGCCGAAGTGGTTCTGGAGTTGCTCGATAAACGAGCTAAGAGGGGAGAGGCGGTGGCAAGCTTGCCTTCCGGCGAGGGAGGACGAGATGGGTTTGCCAGGATGCCGAACTCCTCGAGAACGAGCGCCGTTGAGGCGTGTGGGAGAGAGGGTCTCTGGCGAGCCGCTTGAGGAGGGGGAGTCGCATGAAGCTTGTTTTCTCGTGAGGACTAAGCAAGCCGGGTTTGCCAAGTGGGTGGTCGGATTCGCATAGGAGAAGGCCGGGTTAGGGAGGGCGTCGTAGCCGATCACAACCGGGTTTGCCGAGGAGTCTCGGGGTGCTCGATGAGCGTGAAGAGGTTTTGACAGGTGGTGTGATAAACAACGAGGTGTCAAGGTGTAGGAGGCGTGAGGTGTGGTGAGACGAAGCGGTTATGGTTGCGGAAGTCCGGTTAAGGGTGGTTGAGGAAGGTCCTCGGCGAGCTCGCCGAGGCGTGGTTGGCCGAGGTGTCCCTTGTTGCAGGGGGAACTTGGCGCTACAGGTGTGGTGATGGGTGCCTGATCCGAACGCTTGGGTTTGGTGGTCGATCCTTTACCGTTAGTGGCAGGAAGGTAAGGCGGAAGGTTGGTGGTTTAGGGTTAGGAGGTTGCCAAGATAAGGAAGAGCGAAGGTTGGGTTGGCGTGGCGTTGCTAAGCGAGGCGGAAGGTTGGAGAAAAGGACCAAGGCGAGCTTGTCAAAGCTTGGTTGGCCAAGGTGTCCTTTGTTGCTCAAAGGAGAGAAGGGGGTGGAAACCGGCTTGCCGTATAGAGCCGCGATCGAACGTCGGTTTGGTTGGCGACCGGCGATGGGAGGAAGTGTTAGGGTTGAGGACGTGTTGGATTGGCGGAAGATGGTGGTTGTATGTTTTAAGAGCGAGGCTCTGATACCATGTGGAAACTGATAAAGTTTAGGAATAATGGTATAGCCTTTCCATTGATATTGTGAACATATTTATAGGAGTACAATACTTGCTACATAAGTTTAACCTAGAGAGTCTAAATACAAGAGAGATTAGGAAACCTAAATACAAGAGGGATTAGGAAACCTAAATACAAGAGGAACTAGGAAACCTAAATACAAGTAAATTAGGAAAGTAAATCTAAAGATAATTATAATATATTACACATATATTATATTTACTAATACTATAAATATAATATATATTAAATATATTATATTCTCTTATACCAATATGGTAGCAAGACTGCTTCACACCAAAATGATTCTAGTAGGAAATAAAATGTGGGGTAAATTTTATTGACAAAAATTTGGGTAAGACGGTTTTAGGTCTCCCTTCGTCGATAATGGAGGGGAGGGAAAGGGTTTGGCCGGACATGGTTCACGGCAAGCAGAGATGAACGGGAAAGGTGATTCTGTCGGGTATGAAGAAGAGGTGAACAGAGCTGGGCGAGTGATCGGAGATGGGGTCTTCTTGGTGATGAAGTAGACTGTTGGGTTTGTAGATGAAAAGACGGCTGATGAAGATGAAGAGGCTGGCGATGGAAGACGGAGTGGAGGCCGGTGGGAGATGAGATCGATGCTGGGAGAGAGAGACCGATCAGCTGCTTTTCCCTTTTTCTTTTTTCTTTTTATTTTTATTTTGAACCATTAACATTACTAAGGGTAAATTTGAAATTTTAATTAAATTTTAGCGACAAAACGGACGGTAACTCCGTGAAGGGAGAATCTCTTAGCAAAACCCGAGTTGGAGTAAACACATTCTGAAAAAAGTCGCGAGACCAAACACATAATTTTTGGATAATTCAGGGACCAAATAATTATTTAATCTAAAAAAAATTAAAAAAATACTTCATTTATTCTAAGCAAAGAATCCCCATTTAAAAAATCAAACTTATAATCTTAATACTTACAAACTATAGACGTGTGAAGAGAAGAAGAGAAGAAGATGAATGAAGCAGTGATATAAGGACAAAAGGTGGTGGAGAGAGAGTGAGGAACAAATTCCGCCTACTCAACACCCAATAATAAGTGTGTATAGTATGGCCAAATTATAATTTTTTTTCTCAAAAGTATTCACCAAATTTTATAGTGTTTCCCAACCTAAAGTTTATCTTAGAATGGTATGTGATATTCAGTGGCGGATCCAAAAATAAATCTCAGCGGTATCACTAATATTAACTATTATTTAAAAATAAAAATAAAATTAAAATTAAAACAATATCATTTTATAGTGTATAAATTTAAAAAAAAAAAAAAACTTCAGCAGGGCACTTGCACCCCATGTAGTAGGCATAGATCCGCCACTGGTGATATTAATTTTTTTTCATTTTCTACCCTGCCCGCAACAGCCGTTATTAAATTAACAAAATTAATCAAGTATAAGGGTAATTTTATAATTTTCATTTTAATATGGAGGGTATTTTTGTCAAATTAATTTTAAACTTACTTAACTAAGCAAAAATAAAATTAAATATTAAAGAAAATAAATTAAATTATTAACAAATCCATGTAATTTTTGTGTTGTGACGATGAATCGTAGAAATCAATTAAGATCCATAGTAAATCCACTGACATGCATCGATGACTTTGCTTGGTTTCATGATTGTAAAAATTATAATCAACTAAGTCAAACTAATTCGTGTTCTCATATGTGCTCGAAGCGTCATCATGTAGCTTTTGAGCCTACGTTTCTTTGCATATGCAAGCACAAAAGTCTATGTTATTGCTTTGAGCCACATAAATTAATGAATTCATGCCGTAAGATTAGGGGTGGTAAAATAAATGTTATGGATAAATGGATGTTAGGCTATTATTCATGGTTATCATGGATAATAGCATAACACCCATTTATCTATAATACCCATTTTACCAAGTCAATGGGAGTTGATGCCTATTGTCTCTCAGCTCACCATTGCACTCTTTCTCTAGTTAGGATGTTTGTTACTACCTTAGTCTTAGACCACACTTAACCTTAAGCCAACCATGGCACCCTAGTTGGGTAGCTCGCTACGCCTACGTGCTGCCTTGGGCAGGCCTAATGATCCATGGTCATACCTCTCACAAGTCAATAGAAGGTGGGCTCATGGTGATTGGATGAGTGATTGGACACCATTGAGTCGGAGTTATGCTCTATTTTTGGAAAAAAATGTTTTTTATTTTTTTAATGGTGAAGGGAGTCTCAAAACAGCCTAAAGCCGAGACACGAATCACGATCAGTAAATACGTCTTCATGCTTTCTCTCAATCAAACGAATTGAAGCTAAGTTGAGTTTGGGGGCGGTATTTGACGTTTGTACAAAGTTGAGGGGGTCATGGTCCTACAATATTGTAAAAATAAAACGTCAGTCCGACCCACAGTTTGTCAAATTGGTGGTTTTGAAGCTGATGTAAGCAACAATAACATAATAAAAAATAAAGAGAAGAAATGAAGAAGATACGGTGAACCCAAACCCAACCCAACCCAACCCAATTGATCCTTTTTCCTTCGCCATCAGGTTTTCCTCTTCCCCTCGGTTATTATAAAACCCAAAGAAAGTTATAAAGCGAATTCACAGCCTGGGCTTTGTTGTCGCCGGCAGGCAGGCAGGCAAGAAGATCGAAGATGTCCGTGGTACCAAACAGTTCAACATTCATGGAACAGTCCATCCGAAATGGGCAACCAGAGCGCGATACTTTCCGCAAGTTCTTCGAGTGCTGGCTTGTCGAGCAGAACCAAAACTTGCAAGAACTCGTCTCTGCCGCCAGAGACCATCAGCAAGCTCAACACAATCCAACCCTTCCCTCTCTCATCGACAGAGTCGTTGATCATTACGAGCAATACTACAGAGCCAAATCCAGTTGGGCCAAGCACGATGTCTTGTCCATGTTTACCCCTTCTTGGCTTAGCACCCTCGAGGATGCTTTCCTCTGGATGGGCGGGTGGCGACCCACCATGGCTTTTCACTTGCTCTACTCCAAGTCCGGTTTACAGTTTGAGGACCGGCTGACGGAGCTCATCATGGGATTCAGCACGGGTGACCTCGGGGATCTGTCCGCAAGTCAACTCGGGAGAGTGAACGAGTTGCAGCAGAGGACAATCAAGGAAGAGAATGATGTTAGTGAGAAGATGGCTAAGCATCAGGAAACCGTGGCAGATACTTCCATGGTCGAGTTGTCCAACGTAGTCTCGGAGATGATGAGAAACGGAGAGACGGAAGTACCTGGTGGTACTGAGGCGAACCGGGTAGAGTCAACGCTGAAACAAAAGGAGGAGGGACTGGAGGAGCTATTAAGGCAGGCGGATGAGCTGAGGCTTAGGACACTGAAGGAGGTGCTGGAGATATTGATACCAACACAGGCAGTCTACTTTTTGATAGCGGCAGCTGAGCTACACCTCAGGATTCACGATTGGGGGAAGAAGAAGGACGTCGACATGGACTTAGCCCACCGCACCAACGCTAACGCTAACGCACTCGCAGCCGATCATCACCCCACGCTACCAGAACCAGACATTAATCACCTCCAAGGTCGTTGATTTTGGTTTCATGCATTAAGACTTGTTAACGAGGTTACTAATTAACTAGTTAGTTGTTTGAAGTTTGTAATAGTTGTTTGTTCAAGTATGTTTTCCTAGAGCAAGTAGTCTCGAGGTTTTTGCTCTCCCACTAGTAACTTAAATTATCTTCTAGGTGGACTTTGTTTTTTGTTTTAGTTAAATATGACCCTTATGGTGTGAAGATTGGAATCAAGGATCTAAAGGTCATTGCGTGAGTATCATTGCCATCTCTTCCACCCCTTGGGATCACATGGACTCTGTTCAACCAATGAGCTACTCTCTTTTCTTATACTTTAAAAAAAATTATATACGTAAAGTAATTATATTACCATCGTCGCCAAGAAAATAGCAAAATTTTATTATTGTAGTTTTAAATTAGTCTGTTTTAGTAGTTATTTTAAACTTTTTATGATTGTAGTTTGAGTATGAGATGAGACTGTCTTAATTTATTAAACTGATTCTTATTCTCTCATAACTAACCCTACCTACACACTGATCAGGTCAAAAGACCACAGAAAAAACCTAAAATACAATTTTTTGAAGTTTTTGTCCCATAGTTTCACATGATGTATATGATTTGTTGCACATTCATTTAGTGGCATACTATCTTGTTCTTTTACCTTAAATAAATAAATTTTTGATTCTCTCTCTCTTAAATTATTTGAACCCAAATTTTACAAACACTCAAAACATCACACCTTAAAAATGCTAAACGTCGCACCCACTTAAAAACCGAATTACCAAATTACCCTTTTGTAAAAAATTACATTTATTTTTCCCTTACCCATCTTTCCATGAATTTCAACAATAGATACGGATATGCCCGACCCAAGCCGGGTCACGAGCGACCGCCACATGCCAATCACGAGCTTAATTAGCATGAGACCTACCAGACCTAGCGGACAGAGCTAGTGAGATATTAATATAACTCCCGTCTAAATCTGGCCGGGCATATGTCATGCTTGCCCGATCAGGGGCCATGCCCGGGGACCTCACTCACAAAGGCAAAGAATCAGACTCATCTCGTCCAAACCTGGTCGAGCACTGGCCTTGCCTGTCCGACCAGGGGCCACGCCCGTGATCAACACTTATCTCTAAACTACGTCATGTAGCCGGGCAGAGCCTTACTCGTCCGGACAAATATCGAGCAGGGAGCCTTGGAAACTTGCTCTCCAAGACAAGTTAAAAGTTTCCTTATCCGAGCATGACACTTACCATATCAAGTCCTACATTCACGCGGCCAGACGCCTGTCAAGCCTACAATTTAGGGATTTCATCCTTAATTGGCTGGATAATTAAGGAAACTGAATCCCATCCGGATTTTACGTCATTGGGGGCCTATAAATACCCTTCCATAAACCACAAACAAGGTACACACTCTTTCTTGAGCCTAAAACTTCTGTCAAATTGCTTTTAGACTCTCTCACACGATACTTACTTTCACGTCGGAGTGGTTTCGCGAGGCCAAGTCTTGTACTTCCACTAAGGATTTTTCGTGATCTTAATTAGGTTCAAGAAAGCAGATCAAGCCTAGATATCCTACCCATCACAAGGACGACCCAAGCTGCATTTTTGCCACACAGTTTGATTTCGTTGCTTCGGGAATCAAAGTTTCAAAACTTTCCTCAAGGTTTTTCGATTAGATTCTAAAAAATCTGTCTCATTGCAATCGTTGCCAAGGGTAGCAAGCATCACGCCACCATTAGCAACCACCTGGCTGGCAGCCAGCTGGCTGGAAACAACAACCCACCGCAAGGGGATCTGCCACCAAAGGCGCCTCAAGGGGTTCAAACGAGATATCAGAAGGTGGCAACTTGGCACGCGATTCACGGTGAGAATGTCCCATATATTGAGGAGCAGTTGTCTCAACATGCTTAGCCAGAATCAAACGAGCCAGCGAGATGCTCGCCAAGTCATTAACGAGTAGCGGGATGCTCGCGCTCAAGACCTAAGGATCCAGTTGAACCGTTAGCGAGAAAATGGTCAGGGAAGCCAAGTGAGCCTGCACGGGCAAACCCCTGACCAACAGGCTGCTGCTATGCAAGTCCAGGTGGAGTATTATAGTTAAATGTACACACTCAATCAGCAACTGCTTGCCTTGGGACACGCCCCGATTCTAGTTGCAGATTTGGTGTTGTCTGCACTCAGCAATCCAACACTTGTTGGTGGTGGCCATGCCTCCCAACATTTGCCCGCTTCGAGCAGACGGATCCCTTCCATTATTCACGTACCCTCGGAGCAACCCAACGAGGTGTAGAGGGCAGACGATCAGGCGGAGAGTAGATACAGCCGCCAGAATCTTTCTCACATACATCACCGCCAGCAGGAGCACCGTGCTTGGGAAGAAAGCCATAGCCGCCGCAGAGCCCGTGAGTACGCGGAGGCAGATGTGCATCGACCGCGGTATAGAGCGCGAGTTGAAAGGGAGGCAGAAGCGTCTTATGAACCGACTTTTTGCCCAATAGCGCGTAGTCAACAGTCAGACCCTACCCGCTCGTCCAGACTCACCATGGATGTGGAAAAACGTCTGTCTGAGCGGATGGAAGCCATGAAGTGAGACATGGCCAAACAAATGGCCAATTTAGCCGTGGCCAAGCCTGGTTATGGAGCTCCGAATCCGCTGAAGGGCAGTCCGTTCACTCCAGAGATCGAGAACGTACCACCCGCGCAAGGGGTAGCCTTCCCACAATTCAAAAAGTATTTTGGGAAAACGCGGGCAAGTGACTGGCTCAGATCATTCGAAGCACAAATTCGGATGGTCACAGATGTGGAAGCTTTGAAGATGTGAGCCTTCGAGGGTGCTCTTCAGGGAAAAGCACAGTCATGGTTGGGGAAAGTCCCCATGGATCTATTGGTAACTGGGAGATGCTCCGAGAAAAGTTCCTAGAGGAGTTTGGCACGGTGGGCCCCACGCCCAAAAATCGATTCGATCTCGGGAAAATCAAACAGGGCGACCACGAGTCATACAACAGCTACTTGAAGAGGTTCGAGGAGATGCTCGACCAAATAACTGCCACCTGTGACCCCGATATCACTTTTTGCTACCTTAACAACATGAGAGCAGGCCCGCTGAAAACAATTCTGACCATGAACCCAAGTGCTTCAAAGGCAGAATTGTTGGCCAATTCTTACCTTTTCTGCTCGTTCGAGAATATAAAGGGCGACAATGCCAAGAACAAAGACAAGACTTAGGATAGCTCGGCCACGCCAACTAACCAGAGCCAGGAGGGCAATAACTGCTCGCGCAGAGACAGAAGGCGCACATCAACTCCCGAACAAAGATTCAGGGAATCACAATTTACTTCGCTGAACGTTACCCGTGAGGAGATCATGTTCCAGGTCGGGGATGTGTTGCCGGTGCCCTACCCGTTTGACCCTGAGCTCGCTCATACCAGGGACAACACGAAATATTGCGATTACCATCATGGTAGCGGTCACACAACAGAGGAATGCAACGTATTGAAGCGGGAAATACATAAACTAATCAACGCGGGAAAATTGGACCGCTTTAAAAGGAATCAGGGCGCTGGCAATAATGCTGATAATGACCGACAAGGGAGACCCCCAAGAGGAAGAGGCGACCAAGCCCCTCAGATACAAGGGGTGGCTAACGTGATCCAGGAAGAGCTCCCGTCCAACACTCAGATCGGGAAGCATATATATTCCCTGTCTAAGGACGTAGACTCCCTGGCGGTGCAGTGGGCAGGTGAACCCAACATCTATTTCACCCGCAGCGAGCTAGCAAGCACTCCTCTGGCATCCGAGCAGCCGCTGGTCATCTCTTGTCTTGTGAACAACTGGCAAGTTCATAGAGTGTTGCTTGACACAGGAGCGTACATGGATATCATGTACCATTCCTGCTTCAAAAGGGCTAGAATTATCAGACACCCGGCTCAAGCCATACCTAGGAAAGCTCGAAGGATTCACCAACCATCAAGTGAGTGTCAAGGGCACCATTGAGCTTGAAGTATTCATGGGAGACGGGATGCAAACCCGGATAGAGATGATCACATTTCTGGTGATCGACCTTAAATCTGCCTACAACTGCATTCTCGGCGCCCCGGCCATGGCCAAATTCCAAATGGTCACTTCTATACCTCATCAAAAGGCCACGTTCTACACCGAGTAAGGGAGTGAGTATCCGTAATAGCAAGCAGTTGGCAATGTGGGAGTATGTCCGAGATTCCCAGAGGAAGAAACAGAGGCTGATTGTGGACATTCCCGAGCAAACAGCCACAATCCCTGTGCAGGAGGCCACTACCAGCATTACACCGGGCCCAATCCCCATTAACAATATTGAGCTCGGGGAATCCTCTGGAACAGCAGTGCCAATGCAGGTCGATGATGTCGAGCACACTCCAGCACCAACAGTTTCTGCGCATAAGGCCCGGCGTCCCGTGACACAAGAAATTGAGATGGATACTTTGCAAGTCAGGGATGAGCCTGAATTGCAGTCACATGACGAGTTGGAAAAGATTATCATCAACCCGGCTTACCTCGAGCAGAAAATCAAAATAGGGAAGGCCATGCCTCCTATAACTCGGAACAAATTGATCGAGCTACTCAGGAACAGCCTGGATGTATTCGCATGGACTGTCGAAGACATGCAGGGAATCAGTGAGAATGTTACCCGCCACGACTTGAACGTGGATCCAACCTTTTGGCCAATTCAACGGCCGGCCAAGGCGTGATTCCCTAGAGAAAAGTGCAAATGATCAAAACAGGTTGAGAAGCTTTTGAAGGTCGACATCATCGAGGAAATCCAAAGATCCAACCCCGGGTCGCTAACGTGGTGATGGTCAAAAGGCGAATGACAAATGGCGCGTAATGCGTGATTTCACGAGCCTCAACAAAGCTTGCGGCGCTACCAGCGCAGCGTATCGATGTGCTCGTGGACGCCATAGCCGGCTTTGAAATGCTTAGCTTCTTGGGTGCATACTTAGGGTACCACCAAGTAAAGATGAACAAGCAAGACAAGCGACTTTAGAGGCGTAGGGGGATCTTGCGCTATAAAGATGCCGCTTAATTTGAAGATTACAAGAGCCATCTATTAGCATGGTCAGCAGGTCTTTGGCTCCCAACTCGGCGGGCTCACGAAGGCTTACATCGATGATATGGTCATCAAAACCAGAGCGACAACCACGCTCTGGACCAAGCAGAGGCGTTTGCCAATCTAGCAGCAATACAATATGGCGAATCCGAAAGCAAATGGATGTTGGAGAAAGCGAGGAAAATTTATGGGATTCATGATCAATCGGTGCGGGATAGAGGCAAACCACGATCGAGATGAAGCGGCCTTACTTGTCAACACATACAACGACTAAGCGGTAGAATCATTGCCGCTTGGTA
>CM028379.1:160432888-160561906 GCA_013146195.2 Codonopsis lanceolata
GCCCTCAAATCCCCCTGTTGAGTCAGTTATTTTAATGTAGAAAATTTAGCTTACTCTCTTGTCATAGTTGTTCGAAAATTAAGGGTTTACTTTTTCTCGCACATGTAATCATAGTATGCCAATGCACTGAGCCAACGCAAAGTCCTCCACAAGCCCGATTCATCGGTAGGCTACTAACCGGGTCGACGAGCTCACAGCACTTCACATCGACTACGCCTGTGTGAGCGATCAAAGCTCAAGCCTTGGCCGCTTTCTGGTAGAGACAAGCTTCACTCAAGAGGAAGAATCTGAAGCCCAACCACCAACAGAGCCCGAGCCCGAGCAGCCCATGCGGCCTCGACCAGCTTACTGTTGGGACCTTTACGTGGACAAAGCGGCGAGCAAGGTTGGGAGTGGAGTTGGCATCCTTCTTATAGCTCCCGACCAGATCACAGAATTCGAATTGGCTTTCCGATTCAAGTTCCCTACCTCGAACAACGTGGCCGAATACGAAGCAATGATCGTTGGCCTCGAAGTCGCAACCGATGTGGGCGTTAAAGCAGTCACAGTGTACTCGGATTCACAACTAGTAGTGAACCAAGTCCAGGGGGAGTATGGTGCATCACCCTTCCCTGGTTAAATACTGCGATCTTGTCAAGGAAATCTTGAAGAATTTTAAATTCTGGGAGATCATCAGAATTGATCGAGCCGATAACTTGCAGGCAGACTACTTGTCCGAGATCGCTGAGGCAGGCCTCACATTACTGAATCTTTCCGTTATGATCGAGCACTTGGAAACTTCAGCCATCGACAGACTAGTGATAATGGACATCAAGTCAACGGCCAGAAGCTGGATCGATGATTACAAAGATTACATCGAGCAAGGGGTCCTGCCAGCAGATAGAGTCAAAACCACCACGGTTAGGAGCCAATCGTGTAGATACTCGGTAGTCGAGGGAATTCTATACAAGCGATCTAAGGTCAGACCTATGTTTCGCCGTATCCCCTCGGAATTAACTGAGGGCGTTTTCATATGAAGTCCATGAAGGAGAATGCAGTGGCCACCCGGGCACCAGGGCCCTAGTAGAGAAAATTCTGCGCGCAGGATATTACTGGATAACTCTCAGAAGAGATGCAGAGAAATATGTCCGAGAATGTGACAAGTGCTAGAGATACGCGGACATACCAAGGTTGCCCTCCACCATGCAAACTCATGTGGTCGCTGCTTGGCCTTTTGACATGTGGGGAATCGATCTCATTGGTCTATTCCCGCTGGCACAATACAAGTACAAGTTTGCCGTGGTCACGATCGACTACTTTACAAAGTAGATCGAAGCAAAGCCCCTAGCCAAGATTTCTGAGGCAAACATCATCAAGTTTGTCCACGACCAAATATGGTGTAGATTCGGCCTCCCACGGGCAATCATCTCCGACTATGGCACCCAATTCTTGGACAAGTTCACGTGAACAGTGCACGTCAGGTGTCAAACATCGCAATCATACATTGCTTATCCACAAGGCAACGACCAAGCTGAGGCCGGGAACAAGCAAGTCTTGCACGCCTTAAAAGAAACCTAGAGGCGAGCCGAAAATGGCGTAAGAGCTACAATGGCTTTATGGGTGGTCAGAACCACTGTCCGGGGCCCAACAGGGGAAACTCCGTTTGCGCTCACCTACGGATCTGAAGCTACGATCCCCGTAGAAATGGTCTTGCCTAGCTACCGAGTTTCCCACTACAGCGAACAAAACAATGAGATGGCCCGAGCAATAGACCTTGACCTTCTTGAAGAAAGAAGGTTGGACGCATAGTTGAGGATGGTCAATTACAAACAGCGAGCAAAGGCTCACCACGACAAAAGGGTCCGGGGAAGAGCATTTATGGTCGGGGACTGGGTACTCAGAAAAATCGAGGCCACATGTCACCGGGCAGAAAAGGGAAAACTTTCTCCTAACTGGGAAGGGCCTTTTCAAGTTACTGGCGTAATCAAAGAGGGCACCTACACACTGCGGACACATGAAGGCACAGACCTGAAACATCCCTGGCACGCTGATCATTTAAAAAAGTACTATCATTGAGCCAGTTCTCAATACGCAAACGGGCAAGACCATCAGCCCTGTTGAGGGTCACTATCATTGATAAATAAAAGGCAAGTTTCTGTTATATTTGTTCATTCGAGTTATTTATTCGTCATTTATCAATTGTTTTTGGATTGTTTGACTAAATCCGCTTGCCAACCGAGCAGATAGGGCCGTGCCCAGTCAACCTTCCACTATACCAGAGTATTTGTAGACATATCTCATCCTCTCCATGAGTAAGATAGGGTTGTTCCCGATTCACGTACTAGGATGCCTGCCAGGCGGTAGGGGCCATGGCCATGCCCACAAGATAGCGGCTAGCTACCTCGGATTCCTATAGTGACCGAGCGACACTGTCAGTCGTACATCTCTATACCCAGTTGATATACTACCAATCGCTTCGACTTACAAACGTCGAACAAGGCCGTGCCCGGTTGCTGGTTGTCGTTCTGAGTATGGCCTTTCCCACTAGGCAGTCTTCAGGATGCTCGCTCCAGGGCAATAGGGGTCATGCCCACTCAAAGCCTTGGCCAGATCCAAGCAATCAGTCCGAGCAGGAACACATCCACGCGCACCTCCAACTTGAATAATATGCCTGCTTAATTAGCCTTATTATTTTTAAGTTAAGGATTGCACAAGTTTGCATGTTTGGTTAATTCTGATTACTT
Organism: Codonopsis lanceolata; assembly: GCA_013146195.2. Taxonomy (NCBI): domain Eukaryota; kingdom Viridiplantae; phylum Streptophyta; class Magnoliopsida; order Asterales; family Campanulaceae; genus Codonopsis; species Codonopsis lanceolata. The sequence goes on from CM028379.1 coordinate 160,435,612, forward strand.
TTTGCTCGACATATTTCTGGGGGCATCCCATATGCATATGTACTAGTACTAATCGAATGCAGGAAAAACACGAGTAAAGAAACAATTATCGAGCAAAATGGAAACATGCAAATAAAGAAGAAATTGTTAGCCAAAAAAGTATTTCATATTCAAGAATATGAACTTTTACAATGGAAAATCAAAAATAGTGGCACGCAGGCCGAACAACGGATGTGCCCCTAAGTTAAGCTTGTTCTGGAGCCTGATCTGGAGGGGGAGGAAGACCTTTGGCGAAAGCCCAGTACTGCTCTTCATACTGAGCATTCAACGCCTTTCGAGCAACTTCTTTCTCAGCCGACTTGGCATCATCCTCGACAATCATATGCTCGGCCACAATGGATTCCAAAGCATCGATCAAGGAGCACACGTTTACGTCCAAGGGAGTAGGTGGGACCCAAGGCTCTTGTCCGGCTTCGGCATCACTCTTCTCCAGAACCTCCAACTCCGTCTCGGTATAAGGGACCAAGTTATGGAACTGGGGTAACATCAGCGTACGGATCGAGCACGACCTATTTAGCCATCGTGGACATCCCCACCCCGCCATGGCCCGTAAGCATCCTCAAGATATGATTAGTGCCATGCGCGAAGTAGGGCAAAATGGTCGCGTCCACAGCATTTTCAAAGGCCGGGGAACTCTTGTCGTCCCCCACCGCTGTTTCCCTGGCGGTGGACAGCTTCGCCATCAGATCAGCCACCAGGTTTGCGTCCTTAACGGCCTGTATTTTTAGGGCATCCCGCTCCATTTGCAGCAAGTCCCTCTGTTTGGAAACTGCGACCATTGCTTCCTCCCCTTTCTCCAGATCGACCTTATTTTTCTTTATCTGGCCCACCAGCTCAGATTTCTCAGCAACCAAACTGTTATTTTGAGCGACCAGCAGCAAGTTTCGCTCGAGCAACTGGGCTTCTTTCTGCTTTGTAGCAGCATCGTTTGCCTCCAGCTGGTCGGCCAGGGAGGACACCTGCCCAATCTTTTCTTTCAGCAGGCCCCCAAGGGTTTTATGGTCCACCTCCACCTTTTTGCGAGCCTCATTCTCTCCATTATATCGGTCATACAGATTAGTACAAGTGGAGGTAATCTGCAAACAGAGAATAAACAGTTAGCATACGAGTGAATGAAGAAAATGGAAATCAAGCTACAATCTGTTTTTTACCTTGCTCAGACAGAGACCTACATTTTCGACCAGCACGTGGCCAGCGGTCTCCCGATCTTCCGCCAAGACATTGTGCATGGCCCACTCCATAATGCCCTTACCCACCAGGCCTCCCGGGCTCCCGTGGGCATGCAGATCGATGCTCCCTAGCAATGGACATGACCAAATATTTCTTTCACAAGCGCCCAGGCAACGCTAGTGGTGGGGGGCATCATGAAACCTGGCAGCCTCCAGGTAGCCACCCCGCTTTGAGTTGGGGCAAAAACAGCAGGCTCAGAGCACGAACCGCGTGGGCGAACATTTCAGGCAGGAGGAGGAGAGGGACTTTTTTTTTCTTTTTCCCGCTGCCTTGGCATCCTTGGCAGTAGGGACCACAGACATCTTGACTGTGGGAAGCTTGACGGCCTTTCCAACAGCGACCTTAACCGTTTCCTTGGGGACCTCAGCGACTTTGGGGGGCCGCTGCCTTCTTGACTGGGCTCGAGGCCTTGCCCGAGGCTGGGGATTTCTTAGTTGGCGAACAGAAGGGAACTTTGGGCATGGCCACAGGCTCATTAGCCTTCAAGTTAGCAGCCCGCTGATCGGCTTGCTTCTTCCTATTATTTAGCACGGCCAAATTCTTCATCCCTGAAATAAAACAAGTCAAATTAGTACAGTTAGGAAGAATAGTACTCGATCGAGACAGGAATTGAAAAATATAGGCAATTGACGAGCAACCATTCTTATCCTCATAAATTGGTCGACAGTTTGCACCAGGGCCCAGCCGCTGGCACTCTACGCACTCGCGCTTGAACATTTGCCCATGACAATCATCCCAGTATGGATGGAGACTCTGCCGGTGGATCAAGATGGGGTTCATCACGGCACTTCGCCTCTGGATCACGGCCAGCATTAAGTCATGGGTTGCACACCGCTTCTTTTCCAATAGAGCAAAAATTGTCGGGTCAATCGCTTTTTCATTCTCTTCAATAACCCAAACGGCAGCCTTCAACGCAGCCAAGCGGACAATCTCACCTGAACTGAAGTCTTGCTTGGAAACCTTAGGGATTTTCATTTCCCCTGTTGTCGTGGCCGCGAATAGCCATCCAACTCGAGACTCAATGAAAAGGACCCTCCTGTCCCAAGCCTCAACCTTCCTAGGGACATCGGCCAAAAGCCTCAAAAATTGAGTCGACCTCACTCCAATCCGCCCTACCGTGCTTGAGCAAAATGAAGAGTTTATGAGAGCAAATACATATTCGGCTCGAAACCCAGTAAACGACAGGTCACTGTGAAGGTCGTGATCGCCCGAATCGTATTCAGCATCAATTCGCAGGGCACAACTTTAGTCTCGAGAAGTAAGTCCATTAAGAAAGGCTCCAATGGAAGGCATAGTCCGACCCGAAAGAAATCGGAGAAAAATAGGAGCTCGTTCCCTTGCTCGCGGGACAGCTCAACCCCGCTGGGCACATCCATTGTACTTGCTCGATAGTAAGCGGAATCAATGCCAAGGGACGTGAGCCATGCCGTCACCTTGTCCGCTGTGTCCAATGAGGCCCAATGAACAACATATCGACTCTCATCGGCATTTACGCACCAGTCATGCTCATCCTCTTCGTCAACAACCTCATTAAGTGTGGCCTCCACTTGAGAGCGACCATCTTTCCTTATACGGCGAGCAAGGGGCATATTGTCGTCATCGTCCTCCTGAAGGTCGGCGGCTAATCTTTTTCATGGGCCTCCAGGGGCACGACATCTTTCGCCGACTGCGAGACACATCTCCCCGACTCGAGACCTCCCCTGTTCGGGCCGCACCTCTCCAACCACACATTTGGCCTGGTCCACCCGCTGTTCAGGGCCTTGCCATCTGCATATCCACCTCCTTGAACGCTCTCCTCTCCAGAGTGGTCGTGCCCACTAGAGGAATCGATGAGGTCAACTATGGGGGTTGCCATCTGCCTGGGAATGGTTTTTCTGGTCACGTACTCTTCCCCGTCTTCTCGCACAAAATCTACAGCAGAAGTCTTCTCGCTGCTGAGTGAGTCGTTCTGTCCACCGTAACTAAAGGATTCACGGTCATTTTCCGAAATATCAGACATCTACAAAAGAGATCAAGGAAGGAAAGTCAATGTCCTGCCCGAACAATCGATAAAGAAAAAGGGGAAAATTCCTAAGTCTAGGTATACCAAGGGGCCATGCCCGCCTAGCGAGTAAGACCGCTTGATCTTTTCCTCGGTCTCTATCTAAGGGCCGATTCTAGTCTTGAGGCTCCTACCTAGAAACGTATGATGTATGAAGATGAAGAGAATAAACCCATAAACCTTTATCAAACCCAGAAAAACAAAGAATAAAATAGAAAAAAGGGTCAAGAAACTCACTGTTTAGCAAGGGTCGAAGTGGTTTCGGTGATCAATCGAGGTAGAAACGGAACCGATGGAAGACTTGAAATGCCAAAAGCAAATGAGCTGTTGGAGTCGAAGGGCAAGATCACCGGAATCTGGGAATCGCTCCAAAGAAACAACAGCAATAACGCCGGAAAGCTCGAAGAATTCTCTCTCTAAAATGCAGAAACCGTAAAAGGTTTAAAGGGAGAGGGGGCAAGCCTTTTATAGGCAGGATTTCGAGGTTTTGGGGGGAAAACAGATACCCAAACGGCGCTCTATAGGACGGCTGGCGTCATCCTCAAGACGCGTACATTAAATGCGTTGCTTCGGAAACCACGCCCTATCAAATCCCGGCACCTCTTGACGGCTCACGCTCCTTCATGCTTACTCTCCCCACTGCAATCTCAAGGGCTTCCTCAGCACGCTCCAGCTGTATTCCACCGGGGTTCCAGAACCTTCTACAAACCTGCCCTCCAATTCCTCCACCTTTTTCTCAAAAAATTCACAAGTGTTGGAGCACGGAACAAGAGCAACATCATCCAACATATATGCTCCCCGCTCCGAGCATGAATACCCGCCAAACACGGCTAGGGGCCATTGATATACCCGGCCCAAGCCGAGTCACAAGCAGAACACGAGCGACCGCCACGTGCCAGTCACGAGCTTAATTATCATGGGACCTACCAGGCCTAGCGGACAGAGCTAGTGAGATATTAATATAACTCCCGTCTAAATCTAATCGGGCATAGGCCATGCTTGCCCGACCAGGGGCCATGCACGAGGACCTCACTCACAAAGACAAAGAATCAGACTCATCCCGTCGAAACCTGGTCGAGCACTAGCCTTGCCTGTCCGACCAGGGGCCACGCCCGGGATCAATACTTATCTCTAAACAGTCTACGTCGTGTAACCGGGCAGAGCCTTGCTTGTCCAGACAAATATCAAGCAGGGAGCCTTGGAAACTTGCTCTCCAATATAAGTCAAATGGTTTCCTTATCCGAGCAGAACACTTATCATATCAAGTCCTACATTCACGTGGCCAACCACCTGTCATGCCTACAATTTAGGGATTTCATCCTTAATTGGCTGGATATCTATGAAAACTGAATCCCACCCTGATTCTACGTCATTGGGGGCCTATAAATACCCCTCCATAAATCACAAACAAGGTACACAATCTTTCTTGAGCCTAGAACCCATCAAATTGTTTTTTGACTCTTTCACACGATACTTACTCTCACGCCGAAGTGGTTTCACGAGGCCAAGTCTTGCACTTCCACTAAGGTTTTTCGTGATCTTAATCAGGTTCAAGGAAGCAGATCAAACCCAGATATCTTATCCCATCACAAGGGCGGCCCAAGCTGCATTTTTGCCACATCAGATACTCTCACTATCAAATTTTACTCTCCAATAATCCCAACAACAATATGAATCTTGTCAATGCGAATCCGAACAACAATGCTCAATAAATTCTTATTTTATGGTATTTTCCACATTTTTTTGTGATTTTATAGGCTAGATACGGAGTTGAAACTCAAACTACTGAAATTTGCTTAAAGTCGCTAGGCCCTAGCCACTTAACTCAGCAAAGTCATGCAAAGTCATTAAACTCTGGTAACTTACACTCATTGAAGTCCAAACTCTGGCAATTTAACCCCATTTAAGTCCAAACCACATTTCAATTTGTCTCCAAATAAGTTGAAAAACACCTTTTCAAAACTCTAGGCTAGTCGCCAGGGTCTATGGACTTAAAATCAATAAGTTTACAAGGGTTTTCGACTTACATGAATACAAGTCTAAAGAGTCTGCGACTAACATAAATGCAAGTCTAAAGATCTGGCGACTTACATTAATGTAAGTCTAAAGAGTTTTGTGACTTACATTAATGCAAGTCTAAAGGGTCTTACGACTTACATAAATGTAAGTCTAAAGGTCTGGCTACTTACATAAATGTAATTCTAAAAAGCTTGGCGACTTGATGAATTTTCAAAACCCAAGGTTAGTCATCAGAGTCTATGGACTTAAAATCAATAAGTTTACTAGGGTTTTCGACTTGCATAAATGCAAGTCTAAAGAGTCTGGGGACTTATATTGATACAAGTTTAAAGAGTTTAGTGACTTACATTGATGCAAGTCTAAAGAATTTGGGGACTACATTGAGGCAAGTCTAAAAAGTCTGGTAAATTACATTAATGCAAGTCTAAAGAATTTGGCGTCTTACATTGATGCAAATCTAAAGGGTCTGTGATACCTTACATGAATGCAAATTTAAAAAGTCTTTCAAGTTGCAAGGATTTAAGTCCAAGTTCCCTAGCGTAAGACCTAAGAAATCGTGGTTACTTGCTGCCAACCTAGGGAGAAGAAATCGTGGTTACTTGCTGCCAACCTAGGGAGAAATCGACGTCACTTGTTTAAAAAAAAGGGTGTTTGGTTAAATGATGAAAAAATAGTGAGTTATTTTGTTTTAAGGAGAAGGAGGATATAATTGTAATATGAGCATTTAAAAACATTTGACATCTCCCAAATTTTATTGCTTTGGAGTCATCTTTCCCCGCCCGTTGTACTATTGGATCATGAAAAAGATCTAGAATTGAAATTGTATAAGAAGACCTTGGATTCAAATTCTATAAAAATGAGTTTCATACGAGACAGAGAGAAATTGAGTTCCATAAGAAGCGGTATTAAAACTAAAATAAACCTAGAAATTCTTAAGGATTTTTTTCGACGAACCAACCATTATAAATTTAATTATGTTGAATTGAAATACTCCTATGATATTGTTATTGAATTTTAATAGTTGGAAAATTTGGGATCTCAGAGACCACATCATATTGTGGACTCACCCAAGGTTTTTAACATTCTACCATCACAAAAAGGAAATTTTCGGCAAGTCTGCCAGCAATGCCCACGCCATCCTGCAGCTCTAAAACTGATCGCCAATACCTACCTAAGGTCCTAAAAGATGAAATTTTGTTCCTTTTTCGGGGCTCAAACATGAAATCTCGAGTATACATACATAGAGATAGTGAGAGAGAGAGAGAGAGAGAGAGAGACAGAGTATGCATCCAAACTGATTCTATTATTCCCAACCACATGTAACTTTAGTATGCAGTTCCTCTCATCTATTCTAAAATGCAGAACTGCAAATACTACAACCAGTTTGATGTCTACCTATTGTAATATTATTCCCGCATGAGGCAAAAAAAGAAGAACATACTCTAGAAAGAAAACCTGCTATCTTGATTTGAATCCAACACATTTAACTTAACATCTCACTGCTCAACAGGATTCGCAACCTGCAAAAGTTCAAACAAAAAGATTAAGCACTAATTATATATAGCATCAACCTTTCGCTGTGAATCATCAACCGTGTGTGTGTGTGTGTGTGTGTGTGTGTGTTTGTGAGTAGAGAGAGAGAGAGAGCTAAAGTGTGGGATGCAAAAAGCTAACTACAAATAGTACTCCATTAACACACAAGATGGTCATCGTAAGACCGTTGTGCAACTAACTTGGTGATGCCATTTGTCAGTTTTCTGGAAAGGTATACTATTACAAAAAAAAAAGAGCTTGAGCATCATTGTATGGCTCTTCCCAAATTCAAAAAACTTGCACTCACAAACGGCAACACCATGCATCATGTTACACATAGCAAACCTACGCTACTAAGGTACCTCTCCAAGAAGAAGCTATCTTTACTGTGAAATAAAAGCACACTTGACAATTAAAGATTCGTGCAAAGAATTCACTATTCTATTTAGCGATGTTCACTTAAAGATTCCAAGTTCAAAAATTATGCCTACAATCTTCATAACTTTTCAACTTGATCCTCCACATATACTATAAACATCTTGGCTATGCTTACACATTTTTGTATCCGGACACATCACTGCATATTACAGGTTCACTTAAGAAAGCACAACACAAGATAATGCATTTTACTTGCATGCTCCCTCTGCTTTAGTCAAAGATTCCAATATTCAATAATTCTGGCTACAATCTCCATAACATTTTAACTTTACCCTCCACATGTCACATAAACATCTTGACTATGCTAAAGCATTTTTGTAATTATGATCAACTCTAATGATAGTTATAAATCCCTTAAATATTAGACTTTTCAAATGTGGACTCTTTGTGGAACGGATGCATTTTAAGTTGACCTCTGTCGTATGGTAAGTACCACCTCTGTATAACTAAAGTTTGCAGCAGACTACCACAATAGACTTGCCAATGAGGAAAATAAACTAATCAAGTTTAGAACAGCATAGTACAGCAAATTTTCTTATTTAAAAGCTTACATTCTTCATAGTTCATCTTTGGCTGACTCGCTAGTCTTTAGTTGAGCACTTTCATCCCGATTGTTCTGAATAAAGTCAATGATATTCTCCTTCGTCCTATCCCCATCATAAGGCAGCACTTTACCGCTTGCAGATTTGAAGTACACCGTTGGGTAGCCTTGAACATCAAAGGTATCATTTGGAATATCATTTGCTGTTGCGTCCTGAATAGCAATAAAGATCCATTAGATGACCAAAACTTACCAATCAGATCAATGTATATGATATGCTCTGGAAATAGTAGTCAAACTGGAAGTGGATCCATTTAGGATGGATAAATTGATACTTCCGAAAACTAAACCTCCAAACTTCCAGATCTAACGTTTTTGCCTGAAAGTATGAGCTTTCATTAAACAAATATATCTTGAGATTGGGGTAAAAACAATTGTTGCAACAACCAATAGCATTCATTTTGTTTTGATAAGTGCCAATAGCATTACATGTTGCACCCTACTTGGGGGTTTTTAGCTGCACACCCGTATTAAACAATTAGGAAAAAATAGCAAAAAGTCTCAAATTTAAACTTTTAGTACCAAAAATTCCAAAGGTAGAATAATCAATTTTCTTTGTGATGTCTGAAAGTAAGGAGCAAAAGTTTCAAATGGGTCCTCAAAGAGACCATTCAAGTTCAATGGTAAAGATTGCACATGAAGCAAGAACCATGAAGTAATAGAGGGGAAAATACTGATTTGTAAAGCGTTGCATGGGGACACATCAAGTCTCCCCCTGTAACACACACACCCCCCCAGCCCGGTCCATAGCTAGATACACATGATATATTATGGTGAGTAAAATAATTCCGTTCAAAAAGACTAATGATGGTCATGAAATTTCTCTGAATCAAATAAAAAGATATTTTACCAGTTTTGTGATCACTACATCAGCATCATTTTCAAATGAAACAGCAACTTCATCCAAAATTGGAGCCAGCTTCTTGCAATGTCCACACCAAGGCGCATAGAACTCTAGTAGAACTGTGAAATAGAGTTTAGAGATATTACTATCTGGAAAAGGCAATAATATAGAAGGGTGACTTAAAAAAACAAAGGTACAATTCAGTGTTGTGTACTAGCCTAACTCCTGCACAATCACGAGCACATTATTACACTAATAACCTAATAGTACACCTTTCAAAGTTTTTAAAGAGGAGACTAATAATCATTAAACCACAAACCCAACAAGTAGGACAGAAACATAGCCGAAATGATGTCAAATGCTAACTGAGAATCTGATGTCAGATCGGATTGATATGGAGTCCGAAATGATGGCCATGCCTAGGTATCATTTCTCATATGTCATCAAGGTATTAATAGAGTATACTAACTCAATCCTTTAGCAAAACCTTTGATTCCCTTTCAGGTTAAGAGAATATACTCCATATAAGGAAAGAGAGATGCAAAATTTGAAGCTTAAAAACTGCAATTATATGTCTTGCCTTGACTCCTAAATCTGATTTTCATTACCAAAATGATGAAAAAAATCCAAAAGATGATTCTGGTAAACCAAGTAATTCAATGGAAGTGGCACGAAAACTTTAAAATGTCAACATGTTCTCTTGATGTCTTTGAACGAACATTTCAAGCACAAGAGACTAAATACTATGCAAAATATTGCCTGCAAAATGACAGACCAATCTTTGTGTCTAAAACACCGAGCAAACTAATTTTTTGAATAGGGATGCTTAGGGCCCAAGGACAGTCATCTTCTTTGCAAATGATTGGCCAATCTGAGTGTGTAAACATAGTGGGTAAACCAAATTATTGGGGATAGGTATGCTTGGGGCCGAAGTATCAGATAAGTATACCTTCTATCCCTCCTTCCCTCTCTCTGAAATCACTGCAAAAACCACTTTGTTTGGATAACTTGACTATTGTTTCCTTAAACTCCAAATTTCTTGCCATCCAAATTTGATTTAAGGATGTAACCAAATATTAATAGTAAATACAATACAAACTTTCGGAGAGTGTCTTTCCAGTTATCTCTATTATATAAGGAATTTAAATCAATTGTGTAAACAGGCAGCACTGTTGTCTGAACCAAATTGTGAAGTCAATTATTTACTGTTCAAACAGGAATCAGCAAGATAAGACAAACTAGAAATCATGCAATGTCAAACACAAACCATTCTTTTTAGAGTCCAAAACCATGTCTCTGAGGCTGTCAGCGACCACCACCTTAACGGGCTCATTGTTAACTTCAGGAATTGGCTGTGATTTTATAAAGGGCTTTAACTTTCCATCCTGCAGTCATACAAGGATCAGTATGCTATGCAAGCCAATGATTTACAGAGAAATAAAAACTAAGTCCTGGCTCATAAGTTTAGAAATCAGTGACAGAAGAGTATTAAATTTTAAACTATCAAGTAATGTGATGAATTAGAAAAAATTAGCATTCTAGTTCACCAAGAATCCAATGTTCCAGAGAAGTTCTTAATGTTGCTATAAAGATTTCATTGAATTTTCCTTTTGGATAGAAAATTGTAGTGTGTTGAAGTATGACATATATTATTGGGACCTCTCTTTAATAGCTTAAGCTTTTAAATGAGTTGGTAAGTAAATGAGGTATGACAGCTCCTGACGCAGGGGCTTGGGTTGGAGTCATCCAGCTAGCACTTGGTTCCCCAAGTATTGTTAGGGAACAACTTAGCCCCCTATTTGGTTCATGATGCACCTAGATTTATCTCTACGTGTCTGAGAGTGAGCTCGTCACATGAAAGAGGGAGTGCTAAAGAATGATAAAAATTGTACATAACTATGTGCACTTAATATAACACTTGTACAATTGTACATAGCATCTTCAGTCATAAGAAATAACTGTGATTTTACAGGAGCTGTACGTTATCAACAATCGCATTAATGGACATATCAGTATTCAGTAGTGAAGAGGGAGTTGAGAATGATGAATTACCATGTATTCCATCAACCAAGGTGAAATGTGATCAGGCTCCACATTTGATTTAAGATATTTCAGACCGTTGTTGTTTTGTATGATGATGACAGGAACTTGGTCGTCTTTAAGGCCAAAATACTGTTCATCCAAATCAAATGTAAGATGAGCATATTAAAATCACATGTGTAGTCCTCAGACAGGCAGAAGAAAGAAGATTATTACCTCGAAAGCAGCCTTACTGGCCTCAACATCACCAATGAGAAAGCTAATTCCCTTCCCTTTGTATAATGCAGCAACATCTTTTAATTTTGACTTGAAAGCATCAGTAGGCTCACTACTGAAATCCAGAAATAGCATTGCCTAGGAAAAGGAACAATTCTATCACTAAGTTTCTCTATGAGTTTGAAAGGCTTAAAATGGTGAAAACGATAGTAAGAATTGAAGAGTAAATTCAAATATTTTGCAAGTAGCCAGTCTCCTTGAAAATTGGTATCATCATAAACCCAAACATAAATGTCTTCTGCGATAATAATAGAATTTTACTGATGGTAATAAGCTTGAGACTGATATATGGCTTTGGCAGCACTGGCCGGAATTGAAGTAATTGGTACATTTAGGAGCTTCAACGTACTTCACGGAACTTGTAATAAAAAGTTCCAAGTCTGTCCCAGTCACAGGAAGGCAACATAATCCCTTCTTATGCTTGTTGCACAAAATTGGCATTTTCTTCTTTTAATTGTTCAAAGAGATCTCTGGTCATGAATGGGACTCGGAGACAAATCAAAAGGATTGAGCATCCTAGTATACCACTGATCCATACCAGTTTTCAACTTAACAATCGATGCACCATATTATCCTATCAACAATCATAGTATGTAAACACACAAACAATTTTTGCTCCATACACGCCATGTGGTGGACCATACATTTTATAATAAGCTCTGCAATATGCAGTCGTTGGTCTACAAAGAAACATACAAGATAAGATAGGAGCACGTTAAGTAGAAGAGGGGTCTACACTCAGAGAAGTAAACAAGAAATGTACCTTTGCGTTCGAACTTTCAAAGAACTTGACTAGAAATGGCTGGTTGTCTGGATTTTGGTCGAAATTTGTCACAAGAGGAGTGCTAGCCTCTTCAATGAACTTCTCCATAGCATCAACTTCAAAATTCTGTGTCAAAAAAGTTCGATAAAACCTATAAACTTGAAAGATACAAACAACAAAAAAAACCAGCACCAAAAATCAAGAATTCATGAAAAGAGCACATATATGTATCTCTATTGTATGTTATGATGCATTATGCAATACCTGGAAATCAACCGTGAGTTCGTCAAAAGGCTTCAGTAACCTAAGAGTTGGCCCGGTAACTTGTGCCTCACCCCGAGGAAGGAGTTTGGCATCCAAAGTGTGACCAAAAGCATAGTCTGATCGCAATTTTTCAGCTAATACCAAGAAGTTTTCAAATTCTTCACCAGAAAATTTTGGAAATAGTCCAACCTAAAATGACGCACAAAAACTTAAGCCCAGCACAGCAATGAGGGTATAGAATAACGGAATAAGAAAGGATAAAATTTTCAGTTCTTACAACAAAGATCGTTTTTTCATCTATAACACTACCAGCCTCCTCTGCAGATTTTATTTCAGTTGACGCAGGACCAACTTGTTTCTTCAAGTACGCCACTATACCATCAGCCTCACGAGGGCCTTTATATTCCTGAACAGATTTTCCTCCATTTCTTAAGATCTTGATAGTGGGGAAACCTTGCAAATCGTATTGACTTGCAAGTTCTCTGTTTGCTTCCTCACTGCCATCAACTTTTGCCAGAATAACTGGAGGGTCATGGCTACTCAATACAGATGCAGCCTTTTCATACTACACATCATACGACACAATTAGAAATCATATCACTGAAACACTATCAATACAATAAGAGATCAAAGATGAAAACATCTTCCGAGTTAAAAATCCAAAAACAAGACGTAGTTAGTTACCTCTGGGGCCAGGTTCTTACAGTGCCCGCACCTGCCAAGAAGGGCAAAAAGAGAAGAAATGAATTCGCTTCACAATTTTACTGGTAAAATCAAGGTACATCATCACTTATTCCCAAGTGTTAAATTTATATTGTTTCGAAGCTTCATCTAAAATGACCTTGTAGTGACTTGAAACTTACAAATTGCTCCAAAAGACATAAATGTATGTTAAAAGTTTCAAGTTTCATGGTACCAATACACAAATTGTACTAAAGTAAGCCAGTTAATGTTTAAAAGCAAAAGTATTTTTCTTCAGGAATTACTTAAGTAAAACCTTCTTTGTCACAAAATCTGTGCCTTGTGAATACAAAATGCATAAGAAAGTAAGATCTATTTTTCCTTTGTCAAAACTTTCCACTTAACAAAAATAGAGGAATTAGAATTGTTTAAAACATGTAGCAGTGGTAGCAGAGAAACAGTAGAACAGAAGTATATACACTTATGGATTGTGAAACATTCATTTTGGGAGGAAGAAAATATACTTGAGGTGTCTTTTGCCTGACGTTTACAGCAAAGTTTCAGAAAAACATCAAGTCTTAATCTATAGTCAAATATTAAAATAGAAAAACAAGATATTATTTTTATATTTGAGATATATGCCACATAACTTCATTAGTCTTAGCCAATCCAATAAACCTACTGCATAATTTCAAGAAATGCCTTCAATTTGCAACAGTGAATTGAATCTGAATCAGACACTGTTGTGAAAACTAATAATACAGTTCAAAAATTACTTATCATCAAAATTTATCAGTAAAATCTTGAGCACGAATACAATTGCAGGCATCAGATCAGTATTCAAAGTGGTCATTGTAATCTTCTTTCTATAAAATGTGAAATAGTTTCATCGGCCAAAAGAGTAGTGTCTCCCGATTAATAAAATAGATTACCATCGACAAGATCCATGTACATTGCGCCCCTGTGATCACAGCATTTACAGAAGTAATAATTAAATCATCAGGCCTAAGTGCAATCTGAACCGTGTTACTTTGCCTGAATTTTGGTTACAAACAGTATAAATATCTGGTTCCATTTCCAAAAGTCAAATTAGGCCCTGATCGTTACACAAATAGCTTGACCTACCGAGATTGTTAACTCTACTTTCCGCTAGATCAAGCTAACTCACTTACAAACAAATTTTGTGCCAGTTTCTGGATCCAAATCAGGTTGACTAACGGAGCTACTAAGAAACGGAAAGTACATTGATTGTACACCAGAATTCAAGCAAATTCTTAATTCTAGAGGGCAAAGGGGAAGGAACATCAATAAAATAAGGGCGAACCGAACAAACTGATCAGCAATAAAACTGCTAAATTGTAGACGTTTACGAGCAACAAATGGAAAAGTGAATTCTAACAAAGGATCTGAGAGCAGCAAACATGCATGGATGAATTCGATTGAATCAGAGCTAAAAACAGTAGAGAATAAAAATGAATGGTGAAAGTATACCAAGGAGCGTAGAATTCAACGACGATGAAGTCGTGTTTGGAGATGGTATCGGTGTAATTGGAGTGATCCAAAGTCAACACATAGTCTCCCTGAGTCTTCGCCTCCGCCTCCTCCGCCACCGCACAGATCGATAAAACGATAACACACAGAACGAACCCCATGAGTGCACTCCAAACCCTAAACGCCATTGCTGTTGCTCTCTCTCTCTCTCTCTCTGTCAACTCTGCTTGTTTTGGCTGCTACACTTTTATGTCATGCAATAGAGAGAGAGAGATGAGAGGAAATCGACTGTAGCAGAGCGTTTATATATATGTGCAAGCGCGAGCTCGTGTGTAAAGAGAGAGAGAGAGCTTCACGTGGGGGAGACACGTCAGCCAAAGCGATAACATCTATGCGAAATGCGGTTTTATACTTTTATGATTCCAATCTTAAAAAAAAAACCAAAAACCAAATATAATTACCCCAAATATTCACTCAATCTTAAAGTGCACCTCTAACTTAATTTTTTTTCTCATAATGCCCCTCAGGTTACATTTTGTCTCACTTTGCCCCTTGTCATCTAATTATTAAGTACAAAACAAGTGAGAAAAATGTAACTTCCATACTAGTCAGTGGGTAAAATGAGACAAAAGGTAACGTCAATTGACATTATGGAAAAAAAAAAAAAAGTTGGGATGCACTTTACAATTGAGTAAATACTTGGCTATTTATATTTTGGCCTCAAAAAAATATACTCTCCCCCTCCCCCAAGAATTTGTTTGTTCAATATAAGATAATTCTTTTTTAAAAAAAATAAAATTTAAAAAGACATGTTTATTAGTATTATACATTTATCTTTTTTATTTACTTTAATTATGTGCACATGTATAAAGGTATTAAAGAAAATCACACAGTACACTAATATTAATAATGCAGTTAATTTTTTTTTTTAAATGATGTGTTGTGTCAAAGAGTACGATTATTTAAGAACAGATAGATTATACTCAACTTCATCTCAAAATTATTGTTTTGCTTTAATTTTTCATCTGTTCCAAAGAGATATTTATCTTTGTTAGTAACTTTCCTTTTAAAAATAATATTTTTATTATTTTACTCTTATTTTTTCTTTCTACTTTAATTATTGGTTGCATATATGCCCTATAAAATAAACTACGCATTATATCAATATAAATAATCAAGTCAAATATTTTCTTAATGCATACAAACATGGCAATAATTTTGGAACATAAAGAATATATATATATATATATATATATATATATATATATATATATATATATATATATATATACTCCCTCTGTACCTAAATTATCGTCCTAGTTGACCCGGTGCATGGATTAAGAAAAACAATTTACTTGATTATTTATATTGGTTTAATGTATAGCTTCTTTTAAAATCCATGTGTATGTGGCTCATAGTTAAAGTAGGGTGAAAAAGTAAGAAAATTGATTAATAGTGCATGGTGTTACCATAATTTTATTTGGAAAGGAAATTGATTACTGAAATCTTAGAATTGATTCCTAAAATTTAAGGAATCATAATCCTGATGGAGGAGATGAGATTTGGATTCCTAGTAGTTGGAATCCACATAAAAAACAATTATATCCTTCTAACACTTCACATCTTATTTAATTTGTTAATAATAAATATTTGAATGGTTACGATCGTGTATCAATTATATTTCTTTTATTTTATTTAAGTCAAGTAAACTTTACTTGCTAAGCCTAATATTAGTTTTAGATAAAACCGAACTAATTGCTTAGTGGTGGCTCTTTGTAGTCAACAACAATGTTCTTAATATTATTCATTGGATTAAGATGACTAGAATTTTATTTTTTTTTCTTAGTCTCAAATTTGGTGAGATCAATTTGAAACGCTAGTTTGTTGTTCATTAAAATTTCTTTTTATGAATGATAATTCAATTCAATGAGTTATGATGAAAAAGAAGAATGTGGGTGATGAACCTGTTTGGTACTATATAAGAGAATAAAATATTAAATATTTTAGCTAAGTAGCAACGCATACATTTCTCGAATTGTTTCAAAAATTTAAGTTATTTGTATTTGAAGTAGTTTCATTATAACATTAGTTTGTTTGTTTTTTTAATTTTAATTTAATAAACTTCTTTTGCTTTATTGATGTGGGATAATTTCAAATTTTCACCTAAATTGAAAAAGAAGGAACAACTTGATATTTTGTGAAACAGTAATAACGTTAATATCTAATTTATTTTACGAAAGTCATTAACATGTATTTGTCTACTTTTGGATAATGTTGTCAATTGTTTTAATTTTGTCATTGCATTTCAAGTTGTTTTGTTTCTAACTAAAAAATATAATATAAGTTTATACTATATTGGTAATCACATTCCTTATCTTAACAAACACTTTTTAGAAATCATTTTCTCAACTATTTATATGGAATCTCATTATTAGTAATAGATTTCACATAATTGATTTCATTTTCGTGTACTAATAGATCAAATGTAAAAAACATATTATACCAATATTATCCATTGATGGTTATTTTTAATTGCAATGTCCAACTACCCAATAAATCTCAATATTTGATTTTTTTTATCTTTGGGATAATACAATAGTTAATGAGAAAAAAATACTCTATATGTTCCTAATTATCTCCTTTTTTTTCTTTTTTTACTTGTTTCAAAAAGATTACAACCCATTGTCCTTTTTTCTTTCAACTTTAATTATGGCAACATGTACAAGGGTTTAAAA
Source organism: Codonopsis lanceolata (assembly GCA_013146195.2). Taxonomy (NCBI): domain Eukaryota; kingdom Viridiplantae; phylum Streptophyta; class Magnoliopsida; order Asterales; family Campanulaceae; genus Codonopsis; species Codonopsis lanceolata. The sequence continues at coordinate 160,452,607 of CM028379.1, forward strand.
AAACATATTATACCAATATTTTTAATAGAGTCATTTATTTATTTATTTAAATATGTATGTCCAGTGAAACAAGATAATTATTTAGGAAATGAGGGAGTATTTATTATATTTGAAAAAGAAAAGGATTTGAAGATTTTGGGAGATTAATGCGTATTAATGGTAAGAAGGAAGGTATAGTATTAATATTATTATTATTATTACATCCTAAAAGAGAACGAAATTTGGAAAAAGAAGATTTGTAGTTTTGATCCTTAATACATTTTTAATAGGGAATTAAATTCAAATATTAATTTTTTTAAAAATGAGTGATTCAATTCAATATGGCCCGAATCATCAAACAATAACTCTTTGGGGGGTTTGTTCATATTTGGCCATAAAAAAGAGGTAGATTACAAAAATAACAACATTTATAGAAAACAATCATATATAGTCATATTTGAATGGAAATATCTATTATACCCTTCCTCTTAAATGAATTCCCAACGCCCTTATGTTGAATATCTTAAAATACCCTTTTCGTTTTCCTCTTTCCTCTTCCAATCAATTTGCAAACTGTCACTGATTTTCCAATTTCCGATTTGCTCTTTCCAGTATTGCTTCTTTTCCAAATTCTCTCTACTTTGTTACTTTGCGAAAGACATATTTGGATTCAAGTTCGTCTTTAAGTTTCCTTCTCTTGAATTTTATTGAATGATTCAAGTGAGAGTCTAATGGTAGTGGATTGTATGGGTCTCTTAATCGACATCAAATAATTGTATTGTATTATCTTTGGTTGATTAATTGAAATCAGTGAATGACCTTAATGGGTATCAATTTTTTTTTCATTTTGGTCAATTAATTGACTGTATTGCATTGTGTTTTGTCGATTAATTGACCACAAGTAAATAAATTGTTTTGTATTGTCGTAACTTAATTTAACTGGACATTAAAGGGTCAATTAATTTACTTTATTGCATTGTGTTTGGTCGATTAATTGACCACAAGTAAATAAACTGTTTTGAGTATATACCATTGTGTTTGGTCAACTAATTCACTATAAACTTTGCACTGCAAATTTATAATTTTGGTGGCTTAATTGACTACAAACTTAATACTTTTCATTATTTTTATTTATGAAACTACAATCTTATTTTACAATTTTATAGACTAATTTTTTATTCAACTGCATTGCAGTTATGACTTCACCAAAATTTTGGACCACTGTGTTTTATTTTGGACATTTTGTCGAAGAAAACAACGGATGGTCATGGAAATTTAGTGGCAACCAAAATGCAATAGGACTTGCAATCAATGATGAAACTTCATGTGAAGAGTTATATGCTAAAGTACGAAACTTGATGATATAGAGATAGCATTTCTTACTCCAGCAATGGTGCATAGTTTTCAAATTCCTGTCCGGATTACTTCAAACAACGAAGTTGAATGGTACTTGAATATTAATAAACAAGATTATTTGACTCATCTGTGTGTAACCCATGTGAGCCATGAAAATTGCGACGAGCACCGAGAAGAAAATAATGAAGTTGGTGGTGACATAAATGAAAAAGAAAATAATGTAGTTGGTGGTGGTGGTGACAGGCAAATTGAAGAAGAAAATAATGGAGTTGGTCATGATGATGACACTCAATTTGAATAGGAAAACAATGGAGTTAGTAGTGATGAAATGCAACCTGAAAGAGGCGATCATAATGTGAATGATTCTTCGGATAGGCTGGAGGTAATTCGAGAATCTTTATCCTATAATGAGAATGATTTCTCAACACCACCGAGATTTGAGTTTAGCCTAGGTGACCAAGATCAAGACAGCCGAGAAGTAAATGACTTCACAAGTGAGCATTTAGTTTCTTCGGTTAGAAGTACATCGCGAGTGTTACCTGTAGATATTGATTTGAAGGTTGGCCAATTTTTCAATAACAAGAAAGAGCTTCACGAAGATGTGCACTTGCTTGCATTGAACAACAACTTTCAGTTCAAAACAAAAAAAAAATCAAATAAGAAAGTGTACACAATAGTTTGTGGTGATGATAATTGCAAATGGCGTTTGTTTGTAACACAATACTTAGAATGTGATTATTTTAAGATTCAAAAATATACAGGTGAACATACTTGCCCCCTAAATATGTCCATGGCTAATCATAGACAAGCAACGTCGCATATTATTGGAGTACAAATATCGCCAAGGCTTGAGGATCGTAACACTACGTATAGACCTGTTGATGTCATTGCCGACGTTTACTAATCATTGGGTGTAGATCTAAGTTATCAAAAAGCAAGGAGGTGTAGAGAAGCTACCTTAGAACACCTAAGGGGTTCAGCCGAGGATAGTTACACTAAGTTGGCCGCATTTACCCATAACTTGAAATTGGTTAATCCATCAACAGTCTTCTCTTTAGAGCTTGATAGTGAAAACCGCTTTAAGTACTTCTTTTTGGCATATGGGGCTTGCATTCTTGGATTCCACTCTACAATGCGTCCAGTAGTTGTTGTGGATGGAACATTTTTAACTGCAAGATATAAAGGTACGCTGATTATTGCTACTTGCCAAGATGGAAATATGTAGATATATCCTCTTGCATGGGTTGTTGTTGATTCTGAGAATGATGCATCATGACTTTGGTTTTTTACAAAGTTAAAAGAAATAACAGGTGACCATGAAGGACTTGTTGTGATATCCGACCGACGTAAGAGTTTTATTAGTGTTGTCCGTATTGTTTTTCAAAATGCTCGTTATGCTCATTGTATCTATCATATAAAAGGCAACTTAAGGACTATTACTCGAAAGGCTAACACGGTCTCACTAGTTGTAGAGGCATATACCAAAGAAGAGTTTCGCAAGCATATGTCTGAAATTGAGAAAACCGACGAGAAGGGTTGGAAATATCTTAGCGAAACAAATTTCGAAACTTGGGCCATGTCACATTTCAAAGGAGACCGTTACAATATCATGACTTCAAACAATATAGAGTCTCTGAACTCAGTTTTTAGGAAAGCCCGACAGAGTCCTATACTTTCGCTGCTTGAGTTTATTGGAAAAAAGTTGCAGGCGTGGTTTTGTGAAAGACGCGAAGCAGCACAAAGTTGTACAACCATTTTAAACCCAACAATGGAAGATAAATTAGGCAAAGCAATTCAGAAAGCCAATAAGTTTACAGTGGTTGAACCCATTGATCAGTCCAAGTATGTGGTGAGGAGTGGGACCAAGAATTACACAATTAACTTTGATGGGAATACTTGCACCTGCCAAAAATTTCAGTTGGACCACTGTGGGTGCCCCCGAAGGATATCTCCCACGCCCCGCGCTCCCTTTTTTAGGGGAACGCGGCATGCGGAAGGACATCACTCTTTACATTCCATCCTCCCTTGTTTAGGGGAAGACGAAATTAAAAGTGCAGAAAGAATGTTGCCAAAAGCGCATTGAATACGCCTCGGTCACATGAGTGAGCTTTTGTCCATTATGAGAGCTTTGGATTTCTATGTATCTCACCCGCCCTTGTTTAGGGGAAAATGAGATGCATAAAATGCATCACCCTTTTCATTCTCATCGTCCCTTGTTTAGGGGAAAACAGAAAAGTGCAAAAAAAAAAAAATGTTGCGATGGCGTGTGGGAACACATCCTGCCTCACTATGAACTTTTTGAAAATTGTCTTAGATCATTATGAGTGTATGAGGTTTCTCTGTATCTCACCCTCCCTTGTTTAGGGGAAGACAAGGCACATAAAATGCATCACCCTTTTCATTCTCATCGTCCCTTGTTTAGGGGAAAACGGAAAAATGCAAAAAAAAGATGTTGCGAGTCTCACCATGACCTTAAGCTTATTTTGGATCGCTATGAGTGCTTTGGGTTTCCCCGTATCTCATCCTTCCTTGTTTAGGGAAAAACAAGATGCAGGAAATGCATCATGCTTTTATTCTCATTCTCCTTTTTAGGGGAAAACGGAAAAGTGCAAGAAAGGATGTTGCGGGCCTCACTGTGATCCAAATGTTTTAACAGAGTCGTCATCTTTATTTTAAGGAGAAATAAAAAAACAAAAAATAAACCAGAGTTTGTAGAAAGGGGTTCGGATGCTAAGTTACAAGGTGGGAAGGTGTTAGGCACTCATCTCGCCCTTTCGGTCTCAAAACAGTTTTTGACTAAAATATGTTTTATTATATTTATCTAGCAAATGAAATAAAGCATTAAAAGGAAAATAGATATATCCGTATTTACATTATTTACAGACTTGGACCCGTCTCCTTTCAATAATTACAAATACATTTAAAAATATTTGGCCATAATAATGGCTCTTTTTAATGCTATTTTCTACATAAATCCGGGCAGCACAACAGCTTATATTTTTTACATTGGACCGGATGAAAATAGCATTTTTATATTAAAAAAAATCCTTAAAGGTTTACATTTAAGAGCGTGAGGTGCGCTTGTTCTGTCCTTCCGGGGGAGAGAGTCTTTTTGCTGCTGCTGCGATTCGGTTAGAATAACTGCTTCCGAAAGTTGCTTGGGCGTCACACACACGGAGCAACCGCTGCTTTTGTTGTTGCTTGTTCTGTCGCGAAATCGGGCAGAGCAACTGCTTGCTTCTGGCGGATTTGGCATTTGGATTCGGGCAGAGCAACTGCTCTTTTTGGGATTTTTGGACCGGGGGAATAAGGTGCAATCATAGTTGGGGGGCTAAGGCTTACTTTGACTTGTTGGTTTTGTGTTTGGAGGAGATTTGGCAGAGCTTCGAGGCTTTATAGGAAGGGGGAACTCTCTCTATCTCACGATCGCTCTCTCTACGGCGTAAAATAAACGCACAACGTTTAAGTGAGAAAAATTCTCGGCCCATAAAACTGAAGCCGGACACCTCTATTTATATTTGAGAGGTGGGAAACCGCTCTCTTTCAAATTTCTTCTATGTGTTTCATCAGCTTGTACCGTGCGCTTAAGTGCTTGTACTAATTCTCAAATCGTAAAGCATTGTTGGGGCTTGGGCGTCGAACCCATGCATTCTGGGCGCCGCGCCCACATGGCATGTTGGCAGCCTGGTTCCCATTTTGGCCTCCTTTTTGACACTTCGACCCCTGCATTTTACTATTTTACGCATCATGCTTTGTCTTTTGCATTTTTTAAGCCCTGTAATTTGACATTTGTTAAGTTTCAACAGGTCTTGATATCGCATGTCAATGTTACATATAAGGGGTACGAAATTGGGGTGTCTACAACCACCTACCATGCGAACATGCAATAACAGTTGCGAAAATGAGAGGTTTTTCTGTGCACCCGTTGTGCTCATCATTCTATACAACTGAGTGTTGGAGAGTGGCGTATTCCCAAAAACATCTTGCCAATGCCCATTGAAGAAGAATGGGACATTCCAGTTAATATTAAGGAAATGACTATCTTGCCACCTTTAGTCCGACGTCGAAGCCGACGTAGAACAACAACAACAAGAATTTCACAACCGTAGAGTTTTCTGGAAGACAAAGATGCAGTAGGTGTCAACAAGTTGGCCACAACCGCCTTTCTTGTCGTGATCAAACCCCTATGAGTGATAGGCATTCACATATTTAGTAACTGTTGGATTTGAAATTTATATGTTTTGTAATGATCAGTTCAGATTTCAATGTATTGTAACTTTAATTTTGAATTTCAATATTGGGTACTATTTCTTATATGAGTTTGTAAAATTTGTATATCAGTTTCATATTTGCATAATGTCCATTAAACTTGCATAGGCCTAGCTGCTGTTAAAACAAGGTTGTAGGCTTATCTGCTGATATTCAACAGGAAGAACTTTTAGACTTGCTAAAGTCTAATCAACTTGATTAATAACCAAACTATGTTTTGAATAGTAAATGGTGGATTACTCAACTCAATATTATAACAAATGAGTCAAGTAACTGACTTCATTAACTTAACTTACTTGTGTTGATTAATTGCAGAGGGTAGGGTAGATTACTCAACCCAATATCTAACAATTGAGTCAAGTAACTGACTTCAGTTACTTGACTCATGCTTAAAATGATAAAACATGAAGTAGGCCTACCTGCTGATATTCAGCATGAAGAACTTTTAGACTTGCTAAAGTCTAATCAACTTGATTAATAACCAAACTATGTTTTGAATAGTGTAGAGTGGATTACTCAACCCAATATTATAACAAATGAGTCGAGTAACTGACTTTAGTTACTTGACTCATGTTTAAAGTGATAAAACAGCAAGTAGGTCTACCTGCTAATATTCAGCAAGAAGAACTTTTAGACTTGCTAAAGTTTAATAAACTTGATTAATAACCAAACTATGTTTTGAATAGTGTAGGGTGGATTATTCAACCCAATATTATAACAAATGAGTCAAGTAACTGACTTCATTAACTTAACTTGTGATTAATTGCAGAGAGGTAGGGTAGATTACTCAACCCAATATATAACAAATGAGTCAAGTAACTGACTTCAATTACTTGACTCATGTTTAAAGTGATAAAACAGGAAGTAGGCCTATCTGCTGATATTCAGCAGAAAGAACTTTTAGACTAGCTAAAGTCTAATCAACTTGATTAATAACCAAACTGTGTTTTGAATAGTATAGGGTGGATTACCCAACCCAATATTATAAAAAAATGAGTCAAGTAACTAACTTCAGTTACTTGACTCGTGTTTAAAGTGATAAAACAGCAAGTAGGTCTACCTGCTGATATTCAGCAGGAAGAACTTTTAGACTTGCTAAAGTCTAATCAACTTGATTCATAACCAAACTATGTTTTGAATAGTGTAGGGTGGATTACTCAACCCAATATTATAACAAATGAGTCAAGTAACTGACTTCGACTTCATTAACTTAACTTACTTGTGATTATTTGCAGAGGGTAGGGTAGATTACTCAACCCAATATATAACAAATGAGTCAAGTAACTGACTTCAGTTACTTGACTCATGTTTAAAGTGATAAAACAGGAAGTAGGCCTATCTGTTGATATTCAGCAGAAAGAACTTTTAGACTAGCTAAAGTCTAATCAACTTGATTAATAACCAAACTATATTTTGAATAGTGTAGGGTGGATTACTCAACTCAATATTATAACAAATGAGTCAAGTAACTGACTTCAATTACTTGACTCAGGCTTAAAGTGATAAAACAAAGTAGTAGGCCTACATTCAGTAGTTCAGCATGTAAGTTCACAGCAACTGTAAATCAACTGTAAATAACGTAACATTAGTCTTTGCCAGCAGGTAGGTTCATAGCAGGCATGTCAGCTGACTACTGATATTAGTAGGTCGATTACTTAACCAATTGTATAACAAATGATTGAGGTAAATGAATCACTAAATAACAAAAGGTTCCATTAATTAAGCATAGTAATAAAAAGTTCATATGGAATATCTACATTCAAGCAATAATACACTACAATTAAACACTAAGAAAGCGACAAGTTGTTGGAATTAGTGTCTCCTTTAAACATTCCAATAATAAGGCCAACAACAATTGTCCAAATTAGGAGAATTGCACAAAAATAAGACTAAGCTCTTTCTTTTGACTTCAGAAATTGTTCTTCCAATTTTCTTGATTCTACTTTGAGCTTTTCGTTCTTTATCTTCAATTTTTCAACTTGTTGAACCACTTGTCTGAGTTGACTTTCAAGTTTCTCAACCTCATGCTTCAAATCCACTAGTTGTGATCTAAGCCGTCCACAAATAACTAATTTTTTTATCTCTCAGGCAGTGGTGGGTCAATCCAAGCAAAAAACTTACAGTGGTTAGCTTGATCCTAAGATTGAAAATAAAATAAATAAATAAACATCTACATATAATTAATAATAAAAAAAGAAACAAATATAACCTTATAGTTTGCACATCCAATGAACCTTCTACTTGGGTTTTCATCACTCCAAGATGTCCACGTAGGTGCGGGAACACCACAATTGCAAACTCTTGTCAAATTGCAGTCATATGATTCGAGTTCCTTCTCTTAGAAAATTGGGGTTTCCATTTTTTTTGGGAATCAATTTTGTTTGAGTGAGCCGTAGGTTGAGTTGTTCGTTGTTCGAGGAGAGGGAGTATGGCGTTGGAATTGAGAGAATATGTGCGTTGGATTATGCAGTGGAAGCCCTAAATCAAGAAGACGGAGACAAGAACTGTTGGAGGGAGAGTTTTGAGTTGGAGTGAATTATGAGTATAAGCCCTAGGTGGGAAAAGCGTTTCAATTCAATATTCAAACACTTGTTTTTCAAATTTTAGGGGGAATATGGCATAGGAGGGACTTTTCAAATTTTTTTGTCAACAATAAGAAAATTTTATTACGTATTACCTATTTATGGGCCTAGTTATCAAACATCTATCAAGCGTTGTCATTTTTTTTTATTATTTTCATATTAAGTGAAGTTAAGTTATGTTACGTTACGTTAAGTTGCGTTACATTAAGTTACGTTAAGTTAAGTTATATTAAGCTACGTTACGTTAAGTTAAGTTACATTATGTTACGTTAAGTTAGGTTAAGTTAAGTTAAGTTACTCTACATTACGTTAAGTTAGGTTAGGTTAGGTTAGGTTAAGTTAAGGTTACGTTACGTTAAGTTAGGTTACGTTAAGTTAAGTTACGTTAAGTTAGGTTAAGTTAAGTTAAGTTATGTTACGTTAAGTTAGGTTAAGTTAAGTTAAGTTACGTTACGTTAAGTTGTGTTACGTTAAGTTAGGTTACGTTAAGTTACGTTACGTTACGTTATGTTACGTTACGTTAAGTTAAGTTACGTTACGTTAAGTAAGGTTAGGTTAAGTTAAATTAAGTTACGTTACGTTACGTTAAGTTGCGTTACGTTAAGTTAGGTTACATTAAGTTAAGTTATGTTAAGTTACGTTACGTTAAGTTGTGTTACGTTAAGTTAAGTTACGTTATGTTAACTTAAGTTAAGTTATGTTACATTTCATTACATTGCGTTATGTTACGTTATGTTATGTTATGTTAAGTTACGTTACGTTACGTTAAGTTAGGTTAAGTTAAGTTAAGTTATGTTATGTTACGTTATGATAAGACATAAGGTTGTTTTATGATAAGACATAATGTTATGTTACATTGTGTTATGATAAGACGTAATGTTACATTACGTTATGTTATGATAAGATGTAACGTTGTGTTATGATAAGATGTAACGTTACGTAACGTTGTGTTATGATAAGACGTGATGTTACGTTACGTTGTGTTATGATAAGACGTAATGTTACGTTACGTTGTGTTATGATAAGACGTAATGTTACGTTACGTTGTGTTCTGATAAGACGTAACGTTGTGTTATGATAAGACATAACGTTACGTTACGTTGGGGTATGATAAGACGTAACGTTGTGTTATGATAAGACGTGATGTTACGTTACGTTGTGCTATGATAAGACGTAATGTTGCATTACGTTGTGTTATGATAAGGCGTAACGTTGTGTTATGATAAGACGTAAGGTTGTGTTATGATAAGACGTGATGTTACGTTATGTTGTGTTATGATAAGACGTAACGTTACGTTACGTTGTGTTATGATAAGACGTTGTGTTATGATAAGACGTAACGTTACGTAACATTGTGTTATGATAAGACGTAAGGTTGTGTTATGATAAGACGTGATGTTACGTTACGTTGTGTTATGATAAGACGTAATGTTACATTACATTGTGTTATGATAAGACATAACGTTACGTTACCTTGCGTTATGATAAGACGTAACGTTGTGTTATGATAAGACATAACGTTACGTAACGTTGTGTTATGATAAGACGTAATGTAATAATGTAACGTAACGTTACGTAGAATTAATTAAATACTTTATATAAAATTTCAGTTCCGAAAATAGCAAATAACTAAAATTATAAATAATCACAAAGACTAATGTTACATTATTTAATTTACTTCAAAAATTAATGGGGTAATGTTTGATACTTTTGCCCAAAGTATCAATAAATATCGGTAGAATTGGAAAAAATAAAGAAAAAAGCTAATTGAAACTTTATTTGTTTGGTCAACACTTGATAACTTTACTCCCTGTAATTAATCATAATTTAATCATGCCACATACGCATGTGCTTTATATAAGTTGAGATGCTGACACATCATGTCTCTAAAACTGCTCACCTTCTCAAACTGACGGCAGACTAGACACATTCCACTAAAACTGACAAATTTTAAATGTTGGCGCGAGACCCAAAAACTTCTTACAGTTTCAAGGCAGTTCTGGAGTTTTTTTTATCCCAAAAGGCTTCTTGATAGTATAACCCCTCAATCATTTTTTGAAACTTTTCAAAAACTCAAAAACCAAAAAATCTTCAAAAAGTTTTCTCTCCTCTCTCTTTGCAACTGCCTTTCGTATTTCGTCTTCTTCCACAAAACTCTTAAACCCTACTTTCTTCTTGAACTCAGGTGCAATAGCTAATAATAACTCCGACCTAGGATGTATTTTGGATGTCACCGCACTAAACAAACTTGACATTGGCCGCGAATTGGTTACGTTCCTCACAAATTCTGGACTTCTTCCCCTTCTTACCTTCGACATAGGCAACACCTACAGTCAAACTTTAACATAATAATTCTTCCACCAGATGCAACCCACACCAAATATACCAGACTCCCTTTCTGGAAAGATCAATGGGATAGATGTAGTGTTTGATACCCAAACCATTCTGAATGTCTTTCCCAATATCAACACTAAAGGTTCGTCTCTATCTGAAATTAGCAAGGAAATTGTGTCTGGTGGATGGATTGCTATGATGGGAAATGTCCCTGTACCTATAGCTGCAGATAGAAAGAAAAATATCTTCTAGCCCCTTTATTATGCCCTAACTTCTGTTTTAGACAAATGCCTAATTGTCAAATCTGGGGCAAAAGACAAGGTTACAGAAGACCAATTGGCACTGATGGCTGCCATTGTGTTGGGAGAAAAAGTCAATTGGGCTGCTGTTTTAATTAAACTCATTTATGAGAATATGAAGAAATGCAGGAAGAACCAGAAAAATCCAAAATCACCCACTACCTCATCATTACTCACTTTCTGAGACAGATACCTGTTGTTGTTACGAGTGTGGCACCTATCGATGTGACTAAAAGAGTGAGTGGAAGGAAGTATGGTTCATCAGATATCACCTGGGCCGCTAACTCAAGCAAGTTTGTGGTACCTACTGCTCCAAAAAGAAAAGGCAGAAGGATTAATCTGGTAATTAATGAGGAGGAGAGAGATGAACAAGTAGCTGCACCAACAACTGCAGAAGCTACAGTTGCAAGACCCACTGGTGATGCACCTTCCAAACCCGTTGGTAAAAAGTATGCTAGGAAGAGGCAGAGGACAACTACTGAATCAAACCCTGACACCTTCATTCCCTTCCTTGCTACTTCTGAACCTCAAAACCAACCACTTTCATCACCTACTACTTTACCTACCTCCAACCCAAAAGAAGCTCAGAAACCATACTTCCCACCTATTTTCAACCCAACCTATCATCCCAGAAATGATCCTTTCTCTGCCAATCCTACTGATATTCCTATTGATTAGGCCTTCCCCATTAACCATCTACCCTACTTCATTCGAGCCCTTCTATCCTTTCATGAGGAGAAGAAGGAGGACAAACCAAGGGTAGATCCCATCAAATATGTGGACTCAAATTTCAACAGACACTTATGGGCTCCCTACAAAACCCCGTGCAAGGATTAATAACTGCATAAGAGATTGCCCTCAATTACGGCAAATGTTTTGACCTAATGCTCATTGAATGGACTGCCTTCTATCTTGCACTAGACATGTTTGTACAAGATGAGCTAATACTGGATGTGTGGGAAATTTTCGATAATGAGTATGGTTTACCAAAGATGACGGTTGATGATCCTTATGTTGTTGGCAGACCTGCTACTGAGGAAGACACCATCGATAGAGAAGCAGTACACTACCTCCAATGAACATGGCCAGAATAAAAAAGATTCAAGATAAAGCCATGGAAAATATCAAGCATAAGGTTGAAATGGCTACTGCCAAATACGTGTCAGTTTTTGGCAGGAAATCATCAAAGGCAGGAGAAGCATCAACATCTGCCCAGCCATTTGCTGAGCCCCACCAAACCCCATCTTCATCTGCTGCACCTAAATCAGAACCTACAATTCGTTCTTCATCTACTTCACCTCAACCAATCCATGTTCAACCTATATCATTCATCCTACCCCTATCTCCCGAACCTGATGTTGACCTACACCAAACCCCCTTCACTTCATCTACATCCATTTCAGATACCTAAGAGCCCTCTGCAGCTGCTGGTATAGATGAAGAGATCAATAGACCTATTGAAGATATACCAACAGATGCCACTCTTACTGAAGATATACCAACAGATGCCACTCCTGTCTATTCCTCTAGTGAATTACAGCTCCAACTCTTCTGAGCAGGAAGCTGAAGAGGAAGAAGATTCTGAAGATGTGGATGATGATGAAAATTCTGATGAAGAATCTGAAGATGATGATGATGATGATGATAGTGATATTGTTGTTCAAATATTGTCTCCTGTCAGGCTAGCATATCAAATGAGATAGAAACAGCAGAAGATCATTAAGGATGCACTGAACAAGTCAACTAGACAGAAGATCATATTTCCAGATATTACTCTTATATCTTCTCCAGTTGATGGAGTGCCTGTTGCACCCTCCCCTCCAACTATTCCAACAACATAACCTAATGCATCAAATCTAGCTGCTCCTACACCAACTATTGTTCCTGATGCTGCTACTGATGTCCCTTCCACATCAACTCATGCTACCACTGCACATGTCTTTCCTGAAGGTTCAAGCTATTATGAAGCCCTGGACATGTTAAAGATCACTCAGGTTCATATCAAAGAAGACCTCAAGGAGATGAACCTGCAACTGCATCAGCAAATTAAAGGAGTGCAACAGCAGATGAACCAACATGTTGCATGATTACAGCAGCAGATTGAAGTTGTTCTACCCTCTATTCAGAACTCCATCTCTGCTGCAATTCAAGCTGCATATACTGCAGGTGAGTCTACTGCATTGTGGGTTCTAGGGGCAATAGGTAGGTGGAGTAATTTTTTTTTTTAATTCTAAACTTGGCTGGCTTACTGCAGGTGAGTCTACTGCACTTAAAGCATACAAGGAGCAGGAAGAGACACATAGAGCAGAACGAGCAGAGCTAAGAGCTGAAGCCTTAGCTCACAAAGAAGAGAAATAAAAGCAGAAGGCAAGAGCTGAAAAGGCTAAAGCAAAGGCTGCATCTTACAAAGAAAAGATTGCAAGCCTTAAATTTAGATTAGGCAGAACAGCTGAACAACTAGGTGCAACAACAGAAGCTGCTACTGAAGCCGCTGCAGAAAAATCTTCTGATGACGATGCCGATGAAGCTGCACATGATTGAATTTTTTTAGAGAAACACCAAAAACTCTTTTGTATCTCTTAAACTCAATTACATTGAAGTACTTAAGTTTAATATTTTATCCAAAGTGATTAGTTTAATAGAATTGCTGCAACATGAATGATTTAGAATTGATTATACTTTAGCAAGTCTAAAAGTTATTCCTGTTGAATATCATCAGGTAGGCCTACTTTCTGTTTTATCATTTAAGCATGAGTCAAGTAACTAAAGTCAGTTACTTGACTCATTTGTTATAATATTGGGTTGAGTAATCCACCCTACACTATTCAAAACATAGTTTGGTTATTAATCAAATTGATTAGACTTTAGCAAGTCTAAAAGTTCTTCCTGCTGAATATCAGCAGGTAGTCCTACTTCATGTTTTATCACTTTAAGCACTTCAGTTACTTGACTCAAGTCAACGATAGGTGTAAACTGATTCATTTACTCTACTCTCTGCAAGTTTAATCTACACTATGCAAATATGAAAGTGATATACAAACTGTCTGAGTAATATACAAACATTTTCAATTGATATATACTTGCAATTACAAACTCATATAAGTAGTACCCAAAATAAAGCAAAAGCAGAGCAATTTCATTTCATTAATCAAGGTAAGCAAGGATTGGCATTGTCATAAACAAGTGTATTTTACATGATCCCTGTGAAATAAAGAAAATACATGACCAATGTCGTCTCCGAATTCCTCATTCAAACAAATACAAGCAGCAACAACAACATAATATGGCTTCTCAAAATTTTAAGGATCCATGTTCGCACAAAATACATCGATTGCAAACTTTTTCCTTCACTTTGAAATATGTTCATCAGTTACATAATAAGGAGACTCGTCAATGCTTAAAAACTCAATGTACTTAAGGGCATAAATCCCACAATCACCCATATGACACATTGAAACCACAAATTAGGTATTATAGACAAATAATTTCAACAAAGGACGATTCAATGAAATCCAGTTGAAATAGGATCACTTACTTCAGTCCCATTTGTTGTGTGAGTATATCTATGTCAATTGTAATTGTACCCATTTCTATTTTGGCTTTCATTGCAATTAATGGGATGAGAGTTGTAAAAGGGGTGAGAGCTTCATGAACTTCATCTATTGTTAGATGACTTGTATCAGGGTCATACATAGTCAATTTTCCAATCCGAAACTCAAAGTCGACAGCAAACCAATGATCCTTGGCCGTGACCGAAAAGTAAATCCTTTCACATTGAACCCATGGTTTCCCAAGAAAATTCCAAGTTCCATAATGTATTTCCATGAAAGAATCTTTCACCTTGAAACGCTTCGGTTCTTCTTTGTAAAGTTCAAACTCACCCATAAGGACATTGGTGAAGCCATCATCCAATATGGCTCTTTTGTACTTGTCAAATGTTGATGAATATGTTTTTTGTCTCTCCCGAATAAGTCGCAGGGCCAAATCAATATGCTGAAATACATTTGTCTATCAAAATCATGCAATAATATTATCTTATAATGCCATTAATTTGATAGAATAACTTACTAGATCCTGAAGAAATTTTTTAGACACGAAATATGTCTTGAACCAATGTTTCTGGAGCTTATAACCATATCTCATAACATAATCGCTGTCGAAAGAAATAATTAAAATGCAAGTAATTAAATACAATAAAGAAATAGTTAAAATGTTTTCAAAGGATTAAGAAAAATATCTTACATAGGCTTCCCTTTTTCAACCAAGATTTAAACAGGGTCATCTTCGAACAATCCGGTGCCATGAATAAGTCAGGTTTCATGCCATCTACAAATTTTCTTTCAAATTGCATACCACTAACTATGGGGTCGCCAAATACACGACAATGAGTCGTGTATGGAGTTATTACTTGGCCCGATGGTTTTTTCACTCTCATCCATTCCCTCATCCAAGATATTTGCAGAATCGATATCTTTTTCTATCCTTTTCCTTTTATATCCATTGGAGGCTAAATCAAATTTATCATTAATAACATTACCCGTATGCTCTGTCCCTTCCTCAGTGGTCTCCCCCATAGCAACCTCCATTGATTTGTTCTTTTCCATACCAGTATCCCTTGTATGCTTCATATGATCTGCCTCTTTCTTAGTGGTCTCTCACGTAGCAGCAATATTCACCTCCAATGATTTGTTCTGTTCCATACCAATATCCTCTGTATGCTGATTTGTCTCTTTCTCAATGGCCCCCATCATCGTCTCGTGGTCAGGTGGTGTCATCATCGTATCATGGAGAGGTGGTATTATCGTCGTATCCTGGTAAGGTGGTGTCTGCCAGTGGTGGGATGGTGTTTGCTGCCTCCTCACCTCAACTAATTCATTGATCTTCTGGTTCATTTCAATCATATGATCATCAATCTTTCGTATTTGAATACTATGATCATCAATCTTCCGATTGATTTCAAGAAAGTTATCATTGATCTTTTGTTGCATAGAAATCACAACATCAAAGATTACCCTCATCAAACCATTAGCATGGACAACTTCTTTTTCAATTGGTTGTTCCTCTAAACTATATGTGTATATTGTACACCAAGTCCCCGGAAACCCATGAACATAACGCAAACAAGATTTCGCATCATTCGGAACCAAAGGAAGAAAAACAACATCCTGTCAATTCAAAAACAATAAAAACTTCATTAATGAAATGTACAATAAAATAAATCTTTCATTATCGTGGTAGAAATAATGGAAAGATTTTACATGTTGTATATCCAATATTTCAATAATCTCTTCATAGCTTGGATTTCCCGTCAACTTCCAGTTACATATTCTAGGAACTTCTGTTCCTATCTTTTCCAGCTGATAAAGATCTTCAAATCCAGGAAGGTTGCAAAACAATTCAATACTCAAACCAAAACATAGT
This sequence comes from Codonopsis lanceolata, assembly GCA_013146195.2. Lineage (NCBI taxonomy): Eukaryota > Viridiplantae > Streptophyta > Magnoliopsida > Asterales > Campanulaceae > Codonopsis > Codonopsis lanceolata. The sequence continues at coordinate 160,468,847 of CM028379.1, forward strand.
TATATGTAAGAAACATGTGATGAAAATAATTAATTACCATTTGATGTATAATTGAATTCAACTGTTTACATGTATTGGTAATGAGAAGCCATAGAACGTATTGGTTTTAACATCATCCTTGTTCTAAAGTTTTTTTTTTAGTGTAGTTAGAAGATTGGGATAAGACCTTCTTTCCCATGGATAATTATTAAACAACTCCAAGTTATCCACAATATTCAAAAAAATCAGTGTCAATCGAAGTAGTCATTTCCTTAGCTCTCAGCACTGATTCGTAGATAACAGCAAGTCTCAATTTGTATCTGTCCAACTCATTTTTTGCACTTGAAAAAACTTCATTTAATTCTTCAGGTCTCACAGCATTTTTCCGTCCCTCAAAGTATTCATTAAATAATCTTTTTGTTGTAGGGAATGTCCTTAGTAAAATCACTCTCATCGACAAGTAAGTGCAACTTAGTGGTAAGACACTTCACCCATACCTAATAGGTCGTGGGTTCGAGTCACCAAGGGGGTAAGTGTGGAACCACTACTGATCCTCTAATTTTAAAAAAAAAATCGTTAAAAAAAAAATCACCCTCATCACCCAAATATAAACCAGTAATTAGCGTATAATCTGAGAGTCCAAATCTCACTTTCTTACCCCCAATACAAAACCACAACTCATTTTCATTCGGTGACTCAATCCTCAGCATAACTAAAACATATAGCAACACATTAGAGGGGTTCATATTCTCCTTAATCTCATACAACTTTCCAAATGCAGAATCCAAGAACAATTTTTTGTGTTCTTCATCTAATTTTTGATAAACATAATCTACAACTGACAATTTACTTCTGCATGACACTTTTGCAGAGTATCTTTCTAATGGTGGAGTAACGAATGACATATTCTCTGTAATAGAATTTCAAATTGTAAATATTAATCACAACAATTATGTTTTAAACAGATAGAACCAAAAAAACATGCAGTTCATGTTTGAAAACAAAAAAAAAAATTAGTTCATGTTTGAACTAGTGCACTCATGTTTGCAAAACCAAACAGATTAACATAAACTATTAAAATAAATTAAAATGCAAATTGTAAACATGAAACATATAAAAAGCAATAAACATAAACACCAATTATGTTTCTACACATACAGTTGATTGAAATTGTAGTTCAAAATATGTTGATTTATTGAAACATGAATTATTCAAACTACTAATATCAAAAATTTTGAAAGATAAAACTACAACAGATAACCAATATATCTAGATTAATTAGATTGTGTGGAAAAATATGAGGGTAGAGTAATTGACCATGAATTAGGTTGAGAATTTGAAAGAATTACCTTGATAATGTTGATAAAATTGAAAACAAATCAAGAAGAATTATTGAGTCGATTCAAATAGGTGCTCCTGTTAGCTGTTAAAGGTAGAGATAGGGTCTTGATTATTTCAATCAATTATAGGTCGATTACTCGAAGTCGAGGAGTAGAGTCAATTACTCGGCCTATGTTGTTATGAGTCTAAATGAAATACTCGACCACTTATCGGTTTAAAAAAAAAAGTGGAATAAAAAGTTTATATCCACCACTTTCTTAACCCAGTCAAAGGCCATAAAAAATAAAACGATAGCTTTCTGGCTGTACTTGATGATATTCTCCAACTCTTTGAGCCAAACTACCGATCCAAATCATTGACTACTTGCTGATTTTGTTTTTGCAAGTAAGAATTTGCATTAAAACTTGCTGATTCAATTCAACAATTGTTTGGCATGAATTTTATCTATCACAATTTCATTTTATTTTTTTCTTTGATTTATAAGAATCGGCTTAATCAGATGCACGGATGCATGGAAACGTATTTGACGTTAGGGCACAAACGTTTCCCACTTGAATTTTCAATTAATTAGTTCACAACAACTATTCATAACACCTGTACAAAGTTGAGCCTAATCTTGTGAACGTTTATATACAAAAATAGCCTAAGAGAGAATGTCATATAACCAGATCTACAAAGAAGGCTCTTCAGTTTCAATGGCTAATACAGTTAAGACTCAGGCTTGTTCGCAAACACTGCATCTCTTCGTATCCAATCCGACCATCGTGAAGTTTCTGGTCATCAAGATATCACATTGCTATGATGATGTGCTTAACATAAGCAACTACACACGACTATTATCTAGTAGTCAGGACCTCATCAGATCTCTCAAATTACTGCACCCATGTTCAGAATTAAGCTCACAGTAAACATCTACAGAAAGAATGTATCTTCTGGGCCTTTCTTGATTTTGCTAGTACTTTCTGCAGTACCACGAATGGATGCAATGAGCAATCCTACAATGGTTGGAGTGGTATAGCACAAAGAACAGCCACCTTGGAGGTATTAGAAACTCCATCTGTCCAACTGGATTTTGGCTTCTGCCATGTCTTTCTGTGCTTTCTTCCTCCTATAAAATATTGGGCAATCCCGACTGAAGAGAAAAAAATTTGTAATCATTGATCATTAGCACAAAATACAAGAAACATTGAACTCAAGTGCAACTAGCAGGTCAAACACTTGAGCAGCCTATAGAGAAAAAACAAGAAAAAAACAGTAGATTAGAATCTTTTCTAACTAACACGTAGGGTGTTCCGAAGGCTTGTTAATGAAATGCGAAGGCGGCATCAAGATGATTGAATAAATGACATGCATAACCTAGCTAAGTCAAGGGAACAGTTGGAACCTAGTGCACAGCACATCCTGATGAAGGGAGCCTTGGCACTCTTGGCACTGTGTCCACAATCTTCCAAAAAGCTTCTCCAACTCAGATACTGCACCAAAGCAATAAAATTGTTTCCATTAGTTGTGATAGAGTCAACTGACATTTGGCTACTGAAATGTGGGGAAAAAGCTGTTCGTCATACCATTAGCTACTGTTTTGCAATAGAGTTCGGCTTCTCTTCCCTTGCAGTGCTTGCAAAGAGTTCCATCTGAATTACTGGAAGGACAAGCACAAAACAGGTAAGTGTGTGACTAACAGAAGGAGAAGATGTTTCATTAATTTGCTTGCTGCAAGATTGATGACAAGAATTAAGCTATAAACAGGATGAAGGAGAAACACATCAAAAAGAAAAGAGCACACGATAAGAAAGAACCAAAACAGTGATCCTAAGAAGAATCAAGAAACCAAGGCACTCCTACATCCAGTAAGGGATTGAAGGACTAGCCCCTACATCCTTCTGAACCACCGTAATAGGCACTCCTCTAAATGCACCATCAGACGAAGCCCACAGCGACATCAAAAAAGCTAGTCCTTCCAACATATGGGACAAGGATAGAGACCACTTCCTGACGATAATGGAATTTCTTTCAACCCAACTGCACCATAAAAATAGCAAACACTTCACACCGCCATAGCTGGTAGCATTCTTGTCTCTCCCGGAGCCTCTGAATTGCATAAGAAAAGAAGCTATGGAGAGGGGCCTAACACAAGCTTCCCCTGCCACCCGAAGCAGACTATTCCATAAGAAACGAGCACCAACACAGTGGAGGAAAAGATGATGGTGAGTCTCTGACAAACAATTACACATCACACACTAGTACTGAGAAATCTTCTTGTAGGGACTTCGGTTTTGCCCATAAGCATCAGTATTGAGCTTAGTATGAACCAGAGACCACAAAAGGCTCTCACTTTAAAAGGAACTTGAGCACTCCATATGAATGCAGAGAAACAGAGGTGGAGTCAGAGACACTGAAAAAGGATATATCAAGCTCATTCAAGCCGATAGATCCATCTCATTTACTTTATCCTAAAATCGTGTTCAAGCTTGTTTAATACTCCCTCCATTCCACCCAAACAGTCCATGTTTGAAAAGTATAAGAGTTAAGGAACATACAAGTATCGTGTCAGACCATCAACAACAAGGGTGCTAAAGTTGGTGCTTAAGGGATTCTTGGGGATTCTTCAAAATAACAAGGGAGCATAAAGTTTGCTTATTTAAGCAAAAGGCAATTCAGGAGCTATATAAGCTCCCAATGCTTAGGAAAAACAGCCAAAACTACGTAGCTTTGCACAAAAATATATCAAAACACAACCGTTTTGGGCAAGGCTTCCGACAATGCCAAAAGCCTCCTGCACCTTGTCCTTTCCACATGTCCAAAATGTAGTGGACCGAATTAGTTTTCAACCACAACATTTCTTGACCAATTTTCAGCCATAAAAAAAGTTTTTTCTTTCTTTTTTTCCTGAATTAAAGTACACATTTTTACCTATAAATAGAGACTTGGTTTGTTTCATTTGGATATCAAAAAAAAAATTTCTATGATTTTTTCAAGTTTCAAGCCATTTCTCTCTTCCATCTCTTTAAATTTGATTTTTTAATCAATATTTAATATTGTTATTAAATATTTAGATATTGATATTTATTTACTTGTTAAGTAATTTATAATTATTTACTGGATAAGATAATTTTTTATTATTAATATTGCTAATAGATATTAACATTAGCATCTTGTTGTATTTGTATTTACTATTCTAATTATTTTACTTGTTTTACTATTTTTAAAATTATAAAAAATAATTATTAAATAACTTATTAATAATTACTCCCTCCATTCCGGGCAAAGAGTCCACTATACTATTTTAGGATGTTTCCCTCTAAGAGTCTACTTTCAAAAATTATGCTTACAATTTCTATAACATTTCATCTTTGCCCTCCACTTGTGTTGTAAGTACATTGTTTGTACTTAACTATTTTTGTAATTATGACTAACTTTAATGGCATTAATATATCCCTTAATAATAGACTTTTCAAATGGGGACTCTTAGGGTGGAATGGAGGGTATATTTATTTATTACTAATTTCGAAAATATTTTTATCATTTCAAATATATTAATTTAAGAAATATTTAATAAAATTTTATGAACAAAATTCTTGGTTGATATAAATAACATATAAAAATATTAAATTAATGGAGATAAAGATGGTGGGGTATGTAAAAGTGTTAAGTTTGTGCATTGTCGGAAGAGCGTTTTTGTTGGGGAGCTTAATGGCATTTTTGTAATAAAATGGGAACAATGGAGCTTAAGCTCCCCAAGTGGGGAGCTTTGTTGCACATGCTCTAATAATTACAAAAATGTTTGAATATAGTCAACATGTTTATATCGCGTGTGGAGGGTAAAGTTGAAACGTTATGGTGATTGTAGCACTGAGTTTTAAAAGTGGTTTCTTTAAGTGAAACATCCTAAAATAAGTTTTAAGAGTGGTTTCTTAAAGTGAAACATCACAAAATGAATTAGTAGACTCTTTGCCTGGAATAGAGGGAGTACTTGATGGGCTTGACACAAACCAAGCTTGTCAAACTTAAACCCAACCCATAAACTTTCTGGTTTGTGTGTGTGCGCGCGCGTGAGAGAGAGAGAGATTCTAAAGAGAACCTGTAAGAAAGAAAAAGGAGAAAGCAAAAAGACGATAAGACTGGGCCAAACGGAATTCCCACAAAAACAAAAAAGAACCCCCACAGATAATTGCATAAAAAAGATATGCATGTCCTTGTAGCATATATTATTTTGCCAAAACAAAAAACTGAATGCCAAATACAAAGTATACTTACTAACAAATTATACAGGTTTGCTGGAACAACAATTAGCAGTCAACTACATATCAAAGAAGATGATAGAGATTTGACGGCCTATAAATGTCTTTCATGGATTTTGTTCAATGGGACTAAAGAACCATATCCTTATGCAGTTAAGAACATCGCAGGGTTATGAAGAAACGAAGTAATCCACAATCTCAGACATAAACAAACCGAAAGATCCAGTGAAAATGTCAACTTATAATAAAAAAGGTGTAGTAGTTCGGGTGTACCTGATTAAAGCTTTGCATCCAACACAACTTAGTTGCTTCTTGGCAAATTTCATTATGCCACTATTTGATGGAGTAGAAATGGAAATAGACCTTGTGTGACTTCCATGAAGAAGCTCTTTACTAGCATTCTTCAAGATAGGCTCAAATATCCTCAAAAGCGGCTGAAAATGAAGAGTATTTAGCGCAGGAATAAGAGAATTAAAAGTATGAGTAGAACATAGTATGCAAAACCAACCTTACTAATTTGATTTTCAAGGTAGTACTGAGGATCTATAGGTATGTTATTTTCTAGCACATAGATTGGATCCTCTGATTTTTCATAAGCCTGCATTCCATCAATTGATAAATTTGAATCTTCAATTGTGTATGTGATGCTATTTATTTTTCTAACTATAAAATCATCAAACAGGTTACCTTGGCACCTTTGGCAGCTTTAATAATGACATATGGTACTCGATCCCCAACGCTTGGAGCAGTTGCAGCATCACGCTGTCAACAACATGAGGAAATCAGAAATACTAGTGGCAGCATGTGTGGTTGACAGTATAAAATTATGCTCATAAGTTTTGACCAACCCAATTCTAAGAATATAAAAGGAAATCCTTTTTTTATTTATTGGCAATGCCCATCACAAGAGCACAAAAGGAAACACATATTTTCATGCCAGAATAGCCTCTTAAACTAAGAGGGTCGGTTCTCAATCTAGATTGTGATAGATCACTAAGTTATTTTTAAAAAGTGACAGATTACCATATTATCATGCAAAAGAGAATACGATTATATTATTGCCTTTGGTCAAGCAAACAGTATTTGACAACCGTAACTAAAATGAAGTTTCAGCAACACAATAGCTTGACAATTCTACATGAAATGTGGAAAAAAACGAACACGCAACATATTTCCTTACAAAGACCCTTTTCTATGTTTTATTTTATCTTAATTTAGTTTGCATTTTGTTTTGAAAATGAATAAACTTTATTGATAAAGAAGAAAAAAAGAAAAAAAATGCACAAAGAAGACAGAATCCACCAAAGCTTTTCTTTTGGAGTACATCCAACTATACTAAAAGGACTCTTCATGCAAGTTTCCGAGTATAATTACGGGTGTGCTTGATTGACCCACTAAAAGTGTAGGATTTGAGAATATATGTAGAGTCAAGCTTCCAAGGCCATGTCCGTGCTAGGTCAACATGGGTACTTAAGGTGAAATGACAAGTCCATGTTATAGCAGAGTATACCAAGAGAAGGACAAGTGAAAAGAACAACGAAACTAAAAACAGATTAAATCATCTATAACAGCTTTCTTATAGTGTGCTCACCAAGCACATTGCTTTATGCAATTGTGAAATCCTTTCATGCTAAAAAGCAATAGTTACAATGCGGCAACTGAACACAGCCATCTCCCGGATCAGAGGAGGCGGAAAGAGTTGAAGGTGCAAAAACAGCGCACAAGTTAACCATTGAAAACTAATAGGTTAATTACATATGTTCCCTACTTTGCTCTAGGGTCCAAAAAGACTATCAAATTACTTTTGCAAAGACTTTTAACTCTCAACCTCACACGTAAGTCGTAACCATAACCATTCATATAAGCACTTAAATCAACTGCTGATGTAGCTTGTCACGAAGCTAAATTTGCTGACATGTAAAAAAATCAAATTTATGTTAAAATTCATGAAGATATCAAAGATTAAAAAAATGTCCAAAACAAAAGGCATATACTGATTGTTGCATCTCTTTTTTACGGTAATTTGTATGGAAAGTATATATTTGAAAATTAATGATCATAGATCAAAACTTGCAATTGCAAATATATTGTAAAGAAGAAAAGAAGAGCAAGAAAAATGAAAAGAACAATTTTTTAAATTGATGGAATAAAAAATATTGAGCCCTAGAAAGAATTGCATTGCTTATTAATTATCAAACTCATACAAAAAATCAATCGCATTCAGAAACTAGCAAATAAGGTAAGAAAAAACATTGTTGGTCCGAATTGAATTGGAAAAATTCAGAAATCAAGAGTTCACTCTTGGTTTTTTTTTAAATTGTTTGGAGTCCCATGTTTTTACTTTTTCCAAATTTGTATTATTATAAAAGTGGTTTTTCTCTACATGTCAGCAAAAATAGCCACATTGTGAAGCCATATCAGTAATTTTGTTACTGTCATTAACAGACATGATTCAAGGTAGACCATTTTGAGAAGATGGATAGCTAAAGCATGAAAATTGTCTGATAATTTTTTTGAACAATAGGGCGTAGAGCAAAGTTCAACGGGTAAATGTATAATTATTTTTTTATCTTTTGACAAGTAAGGGTAAAAGTATAATTATATGCCTATGATGTTAAGCAGCCTTAGAGATTTGGTCATGTAGAAGAGTAATTCAAGCCAGAACACAGTGATCCTATTCTTGTAGTTGTTTAAGCCATCACCGCTTTTTCCAAGCCATTAGTTTACTATTTCAAACACCAAAATGTAGCCTGAGGCACCTTGAGCATTATTTGATGCAGCCATGTGCATACCTTGAACCTGCCATGTATCTCAGAAAAGGAAAAAAAAAACAATGAACTTACAAAAAGCTAGGAAGCACACAAGTATATTAGATAAAGTACAAACCTTACGCATACGTTCTGCAAGTTCAACATGTGCTGCCTTCACTTCATAATCGTCTCCTGTTTTTGTCAGACCCTATTAAAATGTGAAAATTACTATAGGTACCAGGATAATCGTATTAATGCCCTGCCAAATCAAATCTAGAACAATAATAAATTGGAAAGGCCCGAGAGAATGCCACAAAAAAATGTTACTTACCTTAGTAATAACCAAAAGAGACAAATCCATGCGATTCATAAGTAGATCTGAAATGGTATTCTTGACGTACTGGACAGCACCAGGGATGTCTCTGTCTATGAGTAGTTTGTGAAGGCATTCATTTACCAGGTTTTTCACTAAAAGACAATTGTCCCTTCGAACTGTTTCAATGCCTGACAATAGAACTTGATGGATGAGAAATTGATGACATGGTAAAGGGGTCCTCAACAGTATAAAGAAATGTGCTAAAATATGCGGATAGTTGAAAAATGCTTTTGGTTACCTTTAGTATCCATCTTGTCAAACTTGTTTGGGTTTGTCCAATAAAGACCGGCATATCTCTTCTTGCTGATCAGTAGATATGGGTAGTAAACCTTCTCAAACTCTAGTTTTATGGGCTTCAAAAAATAAACAGCCAATAGTCAAGGGGAGGAGAAAAGAAAATATCTCAACATCAGACCGGTGTTAACCACATTTGACGTAGAAGCCTCCACACAAAGTAAAATAAGATGTAAATATGTACAGTTGTACACAGATTCAGTAACAAGTTTTTTGGTTTTCGAAAGAAACAAATACAGATTCAATATAGAAACAATAAGCTCCCAGTATGATACCATTTAGTCATGATGAAAGAGGAGTTACATTTAGACACTTGAAATCTCAATTCACTCAGGTAGGCATTGAATTCTAAAGCATATATAGCTAGTTTCGAGCAAGAACTCTAGCTTTGATCTCTGACCTATGACCACATTATCAAAATACAGAATGCACACTAGAATAACAGTGAATTGCCTAGAGTTGAAAAGTTATTGGCAAACAAAAAAGGGTAATTTAAGTATATAGTTTTTGAAGAAAACTAATAGTTCTTATCATCTACTCTGACATTGTTCCTTCCACCAGTCCATTTGTGCAGGCAACGAATCTTGGGCGTAAAGATTAGAAAGAATACAAGATGGTCAAAGTAAAGAAACTATGGCTCTATATACTCAAATTGGGAAGTGGTTTATTCTTGAAGCCAACCCAAAACATTCAAATAAAGCTACAACATTTCTCAGGGTGAACTTCAACTCAGTACATGGAAGATTTATATGTAACCGTTAAATTCATAGAGATAAGAAAGAAAAAGAATATGACTTGCTAGACGATAAAAATACTTCCTCTGGCCAACTTGGAGAGTCCATTCTGTAAAAGTCAAATACCTTTAGGGATACTTTATTGCCATTAAGGCTCGGTTTAGATGGCAAGAAAGAAGAGTGGGAATGAGAATCTTATTACCCATAAGGGGATAATTAGCAATGAGATTCCTTGTACTTATCCAAACATTAAGATAAGGACAGAAATATTGCCAACAAAAACACGAAGTTATCAATTACACAAAATAAAAAGGAATTTAATGTCTCAAAGAGGCCAAGAATGAGGATCCACCTCACTGACGCTAGTGGATCCCCAGCCATTGTAGGAATCTCATATAAGGAAAAATTAGGTTTTCACCAACGATTGGAGATACCAAAATGAGACACAAGTAGAATATGGATGAATTCCATACAGGCCCCCTCTCCATTGGTTCATCCTAGCATAGCCTAAGAGTGACCATTGTGACATACTTCCATCCTCACTGATTTTAATTTTGGATAAACGACGGCTAAAGTTCTAATAACATGGAAGTTTCAAGAATTTTAGAAAAGGGACTCTCTTAATGGTAGAATCAATAAACGAGAAAAGGAACTCTTCATGGGGGACAAAGAGAGTACTAAAAAGCTAAACAGTATGGTCCAGGCTTGAATTGTCAAATCACTATTTTTTAACCATCAAAGGTTCTGTCCAAGAAATGAGAAGAACTTCAGCTGTGCAGGTTAGAGTAAATTTTGTGTATATCTTGCATAAATGATTTTCATGTTCATGTATTAAGTAAGGGATAGAGATGGGATAACTAAAACAATCAGATACACATACAAGCAAATCAGTAACTTACTTTCGTGAAAGTACCGCTAATGTATTCAGCAGCTTCCCTTCCAAGGCTCATGGCTTCTTCCACAGTAGGCACACCAAATTGCACCATAACGGAATCTGTATCTCCATATATAACCTATAATTGAGAAAAAAAATGTATCTAATGTTTACGGAGGTAACCACAAACTAGTAATTACGAAGTGTCAGTAGTATTCAGTGGGAGAACCATATACCTAGATAAGCATGGGAACAAGTATACGCAAGTATGATTTATGAGCCATTGTAGAGCCAAAAATGAATATTCTACTTTACAGGAGGGAACAAATTTTCCAAGGTATTTTGTCCACTCATCAGCTCAGAAAATATCATTGGTCTTACGTTCTGAGGAAAGAACATAGGCAACGCAAAAAAAAAAAAAAAGCTCACCCAGACACTTGCTAGCAATCCTATTTTAGACATACACTTTTTTATAAACTTAATTTCATTTATTAGAGAGAAAGAAGAATGTAAAAAGTCGGAAAGAAGTCCACTAAAAAGCAAGTGCAGCAAACAGGATGACTAAAGAAACTGTTAGTTGTTGGGTAGAAGCTCTTGAGCTTTGTATACGTCTAGTGTACTAAGGACGCGTCACTTTTTTTGACGCTCATATTTATATACTCTTTACTTATCAAAAAAAAAGAAACTGTTAGTTGTCTCCCACATCAATTACATAACTAAACATTGACTAGACTTAAGGAGCTACTCCACCTGGTACCAATTGATGGAACCTCCAATATAGTTCATATCTAGTCCAGGCCAAGCCCACCCTGGTACTCAGACTTCTCTCAACCTATCTAAATCTTTCACATGGTATCATAGTGGATCGATCCTGCAGAGTGCAGACTATACTCTATCTGCTGCTTCCTCTATTTTTATCCTCTTTTCCGATCTCTCTTAAAAGTCCACATGCTTGACCCTTCACGGCTTCGCCTGATCCCAGGGTCACACATTAGCGGGCGTGTTAGAACCACCATCGCCCACATCGACTAAATAACTAAACATTGACAAGCATATGACTTGAGGAGCTACTGCACCTTGGTTTGGGCATTTGAACCTCCAGCATAGTCCATTTCTGGACCGGGTCTAGCCCACGTCTGTACTCGGGCTTCTCTCACCCTATCTAATTATCTCACAGAAAGAACCAAAGGAAAACATCCTCCCCCAATCTCTACATGAATCCAAAACAGAAACCCCCTCTGTGAATAGCCCCCATTACTGAAGCCCATAAAAAGGTCAAATAAACCACACTATCCTTCAACCCATACAAAGGCAAGAAGTAACTTGGCATACTAGAACGAATAGCGCTATATTTAAAATAAGACAATGTGATCAGAGATCAGTAAGATGGTATAAACTTTAGTAGGCTTCACTCAACCAATGTAAAGTTCGAAGAAGTAATGTATAAGAACTGAATGATATACCTCAGCATTGTGCTCATAGTTCCCTAGTGTTGTGAATTTCTCTTCCACAAGTTTCTTTGTGTGTTCGATCATTTGTCGACCTACAAAAAATTGGTTAGCTTAGGATATGATATCTTCGGTAATTTCTCTCTCACTGTCTTACCTTTCTAGAAGGTAAACTTATGTAGCAGCATATCAGTGATTAAAAGAAAATGTCAGTTACTTATATTACCATAGCTTGTAACGCTTGAAGATATCTCTAAACATGGTAATTGACCAACAGTAGCTCCCGTAAACCCATAAACTGAATTGGCACTAATCTGAAAAAGAAACAAACGACATATTGCTATCATTACCCAAAATACGGTAGGAACTAATGTTATTGCAGTCCATATAGCTAGTCAAAAGAATAAATGCAAAAGATAGATACATTAGGAGCATGAACATAATTAAGTGTCACATGATTTACCTTCAAAGCCAGCTGGCGACCATCCAACACTGCCTTCTCGAGGGGATCCTTTGCTTCCTGAAGCAGAACATGATCTTGTTAACACATGCACAAAATACTGACCACCACTAAGAAGAGATATCCTGACAAATGACTTCAAAATACGAGGCAAAAAGAGTAACATAAACAGTCGAGCTGGTGCACTTGATCCAGTACGAAGCATGAAAAATGTACTTGTGTGGTTCAACTCAGTCTTGAAAAGGCAGGCTAATCTGATGCAAGGCCTCCACGATGCTGGGATGTAGGCGCTGATCTTTGGCAGATGAGGGTAAAGATGCTGCCTTGTTACTAATAGTTACTAATATAATCTGATAAAGTGTGTGTGTGCGCACGCGTGTGTGTGTGAGAGAGAGAGAGAGAAATTGGAGAGCTTAGAAATCATACCTCTACCTATCTATTTAACAGAGGATGAGAGAAAAGATACAGACTTGTTACTAATATTACCTGACAAATACATGATGAGAAAGTGTGTGTGTGTGTGTGTGAGAGAGAGAACTTAGAAATCATAAGATAACGTCTATTTAAATTGAGCAGTGTTGACCCTCACAGGTTCTAGATTTGGTTGAGTCGTCTTCTGATTCTACTGCACAGTGGCTAAAAGGTTTGCGTACCAGTTAGTATGGCAACTGTCTTAGAATCAAGGGTGTAATAGAATAGTTTAGTGTTAGGTTCTCCAAAGCGCGGACCAGCAGGCTTCAACAGCAGCCTTGAAAGCACCAGCAGATTATGAAGTATGCTCAGCTCAAAATCAAAGCTCAACCAAACACGTGGATTCAGGTCACATATTATTTGAACTAGATATTTTTAACATCTAGTCAAATAATATTCAAATTATCTTCATCAGATTTCCCTCCAAAGAATTCAACCACATCATTATCTAGCTTCAGACAAACTGCACAGACAATTGTATCATGAAGACGGAAGACATTACCTCTTTTGGCTAAGAAGACTTTCAAGCTGTAACCTTACTCTATTTGGGAATGTCTGCCTCTGCATCATTGCATCTCTAATGTCTGTCTTGCTGCACTCATTTTACAAAGCGCCGAAATGCATTCAATGCATTATAACGTTTGGATTCAACCTCTTCACTTTCGGTCCAACGATCCTGAAGATCTCCCCTGGTATATATTCAAGTCTTGAAGATCTGATAACACACATCTCTTGCGCATTCAATACACAAGCTTCATCTTCAATACTCAAGCATTCAAGAGATCCAAAGGACAAGAACTAACACTTCACCAAACTTCCTGAAGCTGCAAATCTGCCAGTCTTTACTTGTTTTCAGCTTCTTCTAGTTTGATATTAACTGTTACTTTAGCACTTGAGAGAGCAATTATTCATTGATTGTTTCTCTCATCATTAAACGCTTGATTGAATATTTTTGTACACGATCCATTAGAGATCTAACTTTCTCAACTAGTGGATAAACAAGTGCACCTTTCAAAATCCAAAGCTAACCACTTTGGTAGTGAACGTAGTACTATTCATAGTACGAACCACTTCTAAATCCTCGCGTACTATTTGAACTGTCTCTACTTATCTTGTCTTTCATTATAACTGCTACTGTTCTAACTGCTTAAAGTGTGCTACTGAGTCTGTTTAAGAACAGCAGCCTTTCATCTGTTTTATCTTCTCTATTTTCCGCTGCCCTAACTCTTCTTAAGAGTTAGCTTTTTTAAAAGGAAGAACACTTTGAAAAGTTTATAAAGTAATTTTAAAAACACAACTAAGCTATTCAACCCCCCCCCTCTAGCCTAGATTGAGTCTATTTGGGACCAACAAGTAGCCTATGACATCGTGCATTACATATTACAACACAAAAAGGTCAAGAATATACAAAGCCGAAAACGACTAGGAGATGGGCAGTGTGGTAGGACGGGTGAGGATTAGAACGGTTGAAGATCTTGAGGATCAAATCTGACATGGATCCATTAAAACTCCCCTTCAAGCTGCATGTAGATCCAGCATGTTCAGGTTGATGAACAAAGCAAACACATCAAAAAAACACGAGGTAAACTGAAGGGACGATCACATGGAAAAAGAACCGTGTGAGTAATCGGACCCCCAAGAATGAAGGACCGCATGCCATTAATTAATTAACATACAGTTATAATGCGTCGCTCCAAAACATTTTCGGGACATTCATATGAAACAAGGAGGCCTGAGTGACGTCTATATCCTCTCAATCATCGTCCTCAATTTTTCTGGTTTCCATCCTTTCCTTTCAACGCTCTAGCCAAACCTTGTTAAACTAGGATGTCCTTGCCCTTCTTTGCAAAAGATAAAAACTCACATGCGATCAAACCTTAGCACTTTAAATGGTTGATGTCTCCTGCCATGAATCTTAAAAATAAATCTACCCAAATAAATGTTGGGCTCTGACACTTGTTCGGAAAATTGGGACAGCAGATATATTGGAACCCTAGGTTTTACAAGATTACCATATACGTTGATCCGGTTAAATCCAATTAGTGTAAGCAAACAAACCCTTAGAGCAACTGTGTAGACAATGCATGAAAAAAATTATAATTAACTATTAACAATGATGCACCTTCAAATCCGCTTTTGCTCTTTTACGAGCAGCTAACAGTTCTTCAAGAATTTCCGGAAGTATTCCCTGAAAGTATTTTTTTTAATGATGTTACAATTAAGAGCATACAAGCATATAAAACATCATAGGGATTTAACAATTAGAACCTTCTGTAAAGTTGATTTGACAAATGTTTCACCAGATGGAGTTCTGTTGACACATTCTGGCGGGAGGTTGAGTTTACGAGCATCTTCAGGAGTGACCTTTTAAGAGAACATGATATATTAGAACTTAACTTTTTTTTGATAAATAAAATGTATATTTAAACAGGGTCAAAACAGGTGACGTGTCCTTTGTACACTAGATGTATACCATCAATTAGAGATGGTGAAGCTATACAATAACTCTACAAAAGAATTAGACACCCTTGAGGTGTCCACAACTGAGTATGTCTTAACATTAAAAGTGTCATCATAGTTTTGATTCACAAACTGCAAGCTGACAAGCTATTATATGCCATAAAAACTTGAATGTGAAAATAACTACCACATTTACAACTGTATGAATAAAGCTATGTGGAACCCTGTTGTTGAAAGATTTTATCGGCGGTTAACGGGTTGGAAGAAACAACTACTGTCCAAAGCGGGTAGACTAACTCTTATTAAAAATACTCTATCCAGTCGGCCACTTACTTCTTTTCGCTGCTTGTGGTGCCTGCTTCTGTTCGGAAAATCTTGGAAAAGATGGAGAGGAACTTTTTGTGGGAGGGTCAAGGGGAGGAGCACAAGTTCCATTTAGTCAAATGGGATAAGGTTCGTACAAACATCAGGGAGAGAGGTTGTAGAAATTTGCATGTTTTAGATTTATTTAAAACCATTTAGTTAAAACAGCTAGTCTAAATTCATTAGTCACTTTAAACCTTTAGGATGTTTTATTTAAGACTTTTATCAAGTCTAACTGTCTGCCGAAACCATCGGCAAATAGATGCCCACTGTTGTTTGCACAACAGTTGCCACTTAGACTCTGTTAAGTGGCCCTTTTAACATAAAATATTCTATCTGCTCAAACATAGTCATTAGCAACTGCTTAGATACCTCAGTGTCAGCGTCTACTTTTAAAATTCTCTATGCACCGACTCACTATTGGAATCTTGCTCTAAATTCTTAAGACTTTTAGTTTTCAACTTTTGTTAAAAGGATTCCAAACAGTATCGATTAAAACACTTGGCCTTCACGCTCAAATATTTAATTCTTATTTGGCTATCATATTTCAAACATTGAACTATTCATAGAAGACTTTTTCTTTGTCTGTCTTATCAATAGAAGACTTTTTGTTTATCTTAAATGTTGTACAGTATATCATATCTACTAGCTAACCTCCCTCTTTATTATTTCATGCTAGAAGATATCTTCTGTCTCTACAAGATCTCGATGCATTAAATGAAAAAAATTCATCATCATTCCTCAAGAAATTCAAAATTCAACCTTGCTCTCTCAAACGGCTTTATTGATCTCTATATAACATTGAAGCAAGGATTGAAGGTAGAGTGGTTGAAGCTATCATTCATTACTCACACGATATTCTCTCTTTGATTTGCTTCAACCCAGGATCGGACACTCAACATATTCTGCCAAGCAATTCTTTCCTTGATGTGTTCCGGTCCTCAAACACTTATTAGATAGTCTTTCATTTATTATTCTTTTCTAGTTCTTATTTAGACAATCACTGTATTATTGTTCCTTTATTCTTTCGAATTTGTAAGGAACCATTGATTGTCTCACGAGTTTGATTGTTTATCGATCATACTCCTCAAGCACTGATTTTTGTTGTACACAGATTCATTAGTAATCACTTAGAATTTCAATAATATTTAGTGCATTTCAAAAACCCAAGTTTGACCAACTTGGTAGTGGACGTGGTAGCTTACTCTATAAACCACTCCTAAATACGTTGTCATTTATCTTTTAACCGATAGAACTGTTTCTAACACTTAAGGAGCTTCCATCTACTTAAGTGTCAGTCACTTACATTCTTAAATCATTTACTTAATTGTTTTACATATTGTCTTTCAGTTCATTTCTTATATGAATGACTGTTTAAAACATTTACTACTTAAACTTGTGTCAAGTGTCAACAAGCTGACACAGAGTATTTTGTTCATCAACCGATAGACAGTGGACAGTTTTTCTATCTACTGATAACTTACCCTTTCTGCAGCCAATTTTGAAGGTTTTCAAAATAATCCCTAAATTTTTTAAAAGGCTATTCACCCCCCCCCCTCTAGCCTTATTTCGTTGCCTACCGGACTTACAAAGGTCTAGGTGTCAAGAAATTAAGTCGTTTTAATTCAGCCTTACTCGGCAAATGACTTTGGCGATATATGGAGGAGGAGCATGGTTTGCGGAGGAGGGTGGTGATTTGTAGATACGGAGAGGGAGATCATAATTGGTTCCCTAAGATCATCACTAATTCTTTCGGGTCAGGAGTATGGAAAGGTATTTGTAAAGGGTGGGCGTTGTTTGAAAGATTTATTTCTTTCGATGTCAATAATGGTTCGAAAGATCGATCTTGGAAGGAAAAATGGTGATGGGAGGAAGAACTTTGAAGAGCTTTTCCTGTTTTGTATAATCTGGCTGTGGATAAAAATTGTTATGTCAGTTCGGTGCTCCAAATAGACCATGGAAGAGTGGTTTGGAATCCTTTCTTTCGTAGGGATCTTGAGGACCGGGAGATGAAGAATTGCACTAATTTCTTCACAGAATTATATTCGCATCAGATAGATTGTAGCAGAGATGATTATGTGAGGTAGGCAGCGTCGAATAACAAAAGATTTAATCTCAAATCTTATTTTCGTGCAGAGATGAGTATTCTTTCTCTTGGAAAGGAATATGGAGAGGTATCGCTCCCAGTCGTGCTGTTTTTTTACTTGGGAAGCCTGTCATGAGGCGATTCTTACGGGAGAAAACTTACGTAAAAGGGGGATGGTTTATGTGAACCGGTGTTACATGTGTAAAGGCAATGGAGAGAGTGTAAATCACTTGTTACTGCATTGTCGGTTGACTCGTTTTATGGAATACGGTTTTGGGGCATTTTGTGATTTTGTGGGTAATGCCCAGTTCTCTTCAGGGGTTGGTCGCTGTACAGCCGTAGGAGGAGGAATATTCTTTGGAGTGCTATTCCGGCGGGTGTTTGGTGGACCATTTGGAAAGAAAGGAATAGATGAATCTTCGATGATATTGAGGGTTCATTGGACCAATTGAGAGACTGTCTTCTGTGTACTTTGTTTATGTGGTGTTCGGCAACAGTCAACAGATTATTCTCTCAGTCATTCTTTTGTGGATTTTGTGAATAGCTTTAGTATTGAGTAGTCTGTATACTCCTAGTGTACAAAGGACATGTTGACACTCATTTTTATATATATACTTTACCTATAAAAAAATATATATATCTCACCAGAGTACAGTAACATAAATTATATGCCATCATGATTGATGGATACAACGATGCAAAATCCAACGTTGCAATTGGCTTCTCATAATATCCTGCATTAGCTTCCAAAACCTGCATGAAATGTGACCACAATAAAAAAAAACCATAGACAAATTTGGCATTTAAGGCATACTTAAAAGGCAGATATCTAAACGCCACAGGTTCATAATGGAAATTCATGGATACGGATTTCATTATGTATCTCTCTCTCTCTCTCTCTCTCTGTTTTTTTGTGGGGAGAGGGAGGAGAGAGAAGGTAACATGTCACTTAAGAGTTACCAGATTAAACTGTGCTTAATATGGGGCAGAGGAAGGAATATTGAGTAGTGCAAATATTGAGTGTTGCAGCTACAAGCTAAATAGCAAAACATGAGTGTAAGAGGGAATGAGAATCGTCCAATGGAGGACTAAAAAACAAAATCTTAGAAAACAGATTCCTGAGGTTTTAGGAAAAGGGAATTCCCTTCTTGATTTGCATTTGCTAGTCACTAGAGCAAGTAAGAGAACTAACTGTGAATCAACTTAAAAGAGAATAATTTGATTGCACGCCTGTCATCTGACTATGCCAAAGCAGACCCATGAGAAGGAATAATTTATTACATGAAAAGGTTTTTAAATCAAATACAGGTAAAAAAGAAATTCATGGGAGGCGACGTATAGTGGAAACGGTAGGCACATGCGCTCAAGAATGGAAGGGACAAAAGCCGTGGAAATTGCTCCATGGGAAACCACCATATCATTTCAGTCGAAAACAAAACTGCATTCCAAGGGCATATGAAAAGAAAATCAGAACAATATGCTGAGATATGTCTTACAAGAGCGCTGTACGCGCTGATGCAGCCCCAGCTAAGAAAAGAGAGAAAAAAGTGAGACTGGAGAGGATACTAGTCAAGGAGCTAAGAAACACAGAGACCGAGCGGTAACACAATTTTACAAGACACTAACACATCAGCGCAAACTTCTAGAAAAGTACAACATGACACGTTTAGACACATTAATATACAATTCACATATAAAATTTGTACATAGATCGTTCTCAATCTGTATCACAATGTCCATCAAAATCATAAATTCATAATCTAATGGACACAAACTTATAGCATAAACTCCATTGAGGTACACTTGCATTCAGGTCCAGAAATTATAAAATTACAAAATCTCTGGAAAAGCCATGCATTTTTTAGCTTGATTTTTTTTATGAGGGAATATTAAAATAAACAAAAAGCACCAAAGCAAGAGACCCATCCTGTGTAACCTAGAAGTATGCTCACCCAAAAGACCTAAACCGTCCAAAAGCTTTACAAAAGAATTATGCACAGATGACACTGACTGCATGCACCAAAAAAACAGAATGTGAAGCAGGGACGTCTTCAACCTATGTATAGAAATTTATTATCCTCAAAAGCCCTATGATTTCTTTCCTCCCAAATCGTCCAAAAAAAATCCCGGAGGAGCAGCATCCCAAATATAACTTTTCCACCTTCGCATATACAGTGACCAATTGAGAAAATAAATTTTCTTATATAAACAAAATTTCACTTCCTTTGAAGTATTAGTTTTTCGTTATTTTTTTTTCTAATCAGACAAGAAATAAATATTAAAGTGATTAGAAAGAGAAACCCGAAGACACCAAATATAACAAGAAAGCGATCCTACTCCACAGCAGACACCACTCATAAACCAAATCAAAAGCAAACAGAGATATATTTTGTTACTAAGCTGATTCGAGTTCCAACACACTGCTAGAAATTACATCATCCAAACCAAAAGTGATGTTGCAGCAAGTTTAGGCCACCTGTTCAGGTGATCAAAATAGGGGGGAAAAGAGATGCGTGCGTGCAAGAAAAAACTATTGATAGATCGACCTGTGCCTAGATCTATAATACATTATAAGAGCAGATCAATATGGAGGATCAATTGGTTTACGACTGAATCCAACAGTAACATACCAAAATCAAGATATTTGTACATAGAAAGGCTACCTTTTAACATTATGAGGTATGAACACAGTTTCAATCTCTCCCGAGGAAAGAAATATTATAAACTTACAGTTGCACCTTCATATGTTCCTTGTTCAGATCCTGCCTGTTTGACATTTGGGATTACGAGATTTTTCTGTTTTGACTTCCTTAACAGCTGCGAGAGCACCTGAAGACAAAAGTAAAGATTGAACGTCCAGACCTGAACTTTGCCAGAAGCACTAGCATTCACGAAGTTAAAAATTCATAAAAGTAGACCTTAATGCTCTGCCCTCTAGAAAGAAGAAATGAAATAGGGACACCTGTGACTCGAGCCATCTCTACATAATTGTAAATGTACATCAACTTGTCTAACAGCCGCTGTGGGAGATAAGCATCCTGAAAAACAAAGATTCTTTTCAGTTTGTGAACAGAGAGCATCGGTGTATATCATGAAAGTATTCTTCATGCACAAGAAAATAATTCTTCTAAGATAATTACATTCCAGAACCAGAATACTAAAGCTTATACAAACTCATTGAGACTTTCCATGAAAATAATTCCTTTTTTTTACAAGAGCATTTATGTTGCAACTTTAAAATTTAAAAAAAAAAAGACACTAAATAAACATATTGTATAAGAGGGAATCAAAAACAAAATCCTTTAATGGTAATGTTGGTAAATGTCAGCTTATTGGTTCAGGATACAAGAGAATTGTAGTAGTTAATGTTAGTTGCAGTAAAGAAATACTACTTTGCCACATCTTTAATGTTAAGATTTCTATTCATGAAATACTAACACAAAAAGATCAACATGTAAAAAACAGTTGACTGCCCCATATCTTTTGTTTGGTCTTTTGTTCTTTATAAGCTCAATAATGATGATGTCTTACAAGTTTTCAGACCCTACAAGATTCCCTTGATGGGTGTGTGACGTGTAAGTTTTCTCCAAATTTCATGATTATTTGTTTCTTACTGAAGAGCCCAAAAATATAGGACCCGAACAGGTAGCCCAAAAGAGTACTCCTACCCATTACGCCATATCTCATTCTCTCTAAACCTGTAAAACATACTTTCTCTCTCTTCTTCCACTCCTCTTCCTCCGAAAACCCCAAATATCCTCTTCGTTCTCTCTCGTCTTCCACCCTCTTCCTGCGAAAACCCCAAATCCCCTCTATTTTGCCATGGTCGCCGTTACAGATCTCACCCGAAATCGTTGAGGTATGCTTTTTTTTTTGTCCGATTTGGTAAAGAATCCCCAAAACGACATCTTCAGACTTCAAGCGGGCTAGGCGTAAGCGCCGACGTACGCGACTAGCCGGCGATTTATCTTCGGCCGATTTTTTTGGGCAATTTGACGGAAGTCGCGGCGTCGTGGAGGCGCCCAGCGCCTAGGCGGTCGCCTAGGCCGATTTTTAGAACACTGATTATAAATATGCTAGCGTCAAATCAGGTGACGCATCCTCTGTACACAAGAAGCATACAAGAAGAAAATTAATTACACCATAAGTTATCCACAAACTCTACAGAAGGGTTTGCACCAAAGGGAAACGACTCATGGCACCAAAAAAACAG
Source organism: Codonopsis lanceolata (assembly GCA_013146195.2). Lineage (NCBI taxonomy): Eukaryota > Viridiplantae > Streptophyta > Magnoliopsida > Asterales > Campanulaceae > Codonopsis > Codonopsis lanceolata. Next base: position 160,490,934 of record CM028379.1, read on the forward strand.
AGTATGCAAAATAAGCTCCTTTGTCTTCTCTAAGCTTCTCTCCACGTTCTCAAAAATTCTGGCATTTCTTTCCAACCAAATAATCTAGCATATCGCCATCGAGGCAGTCTCCCACAACTGATTTCTCCGTTTCCTTTTATACTGTGACCACGATCTCATCAAATCCTTCACTAAATTGGGCATAACCCACTCCACTTTAAACAAATAGAACACAAAATCCCAGCACCTTCTAGCAAACTGACAATGAAGTAGCACATGATTTACACTTTTCCCATCACTTTTGCACAGGCAGCACCAATTGACCAAAACTTTAATGCGACACTGGAGATTATCGCATGTTAACAAAACTTCATTAGCTGCTTCCCACATAAATATACCCACCCTTGAAGGAGCCTTTGACCTCCACACATTCTTCCAAGGGAACAAACCATTACTACCCAAGATCTTTTGATAACAGGATTTAACCGAGAATTTCCTGTTTTTCCACCTTTCTACCCAACATGATCTTTACTATTTCTGTCCACTTTCTGATTGTACAGAAGCTCAAAGAGTTGCCCAAGAGAGTCCAACTCCCAATCCTACCAATTCCTTCTAAAAGAAGGATTCCAAATAACAGTCTCTCCATTGAACTGCAGAATAGAGCCATCTGTTTCCTCCTTGTGATTGGCAAAGATGTATAACATAGGAAAGGCCATCCGCAACTCCATATCACCACACCAAATGTCATTCCAGAATTTAACCAAATTCCCATTACCCATAGCATAGGCTATGAATCTCTTCATAATATCCCACCTCATTCTGATACCTTTCCACACTCCCACCCCATAAGAAGAGTGGACCCCATTCGGAACCTACAGGTGGTGGTCTCCTTTGCCATATTTGCTCAACACCACCTTCTTCCAAAGGGTATCTTTTTCGCACAAATATCGCCAAAGCCACTTAACTCAACAAAGCCACATTAAACAATTTAAGCCTTTTAATCCCCAGACCACCATTTCTCTTACTCAAACAAACCACCTCCCATCTAATCAAATGGTGCTTCCTATCCACCGCTTGTCCTTCCCATAAGAAATCCCTTTCCAACTTTTCGAGCCTTTGCACCACCGAAACCGGCATAGCAAACATCGACATAAAATAGGTATGCAAACTTGAAAGAGTACTATTGATAAGAGTTAATCGACCACCCTTTGCTAGATATTTTTTTTCCACCCCGCTAGTCTACGCTCGAACCTTGCTATAATTGGATTCTACAACTCGTTGTTTCTAGGATTCGCACCCAATGGAAGCCCAAGATAAGTCGCTGGAAAGTCACCTATTTTGCAACCAAAAAACGCAGCCAACTCATTCACATCCTCCACCTCACCCACGGCCAGTAACCTCACTCTTCAGAATATTCACCTTCAGATCTGAAGCTGCCCGGAAGAAAAGACGGATCATCCTAAGACAACCCAGTTGATCTGTCACTTCGCAAAAAACTAGAGAGTCATCTGCAAAAAGCAGATGCGAGACCATCACCCGAGAGCCTTCCTTGCTACCAATAGAAAAACCACTAATAAAGCCCTTAGAAACAGCAACCTCAATAATCCTACGAAAGGCTTCCATAACGGTTATAAACAAAAAGGGGGACAAAGGGTCTCCTTGATGTAGTCCTCTCGAACGGGCAAAGAACCCCGCTGGCTCACCATTCACTAGAACCGAATACTTAACCGAAGAGATACAAAACAAAATCCATTCCTTACATTGCTCCCCGAAGCCCATCTTACTCAAGATAAACATCAAAAAAGTCCCAATTTACGTGATCGTATGCCTTCTCAATGTCCAACTTGACAAGCACTCCTGCTTCCCCACTGCGTATCCTCTAGTCCATAACTTCATTCGCTATCAGCGACACATCAGTAATTTGCCTGCCTCGCACAAAGGCATGTTGAGAAGAAGAGATAATCTTATCTAACACTTTCTTCAACCGGCTAGCAAGAATCTTTGCAATAATCTTTCTTATACAGCCCCCCAACAAGACTGATTGGTCTAGACTCTTTTATGTCCTCCGCCCCTATATGTTTGGGGATTAGGGCAATAAAAGTAGAGTTGAGACTTCTCTCGAATCTCTTAAACTCGAAGAAATAATGCAACAGATCCATCAACTCCCCCTTCACCAAATCCCTCTGAACTGGGTCTTCTTCTACTAAGATATTCTCCCTTAATCTCTGTCCAGGCGACAAACACAAAGCATTTGTTGCCCGTTCAAACAGAGCCCCTGAGGTCCCTTGCGTAGCAAATCCCCCTACTCTACTCTGGCTTTGAGACTCTACAACAAACTCCAAATCATTCTCCGAGTCAACTTCCAAAACCAAGCCATCCATGAGAGGAGTTGAAACTGTCTTCTTTTCGGACCCTCCGACCTGTGAAAACTGCTGCCATCTTTTACAGTCTAGATGTTGCCAGCATGGAAAATAAGCCTAATAGCTATAAAAATAGGAAATCAAACAAAAACAAAAAAAGTATACATTTCCTGATCTCTTAGTCATCTCCTTATGAGCATAATTGATTTCTGAGTTTCTCATGACTAAGTGACTGAAAAAAACAGGTCCATGTAAACTGCCTGCTTCCATTACTTGTTCAAATGGCATACAAATAATCAGTTAAATAAGTGACAAAGATCAATGTACATGCCACTAGCACGCTTGTCATATTGAAAATTGTAACTCTTCCCCTCTTTCCTCAACTAAGCATTCTTTTAGAAGTAAATATGGTAAATATGGTATATATATGAAAGCGTCAAAACAGGTGACACGTCTTGTAATACCCCCATCCCACATCGGGTACCAACATCATCCATGGACTTTTGGGTCGACTTGTGGTAAAGATGACCCAAGGTATTGTGTGCTCAGTGGGCCAACGTGTGGGCTACACGTAGCGGACCAACCGGACTTTCGTGCTCGGGTCGTTACAAATGGTATCATGGCAGGTCCCGACCGGATATGTGGAAACAAAGTACTGTACGGGCCAAAGTGCTACACCACGGGAGGTGGGAGCCACCTCTTGATCCTCGTACGAGCCAGATCTTGAATCCTGCATCGCTCGGGGTACGGTTCGGCCTTGACGAGGACGTCAAGGATTTAAGTGTGAGAGATTGTAATACCCCCATCCCACATCGGGTAGGTATGAGAATTGTGTGCAATTTATAAGGTGGGCACACTCTACTAGTAGGCACCAACATCATCTATGGACTTTTGGATCGGCTTATGGTGGGCAGATGACCCAAGATGTTGCGTGCTCAATGGACCAGCGAACGAGCTTTTGTGCTCATGTCGTTACATGCCCTACGTATACAGGTAATATACAACCAGCCCTATCTACCCAACAAAAATGTTATCCACAAACTCTACAAAAGGATTAGAGCCCCACGAAACCACCTCATCGCACCAAAAATACAGTCCGAATAATCTGATTTCTAATACCTTCCAAGCTCCTTTCCTCATTCTCAAAATCCCTAAGGTTTCTTTCTTTCCAAATGGACCAACAGATGGCCAACGGAGTAACATTCCACCAACAATTTTTTCTTTTGCGCTTGTACAAAGAAAAAACTTGGCATTAACATGGCTTTACACAGAACTTGAGGCTCCCGTCTTAGGCGTGACCAAGACTGGACCAACTTGGCTAAAAGATCCCTGGTAGAAGCATAAGGTTATCATGATACTCAACAAAATGAGCATCAACCTTCCCTTTCTGGTTTGTCCAAAATCTAGGACCAGTTTCTAAAGCTGGAAGTAATATTGTCCTAACATTCTAGTGCTATCCCTTCTCAAAAGATAGCATGTGTACACAGAAGGAGCATAAAGGTAACTTTTGGATAAAGGTAGGTTAGATGTTAAAAAAAAAAAAAATTTGGTTTCCCAAAGGTGTCCTCAGGCCTTGAAAGCACAAGACTAATCCCCCGAGCTAGTTAGGACCAAAATGTCGCGGTAGAAGCTCTCCCAACAAGTATTTAACACAACAGCGTACCCAAAGGTCTCGAACCCGAGACCTTGATTAAGCTAGAACAACCCGCTTACCAACTGATCTACGTGCTTGTTGGTAGTTTAGAGGTAATGAAACAACATATAGTTTACATTTCCTTAAACCAGCGCATTTTGCAATAGCAAGACTCATTTTGAGATGGGAGTATGGAGTTACATATGCTAGGGCTGATCAAGACCGTGAATGCATCCCAGGAGAGAGATCCAAGATCATACAATGCAAAAAGTGGATCCAAATCAGTAACCTGAAGAATGTAGTAAAGATGTTGCATATACCTTCAGACAATATACAGCCAACCTCCTCCTAGTCTCTGAATTACCATTCTGAAGATCTGATATTATTGAATGATGCACGTCCTCTTTCTGCAAGATAAAGTTGTGTCAGCCACAAATGTCAAGATTAATGACTCTAATAGTAGAAGGGGAAAGACAGGCAATTGAAGATGCATCAGAGGAAAAGCATAAAAATTATCAACCTAGCTTTTGAGAATACACATTAATATCCGTCATGCTTTAACTCTCACAACCACAGTCACAAACACAACAAGAAGCATACAGCAGCAATAGGATGGAGAATATTCACCCATATGGTGCCCACATTTTTTTTTTATAAATAAAGTGTACTAATACTACAGCGTCTAAACAGGAGACACATCCTTTTACACGGGACATATACAAGAAACCAACAATTATATACCAACTAAACTATTCATAATATTAGCAAAAGATTCCCCCTCGGAAGGATTCAACTTTAAGCACCCCATACCAATAGACTGCAAAACATTCCTCTTGAGACGATCTACATCGGCTTCTATGTTGTCAAAAACCCTTATGTTCCTCTCTAGCCAAATATTCCACCAGATCGCGAGAGGAGCTGTAACCCAACACTTGTTTTTCCTTCTGCGCTTCTACAGAGACCTAACCTTGCAAGAGCCGAATTTCCGACCTCGCCATGACCCACAAGATCCCAGCCGAACTGAAAACAATCCACCATAAATCCATTGCTACCAGACAATGAAGAAGAAGGTGATTCACCGTCTCTTCCTCTCGTTTACACATATAGCACCTATTCACAACAATCCTCCCACGAGCTCTCAAATTATCCCCCGTCAAAATGGCCTCCCTTGCAGCTTCCCAGGCGAAGAAAGCCAAGAAAGCAACTTTCCTTGGAACCATTGTCCCCCAAATCTCCTTCCACGGAAAGTTAGAACTAACCCTTCCATCTAGGCAGGAATAATAGGTCTCACTGAAAAGCTTTTGCACGTCGACTCAGCCAAAACAACTCTATCTTCCGGCACCGTACTTCTTTTTTTGTAATCATATAACAGCTCAAACATCTGGCTAATATATTCAAACTCCCAATCTTGGAGCTCCCTCCTGAACATGGGACTCCACGACTCTATCATTGTGATTAGCCACTATCGAGTTTACCAACTCGTCCTGATCAATAGCAAGATCAAACAGTCTTGGAAATCGATCTTGTAATTTTGCATCTCCGCACCAAACATATCTTTCCAAAATCTCACCTAATCTCCCTTGACAACCTCAAACTCAATATGACGCTCGAAGGAGGCCCACCTCCTCATAATCCCTTTCCAAACACCCACCCCATGAGAGCAAGAAACTACCCTAGGGTATCATAAATAGTCCCTTCACCAAACTTATCTACCACAATCCTCCTCCATAGCGCATCTCACTCCACCATATGTCTCCACTGCCATTTCCCCAACAAGGCCCAATTTAAAGTCCTTAAATTTTTAATTCTCAAGCCTCCGCTCCGAACACCGGAGAACACTATATTCCAATTCACTAAGCGATACTTCTGCTCCTCCATCCCCCCATCCCAAACAAAGTCCCTTTCTAACTTTTTGAGTCTCCTAGCCACCGAATTAGGAACCACCAACAAGGATAGCAAGTAGGTGGGAAGATTAGATAATGCGCATTTAATCAAAGTCAAACGGCCACCCTTCGACAATAGCCACCTCTTCCAACCTGCCAACTTTCTTTCAATCCTTTCAATCACAGAATTCCAAGAAGAGACACTTTTATAGGTGTGCCCCCAACGGAAGACCCAGATATGTTGTTGTGTTGGCAAACAAGCAGACTTGCACCCAAAAAAGAGACTAACTACACTATGTACCCCACCTCCCCTACTGGAATAATCTCGCACTTAGAAATATTAATTTTCAACCCGAACATCGCCTAAAAGAATAACAACTCTAAACGAAGATAGCCCAGTTGAGACCTCTTAGCTTCATAAAAAACCAAAGAGTTATCTGCAAACAATAAGTGTGAAATATTCAACCCTGGATGTCCCTCTCTTCCTACTCCAAACCCCGAAATGAAACCACCCTCCACTGCCTTATCAATAAGGCGACTCAAACCCTCCATGATCAAGAGGAACAAGAAAGGGGAGAGAGGATCCCCTTGCCAAAGACCCCTCGAACCCGAAAAGAAAACCCGTCGGTTTTCCGTTCACCAAAACTGAGAATCTGACTGTAGAGATGCAATCGAAAATCCTCCTCCTCCATTTCTCTCCAAACCCCATCCTGGAAAGAATATACAATAGAAATTTCCACTCAACATGGTCATAAGCCTTCTCGATATCTAATTTGCATAACAGACCCGGAATCCCACTCCTCAACCCATAATCCACCACCTCGTTAGCTATTTGGGCTGCATCCATAATCTGTCTTTTCCCCAAAAAGGCATGCTGAGAATCTAAAACCACCTTGACAATAACCTTCTTGAGCCGAGACGCAAGCACCTTCAGTAAAATCTTATATATTCCCCTAACAAGACTGATGGGCCTAAAGCCCTTCAACTCTTCTGCACCCTTCTTTTTCGGGGCGATGAAAGAAACATTAAGGCTTTTTTCAAAACCTCCAAACTTATAAAACGAATGAAACACCTCCATAATATCCTCCTTAACCACCTCCCAGCAATGCTGAAAAAAGGCTAAGGAGAACCCATCCGGCCCTGGAGTTTTATCTCCTCTTAAGGACTTTAGAGCCGCAACTATTTCTTCCTCGGAAAAACTGCTCCATCGAGAAATCCTCCGACCCTGATGGTCTTGAAGGACAGCCCTTCCAGCTCCAATGAAGATGCCCATCCTGAATTATACAGATCCTGATAGAAAGAAACAGCCCCTTGCCTGATCTGCTCTGAATCTTCCGTCACCATGCCTCCAATCTTCAATTTCCTGATCTGATAATAACCTTTGTGGGCACCGGCCATACGATGAAAAAATCTTGTATTCTTGTCCCCTTCCTTCAGCCACAAAATGCGAGATTTCTGTCTCCAGCTGATCTCTTATTTATCAACAGCTTCTCAAGATCCAGTTTCACCTCAAGTCTCCTAGCAGCCACGGAGCCTCCCAAAACCCCATCTCTTTCCATCTCATCCAGCCTTTTGATCTCTTCCATTGCTTCGTTAATTTTTTTATCAATTCTCCCAAAAGTCTCCCTATTCCACACTTTAAGGTCCTGCTTCAGCAAATGCAGTTTCTTTGCCAATCTGAAAGAAGGTTTACCAACCGGCTCATAAGAATCCCATTTAGTTTTAACCCAATCCTGAAAACCTGGCTCCTCAAGCCACATGTTTTCAAATCTAAACGGCGTTCTCTTCCTGATAAATCCTCCTCCCTCTAGCACAATAGACACATTATCAGAAGTAACCCTAGGGAACCGAATAACGTTAAAATCCCCCCCCAACACACCATGGATACCTCCAACGCCTTCTAACAGCTCTCAGTTCTGCCCAAAACTCCCCCTGATGTGATTCTGAAGGACCATAAACCCCTGTAAATGACCACGTAAAATCAGTCCCCTCTCTTAAAAAGACATGAAACAGAATAAGTGCCCTGAAAATCGTCTAATTTTGAAAGAATTCTTCTGTCCCACATCAACAAGACACCCCCAGCAGACCCTGAAGCTTCCTTCTGCACCCAGTCCATCCACCTATGACCTCCCACACTTGCCACCATCTTTAATTCCATACCTGCTATTTTAGTTTCCTGAAGACAAACTACACGAGGCTTCCACCTTCTTATAGCTTCCCCAACTACCTGTCTCTTTTTCCTATCATTCAAACCCCGCACATTCCAACTTAAAATTTTAAAATCCATTAAACAATCAACAAGAATTCTGAATCAAGCTACAGCCCCCTTCCTTCTTATTGGAAGTCCCATCAAAATAAATAGAGCAACTCAGATTTTTCAACTCTCTCGAAACTCCACCCTTATTCTTGCATCGAGACTCCCCTTTCTTGCATCTGCCTGGGGTACGATCCTTTTCAATATCCAATAAAAGCTCAACGATTTTGTCTTCATACCCTTTACAGGAAACACCCAGAATGCGACCGAAACTCTTGGCCCTGTTGCGCACCCAAGCAGAAATGTCTTTACTGCTACCTGCCGAGTCTTCCTTGTCAAAACCCTTAGACACATCCTCATCTGGTCTCACCATAGCAAGAGAAGTACACTCCAGCTCCTCATCAATCAGTTCGCCCGACAACTCTACAGATTCCGGACGCCCCTCCTCTGCACAGGAACTCGACTCCCCAATTGTAATTGGTTTCGGCTTCCATCATCGCTTAGATTCTCCCGTTTTGAGTGTAGATTTAAGATTTTCTATATACTTCTTACTCTCAAGTTTCTCACTTATCATGCTAGATAATGTATTCAACACCTTAGTGACGAAGATAAAGTGATTTGCGTTGCCATTGATGTGTTTGAAATGGAGAATGTTAGTTTCTCAGCACCTTTTTAGTGTATATGTTTGGATGACCTTTCCCACATTCAACCAGTAGGGAGGCCAGATTCATTCCCCAACTGCCAAGCTTTCTTCATTGTGCCCACAGTTTTTAAGGCACAAGGTCCTATTCTTAGAACTCCAGACCCAACAACAATCCCATTCACAAAATCACAGCAGCTATAGAAGACAGGAGGCATCCTTCACCGGAGTAAAATAAACCAGTCTGCTTTAAATGATAGGTAAATATAACACTACTGGTGTTCAAGAGAGTGCAGGCAACAATGTACATCTACAGTTAAAATCAAAGATTCAAAACAAAGGGTGCATTCAACAGCTTCCCAAGTATAGTGAAAGCAAGGGTAATTATTTTTTATAAGTTAAAAAAGAAAGCAAGGGTAATTATGGCAATTGAAAGTCATAGAATGATATCTTCGTCATTAAGCTTGAGTACTGCAAGGAGTAGGAGATAGTACTTGCGATAAATAACCATTTGCTTCATCTCTTCATGAATCTCTTATCATTAAGATTATTAATTCACGATTCCCATGGACAGAGCTTATGCTTTACGTCACCACCACATGCATATAGCATAAAATAAAATATATAAACACACCTCACCATTCCTCCTGCCCCCCCTCCCCACCCCCCACCTCTGTGTGATTCCCGTTACCATAGGAATCCAGTAGTATCTGCATATGAGGATGATTTTCCTCATTTTACCATGTCACTCAATCTAGGTTTCATTAACCAAAATCTTTTCTTCATCCTCCTTTTCAGGAGATATACACAAACCGCTCTTGCCTCCTGATATTCCTCATGTAGGCATCAGTGGTACAGCTAAGACTCTATGACCTAAGATCCCTGTCACTCTTCAAAAATGTAAATGTAATTTTACCGCGCACCCCGTAGGAAATTTTGTTAGATAGACAAGTTTGTCTCCTCACCTGAGTTCACTTGTTAGTGGTCTTGAATCTTATTTAGATCCTAAGTCTGATTCTGAAGCAGTGACTCATCCTTGGTGGGGGACGTGGACAACTATGGAGGACACCTATTTTGAAAAGGCTAGATGATGTGAACCCAAGAACGATTACAAAGAATAACCAACCTACGAATCATGAATTGATGCGGAAACGAACAATAATCAACGAAGTGAAAGAAATCGATATGGAGCTTCCCTCAACCCTAGGGTGATAAATCGATCCCTAAAACCTTGGGGTGCAGCATTGGTCCGCTAGTCACAATTAACTAGGAACCAAAGCTACTAGAACGCCCACAAACTTCCAGCTCAACAAGTCTGATGAGTTCTCAAATTAAGAATTTCCCTCTCAAGAAATCCTCACAAGCTCCACAAAATAAGTGAAAAATTCAAAGCTTCCATATAATAATCAACGTCTAACTGTAATACAATGTTTAAGAGGCCTTTAAATAGGCTTACAAATCCTAAAAGAATAATTAAGACGTCCTAAAAAACCTTAATTAAATAAGGATGACGGTGATAACATCTTTTACAAACATGAGATAGTGTTGATGACAAGGGTGGTGGAATGGCATTGGCCAAATGGTTGAAGCAGCAACGCAAGTGACTTAAGGAGACGTGTGGGGGTGGAGGAACAAAGGCTTTAAAAGAGAAAGAAGACGGACAAAAGTGGCTAACTATTAATATTAGTATATGTGTAAGTGCATATTTAAGCAAACAACCTATACTCTAGAATTCATTTGTTTACGGTCAAACTGTTTCTTGCATAAGTAAACATATCCATGTTTCACGAAGATTCATCAATATTGTATTCATACGCCAAGGATAACTACCTATAGCACAGGTAATAGTTTGGGCTGTGAATTTACGCATGCAGGTTTCAAACAGGAAAAAAAAAAAGTATTATGCAATTTAGCCTCCCAGCATCATTGACTAACATGGACCAAGCAAGATAATGGCCTTTAATTTATTACTTCCAAAATATGCAAATGGTGATTCCCAACATAGAAAGAATATGTCTAGATTATACAAACAAAGCCAAGAAGCCATACCTGCTCATTAAGAAAATGAGCTGAAACAGAATTCAGTGAGTAAGAGCTTAATTTGTAATCCCTTTGCATTGCCTGTATACATAAGACGAGTAACACATGACTTAATGATAAGTAAATCTTCCAGTAGATGAATCAGCAACTGTATATTTAAAAGAGCCAGTTTAACAAGACCTGAAGCAAATCAAACTGAACCCTTCCTTCCAACATAACTTCTTTACTTTCCCGTGTACCATATTGTCTGTAACACCACAACTATTTATCAGTAATATATTCCAAAAAATACACAGCATGTAAAAGAACCTTTGAATGAACAATATGATATCCAGATGAGTCAACATACATTTCAAACTAATACAAGGCATGAAAAACACATCAACTGAATTTTGGAACAAGAAAGATAATTGTAGTTATTGGTAGAATGAAGTGTGCATTTAGTCCCATACTCAGAGCTCAAAATACTCTAACACAAAGCATACAAATGTTTCATATGCATAAACCTTATTTAGAGTTTTTGTTATTTTTTGAGCTTTTCTAACTGATGTAAAAGGCTTGATTTGTCCAATATGGGACATTACTAGTACAAGGCACCTTCAAAAGTTTGGAAGACTGAATATAACACAATAAACAAAGTAAAAAATTTGGATTGAGACAGCCTGCTCTAATGCAATATATATGGTCATAACATTCAAGCCAAAACCAATTCACTGTGGGTGGAGCTCCCCTAACATCTTACGTACTATCTGCAAATAACTTGTCTTGAAACAATATTTCCACAGAACACCCCTAATCCTGATTCATGTGGGAAAATTAGCAATTCACTTATCTTTTTTTTTTAAGTTAAACGAAGTAGGTCGTAAAGTCAAACTCTGAGGCATTCACTCTATCCCTCAATAATTATATTGGATAACTTGATCCTTGAAAATTAAAGCATCCAAAATCAAATAACATAAAGAATCCCAAAAACAACAGAGTCCATTGTTATCTCTAAACCATGGACATGCATATGCAGAAATGATTCATTTGGCAATGAAAATGACACAAGTAGTAACGGAGGGGGTAACTATGGCTATGAGCATGCAATCATTTTAAGCTCTATCCGTCTACTGACCATTATCAACAAATTGATGGTAAGCTCAAGCATCTCATGATGAATATCAAGAAATTGATGAGCTAATGATCAAGAAGCTTGCCAAAGCAAATTCACTTTGAGAGAAAAAAATATATATGAGTAAAATTAGTATATAAATAGGCGTCAAAACAGGTGACGAATCCTATGTACACAGGAAGTATACAAACAAAACCAACACTAACCAAAAGAAATTCTATCCATGAATTCAACTAAGGGGTTGGCACCCGACAAAATCGGCTCAGCACACTAAAAAACAAGGTCTGTAGAATCAGGTCCTTCAGTCCCTCAACACTAATTTCTACATTCTCAAAGGCTCTGAAATTCCTTTCCCTCCACACAGACCAGCATACTGCCAGCAGAACTGCATCCCAAAAACTATTTCTCCTTCTTCACAATTAACAAAGACCGGCGCAGCAGTAATTCTTTAACTGATCTTGGCGTCACCAAAGTCAACTGGAACAAACTAAGAAAAAAACCCCCAAATTCTTTTGCTACTGGGCAATGCAACAGGAGATGATTTACGCTTTCCTCGTCCCCCTTGCACATATAACACCAATTGACATAAATATTCTTCATTATCCGTAGATAATCTCCAGTTAAAATAGCTTCACTAGCAACTTCCCACATGAAAAAACCCACCCTATGATGAGGAACAAGGGGATGAACATATGCAGCTTTATTGATGAGGTACATCAACCCATCTTCAAGGGGATGAGCTCAGCCTTAATCTTTTGATCTTCAAGGGGATGAATTCAGCCTTAGTCTTTTGATCTTCAAGGGGATGAATTCAACCTTAGTCTTTAGATTTTCTCTCTTATCGACATGTTCATGTATTTATTTTATCTTGTCTTTTCCTATGCCCAAGACCCCCCCCCCAATTTTGCAGCCTATATAAAGGGGAGTCTTTTAAGTGTTGAGGCATCAAACTCATGAAATAAAAATTCATCTTCTTCTTCCTTAGAAAGCAGTCACTTAGTTGTTTGTTTTCTAGTTGTTTTCTAGTTGTTTCCTCGTTGAACGAAATCAATCACCCATCCGTTCGTACGTCAACGAACTTAATTTCTCCCAACCCTGTCCTACATCACCCTAATTGTTTGGAAGCATATAAAATAGATGGTTTAAAGCTTCTTAACATTGAGATAGAATGTTTTTTTGTTTCTTAACATTTTATACCAAACCGAAGAAGCATGCTAAATATCTTAAGCTTAAACCGATGCATGGGTTGATAAAACATGGAGCCTTGGAAAATAAACAAGGTATAAGGGACAGATATTGTAGGGATAGGGACAAGGGTTATTACAGAAGTGGTTTACTTATTTTCACAACTTCCCAAATTGAGTTTTAAAATCAAAAAGAACTGGAAGAACACTGGAATTGTATAGATCCTAATGAGAAACCCAAGGAATTTATTTTTCCCATTGGACGAAAATAGGGAGTACCAACGGCCTTCCTATCCATTAATTAAGGAAAATATCGTTTGGTTTTCACATCCTTAACCTTGGCCTTCATCTATAGGAAGCACCTCAATCTCCTTTTTCATTTAGAGATCTCTCATACTAAACGAAGCCTCAGTTTGTTAAATGTTTGATAAACCAAGTGATCTTTATTTCCATATCCATGGAGGTACGGTGTGACGTATTTATGTAATCAAGTAGAACCAAGTGTATGAGGGGACAAAATGGATTAAGTGAATGTCACAGCAAGACAACCAACAAAGACCTGCTGATGCAACAAATCCACAAAAAGAAATTACTCAATGCCAGAAAGCCAGTCAAGAGACCAACCTTAGCCATTACAAGTCACAGTAGATTATGCAAGCGATATACTGAGAAAAAAAAAAGTTATGCAACAAATAAATGTAAAATTTGTCCTGAGATAGGCTTTGCCAAATGTGTATCCCAGTTAACAGATTAAAGATATAAAGCTAGCGGCTGAAGCAGAAATACTACTGGTAATAGAAAAACACCAATATAATAGTAGCTTGGAGAGTTTGGCTCAATTGAATTCTTTGGTGGGAAAGGAATAGGAGGGCTTTTGAGAATGAGGAAAAGTATTTGGCTCAATTGAAAAACACTCTTCTGCCCACTTTTTTTTTGGTGTTCACATACGATGGAGTCTTCTTCCATCAGTAACAATTCTTTTGCAAATTTTGTCGATAGTTTCTCCATCGATTAGGGGTTTTTCTTTTTGTATACTCTCGGTGTACAAAGGACGTGTCACCTGGTTTGACGCCTCGGGTATATAATATCTTTACTTATCAAAAAAAAAAATGTGGCTTGTAGAATTGTAATTAGAATAAATATGGAGTAAAATCAATGTCATCACACATAACCTGGAGGAGAAAGTTGTATCTTTGACACGAACCCTGCTATTCCTGATGCGGCCCAATAACGGAAATTCTGCTATTTTCAATGCCTCTGCTCTCTGAAAACCCAAAAAAATAAAAGAAGAAGAAGAAACATGTCACTACTCTCACATTACTGAACTCAACTTGATACAAGCAGGATAAAGTTAATCTAGTTATTGCAAAAATCTCAAAGTTGGAAAATAAAAATTAAATTATAATAAATACATAGAAGGACAGCTTTGATTGGCGTATCACCAACCTGAATGAGATATGGCAAGTCAAACTTGCAGATGTTATAACCAATAATGATATCGGGGTCCACTTCCCGTATAAAATCCTGTAAAAATAGTAAGAAAGTGAATATAAAAAATGATTCAACTCAACTAAGCTTTTTTTTTATAAGTAAGGTTTTCTTTTCTTTTCTATTTCAACTCAACTAAGCTTTTTTTAAAAAAACAATTTCACCCTGCTAAATCTTACTCAATGTGTGTGTTTTGGGAGTGGGAGGGAGGGATACAATTTTTCATTTCAGGTGGCGTAATGACCCAAAAGATGAAAAGGTGCTGTGTTGGATGAGATGGCGAGTATATATATATATATATATATATATATATGCGAACTTGTGTAGATTTTGGCATGCTTTTCAGTTTTGAAATGGTAGGTGAATCTCCACATACTTTTCAAGTTTCAATGACGGTGAATCGCCAGTGGATGTAGCCTACTCGCGTTGACAGATGAACCAGGTAAATCTTAGCATTAACTTCTTATCTGTTTTTATTGTTTTGCATAACAATTCTTGTATGTGAAAGCAAAGCAAGGAAGATGTCAAGTTATTTTTGTGTAACTGTATCTCCTAGCATTTTCCCTGTCAGCAACAGCATCCAAGTTTACTTGTCCATCGGAAAAGGGAAATATGTGCCACTTGACGGAAAGAACAAAGAACTAAAACTAGAGATGTTGTTCAGATATAAATGGGAAGAGCTTGATGTAATTTAATTTGTTAAGATATCTGTCTCAGGTTCAAAATAGAACTTTCAATCATAAAGAAAACTTTCCAAACCCATTACCCTCCAAGCTAGCAAGACTTCTCTTTCTGTGTCAAATGACATCACATCCACACCAACTATGGGTGAGCAAGACTTAAGGGTCATGACATTTCGTACAAATGGCTGTTCCTCTCCCTGTAATGTAACTAGATTGGCAATCTAGAAAGACAGAAAATATCAAGTCAACATATTCTGCACTACAAACATGGTACAATCTTACCCAATAACCAAGTGTGCTAAGGCTTAAACCTGGATAACAGGATCATGAGTAGGCTCAGGGAAAAGACCTTTACGACCAGCACACTCAATGTCAAAACTCAATACGCGAAATGGAGCCATTTTTGAAAATTCTCCTTCTGGAACATGGCTGATCAGTTCGGAATAACTATGACAGTCGTTAAGAGAATAAGCAAATGGGTCGAACTTAAAGCACATACATGATAGAACTGGTCAGCATGGATATCCAAGACATTAGTATAACAGGAGCTTTAACATAAAGAATGTACTGCAGTCTTAAGAACGAGGATACAGGCAATCAAATTCCAACTGAGAGTAGGACAGATTCTTCTTTGTTTTCTTGTATTTTCCAGCCGGTACTTCAATCCAGTTGCCACCAACAATGTTGCAATCAATCATGAAGCGAAGGGCAAAAAGAACATTACTCTCAAATGTCATAAAGCTCTTCATACCGAGACCATCAATCTGTATGCCTTTGTCAAGAATACCTACCAAGTTTAAGTACAAAAAAGAAAGCATTAACAGATGATATCCTCTCTCAACAGAACTTCTTAAAAACACATTGTTAAGGGAGCATCCCAATAATAAAAAATAGATATCCATTCTTATTTCATTGTGCCTATTATCTGACAAATGAAAAACAATGTAGTAGCATTGTCATTGGTACCCTTCAAGTTGTGAATCACATGCAGAATCATGTAAACATATTGATTGAAAGACAAGCTCCACAATTACAAAAATAAATACAACTTAAGAAAAACTCTGGAGGCTAGAAAACTTTACCTCTGCAACTAGAAACCATTGTTGGTAACGCAACAATAATTTTGAGAAAAGGATGAGAGGTCTGCTGCTGATAGTACATAATGCTTCTTTTTTGAACTATTTCAATACGACGGACAAACTTAGGAACCTTACTGTTCCTGTTCGCTTCCTTCATCCTGCCCTGTAGTAGACCAAAGCAACAATTAACTCTTCAGGAGGACAAAAACTATTCAATGACATGTGTCTTTTCTTCTGCATACATAGAAGAAATTAAAAATAGATACTTATTAGAATGATAATAGTCAGATTACATGCAAGTACCTCAAGAATTTGTTGAAAGCGGGAGATATCATCAGGACCCATTCCCGGCGGACATGTGATGTAGAAATATGGTTCAAATCCATGAACATGGCAGCAAACACTATGCCCTAATCACAACCCAAGAACCAGTACAATCACATGAGGCAACTTTTTCGTGCACAAAAAGAAACACGTTATTAGAATACCCAACATATGCAGGAGGCGCTATCTTTCCACTTTTTATGCAACATGAAAGGAGATTTAAGTGGATAAAGCTTGGTATGAACACCGATTACAATTCAACATTGTAGCTCTAGTTCGCCATTCAAATCTTTTGATGCGGACATAGAAATAGAGTTTGCAATAGTAGTCTAAAATGGACTTTGTGGCATTACGCGCAACCCTTGCTACTTACTGTTCATTTTAAGCTTTTAGCTTCCCCATTTATGAACAGACAGGAAACAGTTAAAATTGTGAACAAACACATTACTGAGAAACAAAAACAATTATCCACACACAAAAAAAAATCTACCTTTCTGACAATGAATGAAAAGACTATAAAAATCAAAAACCATCAACTTAGTATTAAGCACAACTGGATAATATTACCTCCGTACCAAAAGAAAAGAGTCCTATTTTGAAAATCATTTTTTATAGGCAAATGATATTACGAGCTAGAGCTTGTAATATTATTACGAGTTATAGTGTTAGAACCGTTGGATAATTAAGTTGGTGATGATATGGAATGTTTATGTCATTACTTAAAAAAGAATATATTTGATCTAATGGTGTAGAGATCTAAGTAGATTTGATCTAAAGACACTAACACTAAAGCTTGTAATAATAACACAAGCTCTAGCTCATAATATCATACCTCTTCTTTATAAAGCATTGATTTTCGTATATTTCCTATATTTACAGTAAAATTAGATTCCCTTTCCCACATAGGAGAAACATCATGTTTCACAAAATAAATGAGAAAGAATTAAAATGGAAATTTATATCTTAAATTTAGAAATTGGACATCTTTTGAGATACTTTGGGCTAGAAATAAAGAGCGTATAGAAAGAATAACCACTCCCCCCCCCCTCCACCACACACACACACAAAAGAGATGTACCTTCGCGGGTGACACCGAAAATGCGAATAATTGCAGCAGGACCGGACGAATTAGGTATCAATTCTTTATGACTCTCTCCAATCACATAATCAATCTCCAGCTGCTGGAAAACTGAATACACCAGCCAAATTGGCAAATTTTCAGATAAAAATGGGGGGGAAATGCAACAAACCCCTGGAAATCAAGTAGTACTAACATCAATTCCAAAATACAAAGTGATGAGTTTTTACTGATGTTTTGGGACTGATTCTGGTAAGACGGAGACAAGATGGGGCGTTTCCATTTCTCCAAACGGTAAGCAAGAGCTTCTCTCTCCTCCATGTCGCGGAGGACTAGGGCTTCTTCGTCGTATAGGGTTTCGTCCATGAACACGTCTTCGTCCATGTCTTCTTCCTCCATGACAACTGGCTGGTGGTGTTTTTGCGGTTGCGATGATGGGAGTGATTGCTGTGGCGGCCGCTTCCTGGCATTGCCGTTGGTCATCGTGATATGCCCTTTGCACACTGCAGCCAAAGGCTTTGTTACCGGAGAGAGTGAATGGTGGGGGGGAAGAAGATGATTTTCCCGCCAGTTTTTAGGGGTTTTATAGGGAGCAAACTGGGAGCAACCTAGTACACCCCTTTCTTTTTCTTTCTTTTTTTTCCCAATACAACCGCCCGTCTCAAATGATTATTTTTCTCTTTTAGGATTTTAACCAGGTTCATGTTTTTTTTTAACAAACTTGATCCAATCTTATATAATAAAAAAAATCAAACCAACTAAATTGGTAATCCAACTTAATTTTAAAAAAAAAACAATTATATAAAAGGAAAAAAAACTTTCTTTTCTTTTCAAATTCAACCCTCTATTATCATTTTGTTATAAATTGTATAAAATGAAAAGGAAAAAAATCAAATGCTTGTCCACTCTTGCTTGCTTTCTTGTCCGCTCTTGCTTGCTTTCTTGAGCAGGTAATATGTATTCTTCAATTCCTGTAAGATGTCTTCTAGCGATGAAACTCGTTCAGCGATCGAGGGGCATAGCTACGATCACAGAGCCTCAACCGAAACGGAATAAAGCTTCGAAACCGAGTCCCACAATTCTGAAGAAACCGAGCTGGAGGAGGCCCCAACCAATCCTAGAGAGCCTGGGACTGACATGGAAGAAACTCCTGGAGTCCCACATGAACTAGAGAGCAGAATGATAGAGACCGAGTAAACCAACCTCGAAGAAGACAGGTGATCTGGAAATGACCCTCCGTGCACGAGCGTCCCACGAGCAAAAAGGAAGAGGCTTGACGTTCTTAAGGGCAAACAAGTCAAGACCAACGCGTCTGCCCTACTTAAATGGGACGACTTATCTTGCGAAGAAGACGTGTCTGCTTGGTTTTACTCGTTGGGAATAGACCCCAAAAATTATCGAGTAAAGGCCTTCGACCTGGACATCGAGAAAGATGGGCATAACTTTCCAGGAGACCGAATGGTCTTTTACTTTGACTTCTTCCTCGTCGGCCTGAGGCTTCCCCTGGACCCCTTTTTTGTTGAATTCCTAATCTTGTTTAATGCTTTTCCCTGTAACCTCACTCTTACAACCGTAAGATTCTTGGTCGCATACACCGTAGCTTGCCGGCTACTCGGGTTCGAGCTCGACATGACCTTATTTAGAAAACGTTTTTTGTTTTCTTTAGACAAAAAGACTGGACGCATTACTGGCCGGTCCAACCCCAACTATTTCAAACTCCTCACTGATGGCCCCAATAAAGCTGATGCTTGGGACAGGAAATCCTTGCTCGTTGAGTCCCGGGTCAGATGGCCCTTTGCCCCCTACTTGGAAGACCTAGAGATTCCGCAATATGACAAGAATTCCTACCGAGCAGGAGAGCCTTGAATAGTCAAGGCATTCAAGACTCTGCTCGGCATCAAGGAGGGTAAAGGTTGACAAGACTGGGTGCTGGATTGGGTGGCTTTGACCTCTGATCCTTCTTTACTCCATCTGGCCGGCGTGTTGAATTGGCTTATGGAAGGGGTGGAGCCAAGGGTCTCCATAGAAACTGAGAACCCCCACCCATACTGGGGCAATTGTCATGGGGGAAAGTTCCCTAGCGAGTGTCCCAACTGCCAACAAACAGGAACTAACTGTACCCCGGCCTTCTCCCTGACTGGTCTATTCATTAACCTCTTTTCTATGTACTTTATTTTTCCCCATTTAAAATTCGATCTAACCATTAACTGTCCTGAATCATGTTGCAGATATGAAGCAGCTTGACAACAGCAACAAATTCCTGCAGGCAATGAGGAAGAGCTCAACAAAAAGGAATACCCAACTAAGCAGCCAAGATCCAGCCCGCCTCCTGATCGTCCCAGCAGCAAGTGTGGGGCGAGGAGGCAATCGTGGTCGCTCTGAATCAAGCCGGGCTGCCACTCCTCCTTAAACCATTGCCCCTGGCACCATAAACCCTATTGTCACCATACCAACTGCTCCTACCGCCTCAGTATCCATGGTCGCACCCGAAGCATCGGCCCCCAAGAGATCCACTACCGAACTCCCCCCGTCAAGGAGGACGAGGTCTCGGACATAAGAAAACGAGCAAGCTGCCGCCTCTGGATCTGCTGTGCCCACATGGCAAAAAGAAAACTTTCACATGCCCGAGACCCAAAGCAGGTGAACTAATCGTCGAGCTGGCTGATGTCCCCGACTTGCACAATATTAATACCAATAGACGGTGGGGTTATGCCGCCACAGTCGGCCTTGGCATAATGAAGAGGATGTGTCACACAGGTCTCCAAAAGAAGAGTGCAGAGCAATCCAGCTCGATCCTAGTTGGTGAAATCGGGATGTTCATGACCGAGGTAAACCTTCCCTTGTCTTACGCACTTATGAACCTGATATGTGCAATGTTTAACTCGTTCGTTTTATTTTCCCGAAGGCCACCAAGACGGAACTTTTGTACGACCGCTTCATCGACAACCTAAAAACCTCCAGCTCGTTGAGTACTGAAAAGAACAAACTCGAAAAGCAAATGAACACTCTTCGAGCTGAATTAAAGCAAAGTGAGAAGGCCGTTACCAATAAGGCGACAGGGCTGTCCAAGCTCAAATAGGAGAAGAAGATATTAAAGTCTCATCTAAACTTCTCCAAAAAAATTCCGAAGAGATTGTCATCAACAACATCAGGCAGGTGAGGAAAGAGCTCAGGGCAGCACTCAACGAGCTGGAGCAAACAAAACTGAAGTAGTCGAGAAGGAAAAGAAGTTAAGGGAAGAGCTATCTCGGCCTAACGAGGAGCAGAGGCAGGCAGTAATTGCCGAGTATAAGGACTACGAGGATTTTCAAGCTTGTGTCGAGGAGGAGGTCTATCCCTTCTATCTCCAAGGGGTGAACCACGTCTTAAGACAATTAGTCTGCAGCTGGATGGATATCTGACCCGAGTTACTCGCTGAATGGAGGACTAACACCCCTTTCAGCCCCTCTGCCCGTCCGGATCACGCCTTGGTCCCCTATACTGAAGATGAACTAGTTTCCTTGGCCCAGTACTCACAAAAAGGCTTGATGTATGGACCCCTCATGAGGCTGCTGAAGTGATGGTTACAGATTTGATGACCCAAATCTGGATGGCCAAGTCACAAGAAGCTACAACTTTAGCAGCTCACTCGGCTGGCGATGACGAAGAGGTCGTCGTTATTATGGACATGAAAGAGACCAATGGATAGGAAAAAATTGATGTCTGATCGATGTCTTATTTTAATTATTTTCCTTGCAAGTGGACAAGACTATTGTAGAATAGTTTTGGGAAGCAAGGGTCAAACCACAGAGACAATGAGATCACAAATAGCACGATTATCGGTAGCAAATTATTAAACTAAGGAGGTTTTTATATTGATTTTAACCTAAACTAATTATTATTATAGGGTTAACTAATTTAGCAGCAATTATAGGTTATGAAGATCTTATGGTGGAGGGAAATCTAGGATTAGGGTTTCACTTGTATCTCCTCTATGGCTTATTTGGTTAAAGTATCATTCAATTTATTGGGTTCGTTCACAAAATATATATATAGCCTGTCGAATTACCGTTTAGTCTCCATCTCCGAATAATTCATTCATTCTATATTCTAGGCACAAGAACATATTATCCTAACCGTCACTTAGGTCATATATGGAACCTGACCCTAACTTATCACTCTCGTGCATCGATAGGTTCAATTTATCATGATGGTGAGCATGTGTACGACATATGCACATTGATCATGCAGTTATCCGCACCTCTAGGTCTTTATTATTCACGATTACATTCATTTGTTCAAAGTGAAATAATAGAGGGATTGATAATCACCACAATCAACAAGAATTGAATGAATAAAAATATAATTAAAGCATAGATTCGATAGAAGTTACCTCCCAACTCCTAGATTAATGGATGTTTAGTTCATTCTTGAAGATGAACAGCACATGGAGATGATTGAATACATGATCTTCAAAACTATAATTACAATAACTAAATTATGTTATACACTCTAAATCCTATGCTAGAACTATAAAAAACTACTTCTTGGACGTCCTTGAGCTCTGGCTACCGTCCTTTATTTATACCAAGGAGTTGTAAGGGGTTTAGGAATTTTAGTCTGGCTTGAAAACCTCCGAAAGTCGGTTCTGGCCACCTTGCGGCCGCAAGGTCATTACCCCCTTGCGTCCGCAAAGGTCTTTAATAATCCGGGCCTGATCTTCTGACTTACTGCCTACCTTACGGAGGCAAGGTAAAAATACCTTGCGACCGCAAGGTCTCCAGACTTCACCTTTTGTCGTTTCTTCTTCAATTTACATTTTGGCCCCTTCTTGGAATATTCACCAACAAGCCTTATAATTCATATAATTTCACCTAAAACCCTGAAACTCATAAAACAACTGAAAAACACATATCAGTAGCCAAAAGCCTCGTGGAATTGCTAAATTTATATCATAAAAGTACCTGAAATCGACGTATAAAATACATCGATCGCTGCCCCAACCGCACCACTGGAAATTCCCTCGGACTCCTAGACAGCTTTTCACAACTCTTGTAACTTTAGTATTTTGTTGCCAAAAACAATTTCAACTTTTCAGCCTATAATTTGCAAGTTTTCCTCTTTTAACATTATTGCTTGCATTCGTAGAGTGATTTACAATACTTTCCAAGCACCATCTTCTCAATCAAGCAAGCATATACCGAGCTCGACAAAGAGAGGAAAAACACATTGCCCTCCAACACCAATCACTTCAATCGAGCAGATAAAAATATGTCCGACAAAAAGGCATAATCGAGACAACGGGCTCGAACACCAACCCTTTTTCACAAGCAAGATATACTTTTTACCAGTGAAAAAGAGAATAATCGAGATAACATTGGACATTACTCGAACACCAACTTTTTAAACGTATTTGATCGCACACCTTTGTAAATTTATCTGAAAACTGAGTTTCATGATCGGAAACTATAGCCCGAGGTACGCCAAAACGACACCAGATATGCTCATGTACAAAGTCGATCACATTGACCTCACTGATAGTGGCCAAAGGCTTAGCTTCTACCCACTTGGTGAAATAATCCATAGCGACGCTGACACTTATCAGCGTAACGCTGACACTCCATGTACACGATACCATTACTGGAGTCTGCTTGGTAGAAGGTAACCGAGGTATATCAGCATAACGCTGACACTTATCACACCGCTGAACATACATTTCTGCATCTCGCCTCAAAGTAATCCAGTAGAAGCCTGCAGCCAAAACCTTTTCTGCCAATGACCGGTGACCCGGGTGCCTTCCACATTTTTCTTCATGAATTTCCCCAAGAATACATTCGATCATTTCTTGCCACACACATATGAGTAGAGGCTTGGTATATGATCGCATGTAGAGGATATTATCCAGGATGGTATACCGGCATGCTCGCTTCTGAATGGTTCTTGCTTCCGATTTATCCTCGGGTAGAATTCCTTGCTTGATGTAACCCTTTTATGTCATCGATCCAACATTTCGTTGCAGGCTCGATATTCATGATTACCCCTTTTTCTATTGCCGAAACTTCCAAGTACTCGATCTTAACATCCGGATGCAAAAACTGAATTTCTTCCTCAGTCATCTTCGAAAGATAATCCACGCGCATGTTATCCTCGCGATCAATTCAGACCAACTCCCAATAATCGAAATCCCTTAGAATTTATTTTACCATCGCGCAATAACAAACCAGAATTGGATGATGGACGACATAGTCGCCTTTGACCTGATTCACTACTAATTGTGAATCACAATAAATCACGATTTTGCACACACCGACGTCTTGTGCGAGTTCTAGCCCCGCGATCAAAGCCTCATACTATGCTTGATTGTTAGATGTTGGAAACTTGAAGCGTAAAGCCTTTTCAAACTCCATATCCTGCTCGAGTGGAACTAATAAGAGACATGCTCCGCTTGCTAGCTTACCCATCCACATGTAACTCCCAACAATAACACGGACGAGATCGCTGAACGGGAACAGGCTCTGAGGCAGCCTGTGGGGAAGTCTCTTCTTCGCTCAGATTGTTAAAACTAGTATCTGCCATGAAATCCGTCTAAGCATGTGCTTTGATAGCTCGCCGAGGCTGATAATCTATCTGAAATTCGGTCAACTCAATCAACCATGTAAGCAAGTGACCAGAAGAATCCGGTTTATGTATAATTTTCCTGAGAGGAGTGTCTGTGTACACAATGATTGGATGTGCAAAAAAATAAGCTCGAAGTTTTCGAGCAGCAACAACAAGTGAATAAGCCAACTTTTCTGCATTAAAATAACGCCCTTCTACTGCTATAAGGGCCTTGGAAACATAATAAACATGCTTTTAAAGATTACATTCTGTTGTCCACTCAAACCCCTTGTTCCCCCAAAGCACCTTGAAAAAAGGCAGGCACTTTTCTGCCGACTTGGAAATGAAGCGACCAAAAGCGATAATTCTACCATTAAGTTGCTAGACATCCTTGATGCACTGGGGAGGCTTCATTGTGACCAACGCTTTGATTTTTTTAGGATTTTTCTCAATCCCTCTCTCGTTCACCATGAACCCCAGAAACTTGCCCGCTTTCACACAGAACACACACTTGCTCGGATTGAGCTTCATATTATTCTTCCTGAGGTTGCCAAAGGTCTCCTCCAGATCGATGGTATGATCGTGTCCTTTGGATTTCACGACCATATCGTCAATATAAACTTCAACATTCCTACCAATCTGCGAGCTGAAAACCTTGTTCACCATTCGCTGATAAGTAGCTCATGCATTCTTTAAGCCAAAAGGCATCATCTTATAATAGTAGAGGCCTCCCATTGCTCGGAATACAGTTAGTGCTTTATCCTTCTCGTTTATCCTTACCTGGTGGTATCCTGAATACGCATCGATTAAGTTGAAGAATTCGAAGCCCGCTATAGCATCAACCAGCTTGTCGATGCGAGGAAAGGATAACAATCTTTTGGGCATGCTTTATTAAGGTCGTTGAAATCCACACATATCCTCCATTTCCCCTTTGAATGTTTTACCATAACCGCATTGGCCAACTAAGTGGGATAGTGAATTTCCTCAATTATATCCGCGTTGAGCAGTTTCTCAACCTCTTCCTTGATTGCCTTATCCTTTTCCGTGGAGTATAATCTAGGTCGCAATAGAACCAACTGATGCGTTTGAAATTATCCTCGGACATACTGGGCTTAACAATCTGGATATATGGCTTTAAATTTTATCCAGAACCTTTGAGGTCCAAACCTATAATGCAAACACCAATTGTGAGCTAAGCAGGGGCTTACCCTGTAAATGCGCTTCGGCGTGTGAATTAGTAAACACTCAGCTGAGTAAACATTTTGACAGAGTTTAGCCTTGGTAAAAAATCATGTACCTCCCTCCTTTGTTTTGAGGGGATTATATAGCCTGCTGGGAGAGCTGGGATAACTTCCCATTGAATGCCGAAACGTGAATGACGGGCACATTAACTGCCACGCTCAACTTTAACGGCCACGTCTTGAATGTGGAGACGGGTTTCCTGGAGGTAACTACCCACGTCCAAGACGGTCGTTACTAAATTACCAATCACAACGAGCATGCTCGCCTTGACCTATCTTCCTGCTCGCTACATACATGGGCCCTTGTTTGCTACGTATATAGCCCCAACTAGTTGCACGCTTGGCCCCTAGGCTTCCAGGGGATGGGTGTTCGTCTTGTTGGGCCAAACGCTTGTAGGCTGGGTGTTGCTCGCCCATGACTTGGGCTTGGATCTTCAAGAGTGCACGTGCTCGACCCCGGGTTGAGGATGACGTGTTGTGCATGTGACATGTGCTTGGGCCTATTGGGCCGGACAACTCACTTTAATTTATAAATTCATCAATTCAAAATAACACACCTATTACAAAAGTTATTTTCTAATAAAAGTCTCTTGAGTGGTCGCAAACCTCGTCGAGGAATTTCAAAAAAGTTTCACGATCTAGCTGGCGTCTTCTGCTTTGTATAAGTAAGTTAGTTTGGGCAGTTACTCCCTCAGCATCTTATCATGGTCACGGACGTACTTGTTATTGTTCAGACCTCAGTAGATTTTATTTGGGATATATATCATACTCGGAATTATATGTACATACCCAAAATGTCTCAACCGGTCAGGTATGTATGGCTCAATGATTGTTTTGCAATGAAAGATGCCAGTGAAAAGATTGATTTCAAATTCGGTAGCTGGGTTTTTGAAAAACGAAGTCCAGCACACTTCTTCATATGTAAATTGGTCTAGTCCTTATCTGTACATGTGTTGATCCTCTACTAATTGAGCACCATGTCCTCCGACCGGTAAAAGGGACCCAACGCTATACGCGTGCGTGAATGGGTTCCCATGTGTCTCTCCTTGTTGGTGGGGAGTACTCGTATATCCAAGCCTACTAAAATTACGTCAAAAGAATCTGAAGTTATTAAATAACATAAACAAAAATAAAATGTAATTCACACCCAACCATAATTAAATATACCTCCAACAAAGTTAGATAACCTACGATATGAGTAGTATTTGAATATATACTAAACCAAACTGACGATACAAATATGTTAGGCAGTTGTACCCCATGCATGATTTTCGACCACATATAAGTCGAGCAAGAATGGCGAGAAGTGAGTACATAGTCTGGTTTTGGCTTTATTCATAAATAGACTCGCCCCTAACATGTAAATCAAATATCATGATGTTATAGCATGATATAATACATTGTACGGAGATAAATGTTGTTGTAATATGGTAAATCTCATTGTGTTCGCCTTCCACTCAACAAACACCTTAGTCAGATTCATGCTTAACATAAGCCCAATTAGATTTTTCAGGCTTGGAATTGATGTTTCAGAGATGATGAGTTCCCATCCGATGGGTATTTTCAATAAATACCACACATCATACATGCAGTGTAATGGTCATTTCACCAATTGGTAGGTGAAAACTATTTGATTCAATGTGCCATATTTCCACAAAAGCTTAAATTAGGACCATGCTTAAACGAGGATACATAATATCCTTCAAATATATTCCATATTGCCTATACAACTATATTGCATAACGATTATCTCTAGTGTAAGACCCGAACCTTTCCATGTTTGACTTTCTTGTGATGCGTGAAACCGAATCTTGCCTACGTCGTGTATTTTGGAGTTTCGAGGTGTGTGAATTGTAGTGTGATCTTGTAGAAGTGTTCTAGTTCATTCCTTAACATGTAACGTGGTTATTATAGTGTGTTTGTACTTAGAGTTGTCAAAATGGGTTGGGCCCGTTGGGTTGACCCGACCCGCTACATAAAAAAGGTGGGTTGGGTTGGGAAAATATGAACCTATTAGGAGGTGGGTCAAATGGGTTGAGCCCGCGGCGGTTGAGGTGGGTTGGGGTGGGTCGGGGCGGGTTGACCCGCCATATACTAGTTTCAAATAACCAAGTCATAAGTTTAAAATAATTAGTTTAAATCATTTTCGCTCAAAATGTAAGATTATTTTTTATATCTGAAATATTAGGAAATGATTTTGAATCCGTTCAAAAAGTGGGACTTATAGGAACTAAAGATGTCAAATAAGGTATATTAACCGCAATATTTATAGAAAAATGATTATAAGAACATACAAAAAGAGTAATGATAAAATAGTTTCTTACTTCTATTTTTTTCTCATTTTATACTATTAATATTAGATATAGTTGTTAGAAAACACTATTAAAAATATAATAGTAGAAAATATAGTTTTTTTCATGAATTGTGACATTTTTTTGTGTTGTTTATGATTATTTTTATAATTTAGATTAATTGGGAAAAAAGTTGGTGGGTTGGCCTGCCTAACCCACAACCCAAGATGGGCTGGGTTAGTTTGGCAATTTCCCGGCCCGACATATTTAATGGGTTGGCCGCCAAATGACGTGTTATAACGGGTTGCGGGTTGGCCCGCCCCCACCAACCCACCTTAACAGCTCTATTTGTACTTGTTGAATCATTGGATAAATCGTTACAAAGTTATTCCAAGTTCTCGTCCTTCGTTTCCTTTCATTCCGACTTGTTTCGGGAGAGTTGAATGTGTTTTGAGTGTTGGTTTACTCTCTTGAATTGATTGAGTTGTTTGGGGTTCATTCTAGGCAAAAAATTAGAGTTTTCAGGCATGTAGACCTTGCTCTCGCAAGGTGTTTCGGGCATGCCCTCGCAAGGTACGCATAAGCTTGTCATTTTTGTGTTTGTTGGACCATGCGGTCGCATGGTGTTGAATCTTGCATTAATTAAATTTGCTTAAAATCATTCTACCTTTTGTCAGTCAATAACTTATAAGTTCTAAATTATATTGGTTAGCTTGCAGCATAATTTTTTTTGTCAGTCACTTAGATCAGCTGACCATAGTCTTAAAAATGTCAGTTTCTTTATCTTCTTTGCTTGAACAATTATTGATACTAACATTTTCCTATTTTGTGTTTTGTTAGATCTTTTGTACGTTATCTCTCTAACAGGATCCATGTGATCTTGTGAGAAGATACATCTGTATTGCTTAACACATTTCAAATTCAAATGTATTCCTAACAGGCTGCACTTCAAGATCATCTATAAATACCCATAGGAATCACTTGAAGAAAACAAGAAATCTGAAGCATTCATTCTCTCAAATAAATTATCACTGTGCCTCAGCTTTCATAACTTTATCTAGATATTATTCTCTAATATTTTCACTCTAGTTATTGTTTAGACAAACATTGAGTTACCTCTTTTGTATTCTTTAAGAAATCAGTTAGTTTGTCTCACGAGTTTGATTGTCTTTCAATCATACTCCATAAACACTGGTCTTTTGTTGAACCACTTCAATTTCTCTGTCAGTTATTTCATCAGCTCTTACAAACTGATCTAACACTTAAAAAGTCTTGATCTACTTAAGTGTCAGCTAGTTACTTACATAAATTGTTTACTTACTTGTTTTGATAAATTGTTCTTCAGCTTCTTTCTTTACCTTCAGTGATCTATTTTCAAAATAAATTAAATTGTGTCAGCCAGCTGACCAATTTCTTATCCGTGTTAGTTTCTTTGAAACATCAGCCAGCTGACCATATCAGCTGACTGACAAAACTACATTTTTCGCTGCAACTTTTGGAGTTTTTCAAAACTACCTTCAAAGTTTTTTAAAAGGCTATTCACCCTCCCTCTAGCCTTGTCAGTTGCTATCTAGAATTACACATGGCATGGGGAGAATGCGACCGCATTCCCCCCTGTTCCAGCTTACGGGATTTTCTGTTTTGTTTGGTTTTGGCTTGCACCCATGAACCATGTCTAACCCAATTCAAACCCCAACTTAAATTTTGACCCTTTTGAGTCTATTTTCAACCCTTTAATGAGTTTTGATCAAGGGCACATATGAATCCACCAATTAGAAGCTTCAAAACTCACTCATTGAATTGAACCATTTTGTGACTTCACACTTGGGAGAAAACCAACTTGACAATCATTTTTCATTCCTCCATGATTTTGATGGGTTATTAGAGAAAGGGAGAAGTGTGGGAGATAAAAGTGAGATTAGTAGGTGTTTGTCGATCGTCGAAGATCTGGCCATTCGATCTTTGATTTGATTGCGCCATCGTGAAGTCCTTGGCGAGTAGCACACTTTCCACCAATTCAATCTTTGATCCGAATAGGTTTGTTGGCCGAAATAGGTACGTGACTACACCCTCTACTTTTCCTCTCTAGTTTAAAATGATGTTAGGTTGTTGGAGGCTTGTCTTCCTTGATTTCTCGTGTTGTTGCATGTCTAAATGATGTGTTGTTTAGTTGAGGCTTTGATTATTGAACATGTGGTTTTGAATCTCTATGGGTTTATTGTGTTTATGGGGGTAATTTAGTATCAAATTACTTGTTTTTGGGTTTAGAAACCCGAAAGATTGTTAAATCCCGAATTTGGATTTGACCTAGAATTTGCAAAGTTTGTAAACTAACTCAACAGAGTCTTGTGCGTCTTTAAAGTGTTGTATTAAGCTATATGATAAATTCTTATGACCTTTCATGTTCGTTGAGTCGTAATTGTGAGAACTCGAGAATTATTCGGGTAAGGCCAACTTGGTGTTTGGTATTGGTTTAGCACTTAAGACTCTAATCGAAGTCCTTGGATAACGTTAAGTGTGAATTTATCACTAGTCGTTGGATTGAGGATGATCGGGTCACAAATGTGTGATTCGAGTAAAGGATGTTTGAAATCGTCAAATTAGGAACTATGACTATTGATACTTTGCGAACTTCAAATGAAGTCCTGAGTCTTGTAAGAATGCAATCTAGATTGTATTGGATCCTTGGAAATTAGAGTTTTATATGATAGGAACCCCGACTCACGAGAGTCGCCTTGTGAGCATGAACACACCTTGACCCGCTAGAAACTTTGCTTGAGAATCTTGTGAACATCGTGAGGAATCCAAGATGGTGAATTAGAGAATCCGTCTACGAGATGATTTGGAATTGGGATGTTATATATATCTTAGCATTTTACATTTAGAATCCACTTGAAATGTCGCGAAGACAACTAAGTTGTTTTTTAAGGCACGATTGTATTGCCTCGGTCTTGCGAATTAGTATCACCCGGACACCTTAAAGAATCTTGACTATAACCTATAGGTTTATCCTTAGAGTGTATTTCATGGCCCTTATCATTTAGAGAACTTCAATGAAGTCCCGTAGTGTTACAACATGGTTTATATTGAAATCTTAAGGACTTGAATGGGGAAAGAATAGCTTGTGACATTGTTACATGGTAAACCTAGACAATCTAGGTAGCCTCGATAATTATGTGAATCATGAGTATTAGGTTATAAATTAGCTTGTGTTATGCTAGGGATAACCTTCCATGTTTATTGCAATATTATGACTTATAAGGCGTAATTATATCAAGTTTTGACAATATGAATTCCTATGTCTAATATACATTGTGATAGAAGAAAGCCTGATCATGATCCTTGTTAATGATTGAGTTCTTCTTACTTGTTTTACGAATATGATTTAATATGATTAAATAAGCATATTTCATATCTTGGCTCAAAACATGAATTACTCATGAATATCCTATTGAAAGTTGATTCGTGTACATGTATTGAACTTGGATTCCATTAATAGGTGGAATGGTGAACTTGTTGAACTAAGGTTTCTCAGTGAAATAAGGACCTAGATATACATGAACTATGAACATAGAGAAAGGATATAAATGCAGATAGCATTTGTACCCAATTTGGGATGAATTATAGTGATGACTCAACAGAGTCGAGTTTAAGGAACGATTAGACCTTACTAGGATCATGGTGAGATCCTTTGACATTTAGAAATACATTTGACTAGATTTCTAGCTTTTGGAACTTGAATAGAATTTAGTGGACAACTTGACACTTGTATTTTCAAGACTCAATTTAGCTCCTATTGTAATATATATGATTAATCGTGAACATATCGTGAATAACGTGCATGCTTGTCTTGAACGAGCTCGCTCTTGTCTCACTTCCTACTTGATTTAATATGAGTAAACATCTACTTGACATGGACGAGTTCGCTCTTGCCGAGCTCGTTCCCTACTTGATTTTAATGCCAAGTAAATATCTACTTGTCATTCCATTAGTCCAGCTGGCATACTTGTCTTGTCTCGCTAGTAGACAATGCATTTCCGTCACAAATTGTGAGATTCGTGATAGCGAAGGATCGTCAGGGCCGGCCCTGGGGTATGTCCAGGGGGGCAACCGCCATGGGCCCCAAATTTTGGGGGGCCCCGAGTTCATATGTACTTCTATAGGGGGGTATATGTAAAAAAAATTTTACCGTTCTCTTTACACCAATACCATAGACGGCTTACGGCTCACACACAGAACGAGACAGAACGAGGAGGCACATCCTGAATCGATGAACAACAATGATAACCTCCCCTCTACCAATTTTCGAAATCTGAGACTGCTCTCTCCTTCTCGACTTCTCTCCTCTCATCTATTATAAACATAGGTTTCCCAAATTGAAAAAACATCTTACATCAATTTACATTGGAATTCAATTATCGAAATCAAATTT
This sequence comes from Codonopsis lanceolata, assembly GCA_013146195.2. Lineage (NCBI taxonomy): Eukaryota > Viridiplantae > Streptophyta > Magnoliopsida > Asterales > Campanulaceae > Codonopsis > Codonopsis lanceolata. The sequence continues at coordinate 160,523,213 of CM028379.1, forward strand.
GGGGATTTTTTTAATTATTCTCTTTGCCTCTAATTCTGTCTTTCACGTTGAGCGGCTAAATCTTTGGGAATCGCCGATGCAGAATCGTTGGCCGAAATCGCTACTTGGTAGCCGCACGACGACGGATGACGGCAGCCGGCAGGGCACTTCGCCGCTTCTGTTCTGGCTGCTCGGCTCACCGCTCACGAGTCAGTAGTCACGACCGTCTTGATAAAAGCCTAAATCTCAAACTTTAAAAGGTATGCCCTCTCTCTGGCAGCTCTGTAGTCTGTAGCTTTACTAGTTTGCTTTTTAGTTTTTATGGAAAGAGAGAGAGAGAGAGAGTTGAGAGAAACCGAGAGTTTGAGTCTTTGACTTTGAGAGTGACTGTGAGTCTGTGACTGAGAGAAAAACAAATCACAATTGTTTAAATGTTTGGACCTTTGGTAATTGGGGTAGGTGAAGGTGTTAGGTGTATTTGGTTAATTGTTTTTTTAATTGGGAAGTGACTTGACTAGTCTTTGGTTTTTTTTAATCATTGCAATCAGTGATGAGTCATTGACTCATTGTTAATATACATTAGACAATACAGATTAGTCATGATCATCATTATGAATTTGTGATGATTTTATTTTTGATTTGTTTGTGGTTTATGAAATTTTGTTTGTTTTCCCAAATTTCCTTGCAGGGTTGCTTGAAAATTAGAAATACAAAAAGTCCTATTTACAATAATTTTTGGGTGGATCCTTGGATATTTTATATTTATATCAACAATTCAACATAAACATTGGAAGCAAAAATCAGGTTTTATTGCTCTTTGACTATCATTTTTATTTATTATCGTTATTTGTGTTAGATTTATCTTTGAGTGTTTTATTTTAGAATTGAATTTATAGTGCAAACATGTTACCAAGAAAATATTTATCCGGAAGTCAAAAAAGAAATAAAAGAAAAAGAGATGATGAGATGAAGAAACTCAAAGAGGAGCACTTTATAAGTTTTTTAAAAGTAGTTTTTCCGTTAAAGATCCAATTGATGAATCACAACCGAGTAATAAAGAAGAAGAAAACGAACATATAATGAGTGAGGAAGAAGAAATGAAAGATGATGATACTAATGATTTGAATTAAGAAGAAATGAAAGAAGATGATAGTGATGATTTGAATGGAGAAGATGATAATTTAATTGAGAATGAAAATAAAATTGAACAAACTAGTCAAGCTTTGAATATATATGATCCAAAAACTTGGGATAACATTGATAATAAAACAAGAGATATTTTAGTGGAGAAAGGTCCTATAAGAGAGAGTAATTTGAAATTTCCTATAGATGGGCTTTCTAGACATTTTGCATATTCTTATTATACAAGAAAATTACCAAATGGAGAGAATCAAGATAGAAAATGGCTTGTTTACTCAAAAGATGCGAACAAAGTGTACTGTTTTTGTTGTAAATTATTTAAATCGATGCAAAATATTAGTTTGCTAGCAAATGAAGGCCTTGATGATTGGAAACGTTTAAGTGAGAGATTAAAAAAACATGAGAACGGTATTGAGCATATCAACAATATGAGAATTTGGTTAGATTTGCAAATTAGATTGAAAAAGAATGAAACAATTGATAAAAAGTTACAAACCCAAATTAAGAAAGATAAAGAACATTGGAAACTAGTTTTTGTAAGAATTCTTTCTGTTGTAAAATGTCTTTGTACGCGAAATTTGGCCTTTTGTGGAGAAAATGAAAAGATTTACCAAAATAATAATGGAAAATTTTTTAGGGTTACTTGAATTAATTGCAGAATTTGATTTAGTAATGCAAGAGCATTTTAGACGTATTAAAAAAAAAAGGAAATTCATTATCATTACCTTAGTCATAAGATTCAAAATAAGTTGATTTCAATATTAGGTTCTAAAGTAAGAAGCACTATAATTGAAAAAATAAAAGAGACTAAGTATTTTTCGATGATACTTGATTGTACTTCGGATGTAAGCCACAATGAACAAATGACTTTAATAATTCGATGTGTTGATATGTTAAGTTGTCCAATAAAGATAGAGGAATAATTCATAGAATTTTTAATAGTTGATGATACATCTGGATTAGAGTTTTTCAATGAATTACAATATGTTTTAGAATTACTCAAACTTGATATTGATAATGTGAGGGGACAAGGTTATGATAATGGTTCCAATATGAAAGGAAAATATCAAGGTGTACAAAAGAGATTTCTTGAAATCAATCCAAGAGCATTTTATATGCCATGTGCTTGTCATTCTCTTAATTTAACAATATGTGATATGGCAAATTCTTGTGTTAAAGTTGTCTCTTTTTTTGGAATTGTGCAACGCATGTATATCTTATTTGCTAGTTCTACAAAAAGATGAAAAATTTTACTAGATCATGTTCATCAATTAACTTTAAAACCATTATCAACAACAAGGTGGGAAAGTCATGTTAATAGTATTACAGCCATAATCACTCAGCCTGAAGAGATAAGAGAAGCCCTATTTGAATTGTCGAGAGTAAGTGAAGATGCCAAAACTAAAAGTGAGGCCGAGACATTAGCAACTCATGAACTTGAAAGTTTTGAATTTTTATTGGGCATGACTATATGGCATAATATTTTGAAGAAAATTAATTTGATTAGTAAGAAATTACAATCTGAAGATATGCAAATTGATACTGCAATAACTATTTTGAAAGGTTTAATTTCGTATTTTGAAAGATATAGGGAGGATGGTTATCAAGAAGCCCTAATATTAGCCAAAGAACTTACATCTATAATGGAAATTGATCCTATCTTTGCTCAAAAACGTAAAATTTGTAGAAAAAAACAATTTGATGAAAATTGTCATGAAGACATATCACAATCTCCTAAGGAGTCTTTTAAGATTAATTATTTTTTTGTTGTTGTGGGTATTGCTATTACATCTTTAAAGAGTAGATTTGAACAATTGAATATTTTTGAAAACATTTTTGGTTTTTTGTTTAATCACAAGAAGTTGAATTCATTAGATGATAATAGATTGCATGAATGTTGTGTTAATCTTCAAGTTGCCCTAAAACATAATGAGAAATTTGACATTGATGCCAATGATTTATTTTCTGAATTGCAAGTGTTGCAAACGTGTCTACCAAAAGATATAAAGTCAGCCATCGAAATTCTTGAGTTTGTTAAAACTTTAGATTGTTTTCCTAATATTTCTATTGCTTATAGAATTTTATTAACTATACCGGTTACTGTCGCATAAGCAGAAAGAAGCTTTTCAAAACTAAAATTAATAAAATCATACTTACGTTCAACTATGTCTCAACAAAGATTAAATGGCTTAGCAATTTTATGCATTGAAAATGAGATGGTGAAAAAAGTTAATTTTTACGACCTTATTGATGATTTTGCTTCTCAAAATGCAAGAAGATCTAGCATTTTTCAATAATTATTTGATACTTATTTACTCGTGTACGTTTGTTGATTTTGTACTTTTTTCATTACTTTTAATGTTGAAAAGTGAAAAAAAAAAAGTAAGTAAGATTTTATTTTTATTTTTCTAAAGGGGCCTCACTTTTCATTTTTGCCCAAGAGCCCTTGAAAATTCAGGGCCGGCCCTGAAGATCGTCATACTAGATCGTGCATACACCCTTCACTATTTGATCACAGTGGAGAAGAGCACCTTGTCGTAACCATTAGGGCGCTTGGAATAATGCTATCGTGTTCATGGTCGATGTATCAATTACGTGCATCTGATAACCCACATTCAAGCTAACCGTTTTCATTTCAGGATCTACGTTGCGGCAGCGGCTCTATAACATATCCTCCTCTGATGTGATTTATTACAAGAACCTATGTGACAACAAAGTGTTAATTGAAACATGAGATCGAAAGTGACCATGATTATCTTGATTGCGCATTATTGAAATACTTGGTGTGTATATTTATTGGTATACATACTAATACATGATAATTCCATGAACGACTTAATGTGTATGTTGGTCCACAATAATGCTCAAATAGGCTAGAGGGGAGGTGAATAGCCTATAATGCCAATTTAAAAACTTTTCTCTTGGATATACATAAAACATAGTTTAGTTGGCAATTATAATTTATCAAGTTGAGTATGTCTGCCGGTAGAGGCTATCGGTAGACTTGCTCAGAGCAGAAGTAACAACTCTGCCGATAAATTGTTTAGACAAATCAAAAGTCTGATAAAAGGTTTGTATAGCGGAAGGTAAAGAGGATGTGATTTGGAAAAGTCAGAAGTGGCTGTACACGAATATATGTTCAGAACAACAACACACTTGAAACTTCTATCAAATGCAGGTTTTAGGAAATCAATTTGAGAATGTGTTTTCTAAAGATAAATCATTTATAAAAAGCTCGTAGATATATAAGGACTGAGAGATAAAGTATTAGCAATAACATATGAATTTATTCAAAGATAAATTACATATTACATCAGTCGAAATAGTCTATGTCCAGTTTTTTGGCTTTGTCTTCCTAAGTCTCAATCCTTACTTAATTATCCATTCAAGGATCTTTAAGTTGCAAAAGACAATAGGAGACGAAACCAAGAAACTGTCACGAGAAGGAAGGGATTTTCAAGGTCGTTCAGATATAAAGATATATCTGAACGAGTGAGTGTAAAACACTCGGCCTTCCATGATGATTTATTATTGCACAATCAACAGCATTTGTATTGGGATACAAATATGAAGTTATGAATGCAATATTTACAGACAACTCTTCGTTTTCTTCAGACATTATCTAACATCAATCTTCAGATCTTGATCTCTGTCTATTGAAGTTTCTGATCAGTCTCTTCTTTTTTCCAAGTTTTTCTTCTTAGCAATCCACTGAGGGTGTTTTGCTAAGATCTGGATGAGTTCACTGCAATCTGTGTAGACATCAGAGATACGTTGGTGAAGACGATCTCTTTGAAGATTTCTTTTCTTTGAAGTTCTTGAGTAGATTGAGTTACTCGTTGCTCACAGTGTATCGTTTTATTATCTTAGATGTTGCTTACAATGTCTCTCTTTTTTTATTGAGCAAGAGAGATGATTTATATAGGCGAGAGTCAATATGATCGTTGAGAGATGAATACTCGAAGTTTTCTATCCGTTGGAGATGTAGTGGTTGAAGACTTTCGGATAGAGATCTTTGTTCATAAGATCTTTAACTGTTTGGAGCAGAGATTTAGTCTTGTAGATCTTGGAACTCCTTGTCTGTCAGACTATGTTGATAAGTCTCTGAAGAGTAGGTCTGATGTCTGTTGCACTGTTAGGTGGTCTGTTCAATAAAGTAATTGCTTTTTGACTTTAACAGACTAATTGAGTGAGAGAAAGTCTTGTAGCTTTAAGTATGTCAGGCTTTTTGAGGCATGAACGTATTTGTCTTGATTTGTGCAGCTTCTTGACTTTTCTCAGTAGCACGTACAGATTTTAAAGTCTGCCGGTGGAATGCTTCGAGCCAGTGGAAACAAGTCTTCCGATTCAGGAGAACTGATGTCTTCAAATACAAATAGCTTAAATATTTGAAACAATTCAATAAAAGTACGTGTTACTACTTTGCTAAAATAATTATTAAATGATATTGTAGATATATATATATATATATATATATATATATATATATATATATATATATAGTTGATGAGGAGCACCATGGTTGTACCACATCACCACCTTTTGATAAATCTTCATTCTAAAGCATCCATATGGAAGTTTTAAAAACTTTTGGTTTTCTTGTCATTAGCTAATAATAATACATAATAATAATCAATATGATAAGGGATATTAGTATTAGTATATATAACCTCTTCTATTGTCAATAGTAGAAGACTTATATTTAAAAAAAAAATACAATTAACATTACTTATAACTAATGTTGGATAAAACTCTTCAATGTTAGATATTACTTCTAATGACTCACTTTTAACATCATACTTTAAGCTTTGATATATTATTCATCCAAAACTTGATTTGGACAAATAAATATATTATTTCGATGTTCTCGCCGAGTAGAACACATTTGCACAATTACTTTTGTAAACAAACAAATGACACTTAAAGAAATTTGTACCTCAAGTTGCACAATTTCTTTCACTAAAAACACTAATTTTTTAATAAGTATTATACTTTAACTCTTGATATCTTATTCATCAAAAACTCGGTTTTGACAAATAAATATATCATTTTGATGCTCTTACCGAGTAGAACACATTTGCGTAATTATCTTCACCAATAAACAAATGACACGTAAAGAAATTCGTGCCTCAAGTTGCACAATTTCTCTCACTAAAAACACTAATTTTTTTAAACAAGTATTATACTTTAAGTCTTGATATTTTATTATCCAAAACTCGATTTGGACAAGTAAATATATCCTTTTGATGCTCTCACCGAGTATAACACATTTGCGCAATTACCTTCACCAACAAACAAATGACACGTAAAGAAATTTGTGCCTCAAGTTGCACAATTTCTTTTACTAAAAACACTAATTTTTCAACAATAGAAAAGATGTATCCCATATTGGTTAGAAATTGATGTTGGTTTTAAAAATACTATTATTAAGTACAAATAGAAGAAATGCATCATACATTGGTTAGAAAGTGATGGTGATTTTCAAAGTCACTAGAAAACCAAAAGTTTTTAAAGCTTCCATATGGATATTTTAGAATGAAGATTTATCCAAAGGCGGTGCATAGTGATCCTCACCAACTTTATATATATATATATATATATATATATATATATATATATATGATTTTTACCATTATTTTCAATATAAGATGTATATCTCACATTGGTTAGAAAGTTATGTTGGTTTTCAAAGTTTTTTGATAAAAGACTTCTACCATTATTACAAATAGAATATGTATATCTCACATTGGTTAAAAATGATGTTGATTTTTAATTATTTTAGATTATATAAAATACTTACTATTATTAGCAATAGACGATATACATCACACATTTGTTATAAATTAATGTTGTTTTTAAATTACTATTATTACCAATAAAAGAGATAAATCTTACATTAGTTAAAAAGTGATGTTGATTTTAAAAGTCTTTAAATAAAAAAGCTTCTACTTTCATCATTAATAAAAGAGAAAAGAAGAGATAAATATATCTCATTATATAGAAAGAGATGTTGGTTTTATATATTTTTTTAGATACAAAACTTCTACTACTATTATCAAATAATGAGATGTATTACACATTGGTTAGAGAGTGATGTAGGTATTAAAAGTTTTTTTTTTTTATAAAAGACTTAATATCAATAGAAAAAAATATGTATTTCATATTAGTTAGGAAAGTGATATTGGTTTAAAATATTTTTAGATTATGTACATTGCATTGGTTACAAAGAGATTCACATTATCTAGAAACATATATTGGTAATAAAAATAATAGATAAATTAATTTTTATGTTATTATCAATACAAGAGATGTATCACACATTGTTTACAAATAGATGCTGGTTTCAAAACTATTTAAGATAAAATATTACTACTACTATTATTTTTATGTTATAACCAATAGAAAAGATGCATCCCACATTGTTTAGAAAGAGATGCTTATATCAAATTTTTTTATATAAAAGACTATTATTATTACTATAGAAGAATGTATCTTACATTTGTTAGAAATTAATGTTGGTTTTAAAAATATTATTATTACCAATAGAAAAGATATATACCACATGGTTAGAAAGAGATGTTTGTTTTAGAAGTCTTTAGATAAAAGTCTTAAACTTTAATTACCAATAGGAATAGAAAATAAGTATCTCACATTGTTATAATATGAAAAAAGGTGTATCATCTTACATTGTTTAGAAAAAAATGTTAGTTTTAAAACTTTTATAGTAAATAATTTTACTCTTATTACCAATAAAATATATGCATCGCACATTGTTTAAAAATAAATATTGGTTTAAAAAATCTTTAGATTAAAGACTTTTTGTTACAAATAGAATAGATGCAAGTATTTTACATTGGTTACAAAATATTCTACTATTATTATCAATAGAAAAGATGTATCACACATTGGTTATAAATTAATATTAGTTTTTAAAAAATAATATTATTACCAATAGAATAGATGTATCATACATTTGGTAGAGGGTAATGTTTGTTTTTAAAGTCTTTAAATATAAGACTTTCACCATTATTATCAATAAAATATGTATATTTCACATTGGTTAGAAAGTGATGTTGATTTTAATTTTAGATAAAAGAATTTTACTATTATTACTAATAGAAGAGATATCCTACATTTGTTAAAAAATGATGTTGGTTTTAAAAGTCTTTAGATAAAAGACTTTTACTTTTATCATCAATATAATAAAAGAGATGTATCCCACATTATTTAGGAAGAGATGTTGATTATAAAATTTTTAAAATAAAAGACTTCTACATCAAATGAGGATATGTATTACACATTGGTTAGAGAGTGATGTTGATTTTAAAAGTTTACAATTATTAACAATAGAAGATAAATATTTCATATTGGTTATAAAAGTGATATTGGTTTAAAAAGTTTTTAGATGATATATCTCACATTGGTTACAAAGAAATGTATCTCACGTTATTTATAAATGAGTATTGGTTATAAAAGTCATTACATAAAGACATCTTTTGTTATTACCAATAGAAAATATGTATCCACATTGTTTAGAAATAAATGTTGGTTAAAAAGTCTTTTATCTACTACTATTATTACTAATAGTAAATATGTATACCACATGGTTAGAATGTGGTTTGGTTTTAAAAATCTTTAGATAAAAGACTTAAACTTTCGTTACCAATAAAAATATAAAATAAATATCTCACATTATTTAAAAATGAATTATGATTTTAAAAGTTTTTAACAAAATGACTTATAATATTATTATCAAGTTAAATGTTAATTTTAAAAATCTTTAGATAAAAAAATTACTATTATTATTAATACAAAATATGTATCTCACGTTAGTTAAAAATTTATATTAATTTTAAAAGTATTTAGGTAAAAAATTCGTTTAATATTAGTAACAATAGAAAAAAATTATAACCATGGAAAATATTAACAATCTAATTATAATGTCTAAAAGTTATATTATTATTACAATGAGGTATGATATTACAAGCTAGAGCTTGTGGTATTATTACAAGCTTTAGTGTTATTACCGTTTGATCAAATTTATTTAGATCTCTACACTGTTAGATCAAATATACTTTTTTAAAGTAATGACACGGACTTTCCAAATCATCACCAACTTAATCATCTAACGACTCTAACGCTAAAGCTTGTAGCTAGTAATATTACAAGCTCTAGCTCGTAATATCATTTGCCTATTACAATATATATATATATATATATATATATATATATATATATATATATATATATATATATATATATATATCCCACATTATATCCGTACGAAGCACAAACTAAATAATAAGTATAAAGCAAATACTTGATCTCTTACTAGAAGGATATAATTTTCCTTTTACATGGATTTCGACAATTGCAATCCAAATATAATGCTAGCAACACCAAACGATATCAATTAATTGTTTAGATATATTTCCGTGTAATCGTTGACATATTTGAAATTTTATATTCATTCACGTTTCAAAATCCACATTCTCTTTAGATACTAAATTTGTGTGTTTTTAGTTGACCATAAGACTATATTTTGGGATGTAAATAAGAAAAACACATACTTTTTGGGTATTTATTTATTTAACTTGACAATTAAGAATTACTAATCACGTGGTCATTCATAAGAGTAGTTCAATAAGTTTGACCACTCAAGGTCAACGATTTTTGACTGTTGGAATAATTTTTAAACAACCAAAAAGTAGGTTTCATTTCCGGTAATTATTCCTTAAGAATTAATTTAAACATTTGTCTGTTCGTATAAGGAAGGTGAAAATGAGAAATTACTATAACATACTCCTTACTTTAACCCATTTAGATAATACTCTCTCCGTCCCTAGTTTACTGTCCTGGTTGACCCAATGTACCGTTTAAGAAAACATATTTGACTGAATTATTAATATTGGTTTAATGTGTAGTTTCCTTTAAAGCTCATGTGTATGTGGCTCATAATTAAAGTATGGTGAAAAAGTAAGGGTAAAGTGGTAAAAGTGATGTTCTAAAAATGTAAGTTTCAAAGTGGACAATTATTTTAGGACGGACGAAAAAGGAAAGAAGGACGATAATTTAGGGACGGAGGGAGTATTTGGTAAGTAATGTAATGTTACTGGTATTGATCGTTGTTTGTGTATATAAGAGGAGTGATAAGCAAGTAGAAGCCACAGAAAAAAAATTGGGGGGGAAAAGGGAACAAACATGAAGAGATATAGTTGTGTTATTGTGATGTCGCTACAAATTTTGGTATTTGCCTTGTCAATTTCATGGGCAGTATCTGATACAAATCGTACAAACGCTTTTATTCATTGCCTTGTACATAACTCTCAACCATCATATCCTAATCCGATCACCAGTGCCATTTACACCCCACATAACCCTTCTTTTTCATCCATTTTCGAAACATATGCTCGAAATCTTCGATTTTTTTCGCCTAATCATTCGAACCCTTTAGTCATTGTCGCTGCCTCGCATGAATCTCATGTTCAAGCAACGGTCATTTGTTCCAAGGCTCATGACTTGATGCTACGAACACGAAGTGGTGGTCATGATTGGGAGGGAGTTTCTTATGTATCACATGTACTCCCGTACGTAATTCTTGATATGTTTAACTTTCGAAATTTGAGTATTGATTTGGTCTCCGAGACAATGTGGGTACAGTCTGGTGCGACTCTAGGTGAAGTTTACTACAATATTGCAGCGAAGAGTAAGACGCATGCCTTCCCAGCTGGTGTTTGTCCAACCGTCGGCGTTGGTGGCCATTTGAGTGGAGGAGGGTTCGGAACCCTGGTTAGGAAATATGGACTAGCCACTGACAATGTTATCGATGCCATAGTAGTGGATGTTAATGGTAGAATCCTTGATCGAAAGGGTATGGGGGAGGACCTATTCTGGGCAATCAATGGAGGTGGTGGAGCTAGCTTTGCAGTAGTTATTTCGTGGAAAATCAAGTTAGTGAAAGTTCCTCCGATTGTAACAACTATTATGGTTAACAGAACAACAGAGCAAGGAGCTACACAACTCGTCCATAAATGGCAACATGTTGCAACAAGTATTAGTGAGGATTTGTTCGTAAGACTTGAGCTACGAGCTGAGAAAAGTAGTAGGGTAAAGGCTACTTTTGTGGGATTGTTTCTAGGAAATATGGAGAATCTACTTGCACTTACGACGGAGAGATTCCCAGAACTAGGACTGGCGAGGGAGCATTGTACCGAAATGAGTTGGGTGGAATCAACGCTCTTCTTTTTTGCCTATCCCAAAGGCACGCCGTTAGAAGAATTGCTGAAACGAGAGAGTAGCAAAGTGGGTATCAAGTCAAAATCAGACTTTGTGAAAGAAGCAATATCAAAAGAAGGGTTGGAAGATATATGGAAAAAGATGAGTCAAACTGAGGAGGTTTTGATGCAGTGGAATCCATACGGAGGGCGGATGAGTGAAATCCCCTCTACTCAAACTCCAACACCACACAGGGCTGGCTATTTGTTCAAAATCCAATACCTAACATATTGGAGTGAAGAGGGAAAGGATGGATACCATTTGGATTTGTCTCGACGACTTTACAGTGCGATGACTCCATACGTATCAAAGTCTCCCAGAGAAACATTCTTGAATTACAGAGATCTTGACATCGGCAGTAGCCCTTACGCTAATGCTACTTATGAAGAAGCAAAAGTATTCGGGACCAAGTATTTCAACCAAAATTTTGATAGATTAGTTCGGGTGAAGACTAAGGTCGATCCTGATAACTTCTTTAGAAACGAACAGAGTATTCCCGTTCTACCCAAGACGTTGGGAGTTTAGCGACAAACTTGATACTTGTATAACGTCTTTTTCAGGATATATATCTAAACAAATTTTATTTTTAATTAGTCAAGTAAGTGTTTTACTTTAATTTTGATTGACTATTGGGTTTATTGAAAGTTTTATTTGTATTTGGACAACTTTATTACATGTACATATTTGAAAAATTCCATGCATTAAAAGTCAACACACACATATACTATGTTAAACATGTATTTAAAAGATACTAGGAAACGTGGATGGGAAGAGAAATAAATTCATATAAGTCTTAATTTAGTGAAAATTATGTCAACTTTCTACATTAAAAGAAAGTGGGAAATTAAATGGGAATGAGAATTTATATTAGTTTAGAAAGAGAAATAAATTCATATAAGTCTTTTGTCAAAATTTATCTAAGAACAAATAAATGAAAATATATTTTTACCACGGAGGGAGGCCTTGGTTAATGGTTAGTTATTGTCTGTCTAGGCAACTTAAAATTTAATTACTTAATACATGTAGGAATATATAATTAATAGCACCACAAATATTCATGTAGCATAATAACAACAAACTAATCAATCATCACTCAATAGTATGTGATGGGGGAAATTTTATCCAATTAAGAAAATTTTATTTGATTTTAGTTAATTTATAATATAATTGGGAAATACAATATTAATTAACCTTTAAGAAATAAATAATAATAACTCTAATTGGATTGGATTTGATTTAGTATCCAACATTGTCAACGCTTTCTCAAGCAACAATCTACATTTTTGTTTTTAACAAGTTGTTTGGTTGTGTTTGGATTTCAATCTTTATCTTCAACCGGGTATAAACTTTATACTTGACAAACAATCAAAATATCATTTCATGTTAATTCATCCATCTTTAATGTCAAAGACGTAGTTTTTCAGTTCCACATATCCACCATTACATAATCTTGCGAATTCATTGAATTTGTATAGTATATTTGTACTAGGTTATCACCCGTGCGATGCACTGTTGATTTAGTGTTATTTCTGAAACTTATTTTTATAAATATAATCTGCAAGCTATTTGAATGAATAAACAACATCAAGATATCCTCATAATAAATAAATAAATAAATAAATAAACTTTTAACTACCATGAAAATTGAAGAGTTTTAATAAATTGAAACATTTTACCATGTATAAAGCAGAGGATAATTGCATAAAAAACCCTGGCCTATTTTAGGTTTTGCAAATTGAACCCTGATAATTGTTTATAGACATATTGAACCCCAGGCTATTATTTTCAGTTCAATTCAAACCCTCCGTCTATTTCATACGTTAACTTCTAACGGGAAGGTGAGTAGGATGCCAACGTGGCATCCTACGTGACCAATTTTATTTCTTATAAACCTTGTACAAATTTTGTAATTTCATAAAAAACCCTAAAATTTATTTTCACCAAATAAAACCTTAAAATTTAAAATAAATAGTTATTTATATACCAATTTCATTTTTTTAAAATAAAGTTATTTTTTTTAGAAAATAGGGCTCAAAATATGATGCAAGTTTCAATGAGTATTTAATATTTAATACACATCCGATCCAAAATAATCATCATGTTTGATTTCGTACACAAATTAAGAAAAACAAATTATCTCTATTATAATATTGGTATAATTTGTATAAAGTATTTATTTAATATGTAATATTTTAATAAAAATTAAAAATTAATATATTTGTTTTAAAATTTATTTGTAACATTTAATATTATGTTTAAAACTATAATTTTAAATTATAAATTTTCTTAAAGAAATTAAAAACTAATTAAAGTAAAATTTGTTACCCATTTGATATTTTAGATATTTTTAAATTATACATTAAAAACTATTCTAAAAATGCATAAGCAAAAATTCTACTACATAAGCAAACCCAGCCGCCCCTTCTATCTCTGCTCCATCTTTCTCTTTCTAGCCAGTTCATATACCACCATTCTAGCCCTCTCCATCCCGATTTCATCTCCGTCGGAATCCCTCCATCTCCCTCCCACAAATCTGTTCAAACCCAGCCGCCCCTTCATCTCTTCTTCTTGGCGAACTCCTTCTTCCTCGTGAAGCTTCGACTCCTTCTCCAAGTGCCGATACATCCCATGCCCACCATAGCCGCCGGCGTCACCCCTTCTCCCATATGTGCCGCCTCTTCATCTTCCAAGTCGACTCCATCCCTGCAGCCGCCCCTATTTAGACCCAGCAGCTTTTCTATCTTTTCCCGGCTAATCTCCATGTCCCCCACCCATCTCCCCCAGTTCGTGCTTCATCTCCCCATTCATCTCACTCCACTCAGTAGGCCCCTTCATCTCCCCACCATTCGACACCCAACAACCCAATTCCCATTCGGACCCTCTTCCGGTTCGTTCGCCCATCATAAAGTCGTACCCTTCCATTTGCCGTCTCCATATGCTTTCAAGCATCAACCGCCATCCTCAATTTGGGCGTCCATCATCTTCATCTCGACTCTCCTCCGGCCAAATCGCCCCCCTCCTACTAGTTCAATACCCAACCACCATGTCTACTGCTTCCAACTCCTTCACTGAAATCATCCAATTTTGGTTGTGATGTGATGGACATCATCTGTCATTTCTCTTTTATTCATAGGGGTAAAATTGGAAATTCACACAAATACCAATATTAATAATCCAGTCAAATAGGTTTTCTTAAACGGTGCACCCGGTCAACCAAATAATTATTTAATCATTTTTTAAACAACTATAATTTAAAATTTTCTAAAATATCAAATGGGTAACAAATTTTACTTTAATTAGTTTTTAACTTCTTTAAGAAAATTTATAATTTAAAATTATAGTTTTAAACATAATATTAAATGTTACAAATAAATTTTAAAACAAATATATTAATTTTTAATTTTTATTAAAATATTACATATTAAATAAATACTTTATACAAATTATACCAATATTATAATAGATATAATTTGTTTTTCTTAATTTGTGTACGAAATCAAACATGATGATTATTTAGGATCGGATGTGTATTAAATATTAAATACTCATTGAAACTTGCATCATATTTTGAGCCTTATTTTCTAAAAAAACAACTTTATTTTTTTAAAATGAAATTGGTATATAAATAACTATTTATTTTAAATTTTAAGGCTTTATTTGGTGAAAATAAATTTTAGGGTTTTTTATGAAATTACAAAATTTGTACAAGGTTTATAAGAAATAAAATTGGCCACGTAGGATGCCACGTTGGCATCCTACTCACCTTCCCGTTAGAAGTTAACGTATGAAATAGACGGAGGGTTTGAATTGAACTGAAAATAATAGTCTGAGGTTCAATATGCCTATAAACAATTGTCAGGGTTCAATTTATAAAACATAAAATAGGCCAGGGTTTTTTATGCAATTATCCCATAAAGCAGATATCAGTTTTAAAATCTATCCGGTTTTGATTTTTGGCAGCAAAAAAGAAGAAGAAGAATATATATATATAGTACCGTATCCACAGTCTTAGTGGTTTTTTATTTATTTATGAAAAAGTTGTTTATAATAAGATTATTTTCTAAACTTGTAATAAATAGTTAAAAATTTGAAAAAAAAAATGAAACATAAGGTAAATATTCACAATTGATCATATGAATATGTAATTGAAAGATTAAAACCTATGAGAATTGATAAAATCTATCCGCCAAAAAAAATTTTACCATGAAAATTTAGAGTCCTAATCAAGTGAAATACGTTTAAATCAAATGTGATATATATATATATATATATATATATATATATATATATATATATATATATATATATATAGATACATACATACATACACATGAAAAATCTATTCACCAAAAAAACTTACCATGAAAATTTGGAGTCATAATCAAGTGAAACGTGTTTAAATCAAATGTGATAAAATATATTCGGTATTAATCGATTTTGGCATAAAAAATGGCAAAAAAAAAAACTTTTACCATGTATAAAGGAGGTAGCAGTTTTAAAATATATCCGGTCTAAAATAATACTATAAATACATATATAGTACCGTATGCACGGTTTTAATAGTTTTTTTTTTGTAAAAATTATTTATAATAAGATGATTTTCTAAACTTGTAATAAATAGTTACATTTTTAATTAAAATAATATGAAAACAACGAAAAATAAGGTACATATTCAAAATTGATCATATGAATATGTAATTGAAAGATTAAATCTATGAGAATTGATAAAATCTATTCACAAAAAAACACTTTTACCATTAAAATTTGGAGTCTTAATCAAGTGAAACACATCTAAATCAAATGTGATAAAAATCTATCTCGTACTAACCGATTTTGGCAAAAAATAATAATTATAATTTTTTTTTTACTATTTGTAAAGGAGGCACCAGTTTTAAAATCTATCCGGTTTTAATTTTTGGCAGCAAAGAAAAAGAAAAAAAATCACAACTTCACAAGAAGTTGACACGTTGAAGCACATAATTCGTTTAAAACTTTATGCATTCAACACAAAGTCGTCATGTGGCAGCAGCGACTTCTATTTAAATAATAGTTAATAGATTAGTAATTAATAATATATATATATATATATATATATATATATATATATATAGAAGAACAAATAACATAAAATTATCTTGTGAATAATTTGTATTAATTAAATAGTATGAAAATGAAAAGAGATGAAAATTGAAGAGTTTCGGTCAAATTAAACGTGTATAAATTAAACAGAATAAAATCAAATTAGTTTTAAGATTTTTATCTTATCTAATTAGATTTAAGATTTTTATCTTAAATTAATCAATTTTGAAATTTTTTTTACTATTTCAATGGTGACACGTGGCATCACAAAATCCCTTTTAAACATTTAGTTTTTCATAGAAAATCGCTACGTGGCAGCAGCGACTTCTGTTTTAGTAATAGTTATAGATAGATCGTACAAATTACATAAATGTGTGTCGGTCATAGAAGGGGCATTTTAATCTCTTCTCGAAAGTAAGGGTCTCATTGGTCTTTTGCTCGAGGTAGGGGAAATGTGGTCATTTACATAGGATTAAATAGACTAAACAAATGAGTACCAACGACAAGTACTAAAATAGTAAGAAAAGTTAAGTCTAGTCCCTCGTTTATAAAGTTTTGAAGAAATAAGACCAACATAAGGAATTTGAACAACTACAAGGACAAATAAATTATTTAATCCAAAAAGCTACATTTTTTTGTCAAAAAAAACTTTTCTTTGCTGAATTTTCACATCTTTCAATAAATTAGTTGACAGTTTAATACCCTCAAAATATCCCCTAATAATACAAATTCAATAGTTTTTTTTTCCACCTCACAATTAGCAAGGACATTAAGACACTTTTAAAGGCAAGATGGAGTAATTATTAGCCTATCAACAAGATGTGAATCTAAAAAAATCCATATTAAGGATTGATTTGACATGTCATATATTCCCTCCTTCAAATTATTGTTATAGTTTAACTTTTTGATCAAGCCAAATACTTTTTAAATAAAAAATTGACGTAATATTAAATAACACATAAAATATTAAATATTTTTGCTTTTATAGTACTAATATAACACCCGTGCGATGCACGTGCTAAAATTAAACTTGAAAAAAAAATTATAAATAACTTCAATGCTAACAAATTTCACAAATTTCATACAAAATATAAGTTTCAATTAAATAAAGAAGTAAATAAATACAACAAAAATATTAAGCAAAATAAAACTTCGGATAAACAGTCCTTTAAATAAGAATACTTACCATACATCTTAGAAGACTTCTTTAAATACAACATTCGTCGTAGTACAACTATTTGGTTTATCATTTTCAGAAAACAAAATTTGAAGTCCTTTCGAATTAATAACTCTAGATAAAGCAAAGAGATTTCAATTCCAATCCCTAGGCTTGGAAATCAGTGCAAAAGAGGGAGAGACATGCACGTCAGACACAACTTCCCGTTTTGTTCTGATAATTAATGGAATAATGAGAGGCATGATCACACAAAATGATAAAGACTAATAGATGTGCTATTTACAAACACTGAAGATGATTAAAGATGGTTCTTATGCATCCATGGACAGACATAGCTGCTCAATAGTCAAAATTCTAAAGTCAGCTCAGTATGGAAGGGGTACTGAACATGATTAAATATGGTTTTTTGATTCATTGGCCTCCAAATTGTCATATGATGACTCATAAGTATACTTAATCTATGGGAAGATATATTTGTAAAATTTGGAGGCTGCCGCAAGATCCATGGAAAAGGTATCTTCCCTTATAATATTATGTGTTCTGACATAGTAGTTTTTTCTTTATTAGTCAAAGTATTCATATTATTATTGGATAGTAATACAAAGTCAACTATATTTGTAAGCATGACTTAATTTCTTTTTTTGTTTCAGATGTTTCAAAATCAAGAACAAAGAAACAAAACTGGGAAATAGAAAAAAAGGTTAGTGTTTGGGATTTTTATACATTATATGCTTGTCTAAATCACGTGAATTTTAGAGAGCAAAATCTATTTCAAATGGTTCTTTCATTAATGCCGAACTGAATTTAAGAGAGCTGGAGATAAAATTTTATTAATACACCACAGTGACTGCATGAAGTGAAATCAAGTTTTTTTTTTTTTTTGTCAATCGAAGTGATATCAATTGGTCGTAAAAAAATACACATAAATCAATAGAAATGAAATCAATTGACGAAATACACCACACTCCCAAATACATCCGATCAAGGGCAAAATGGACCAAAAGGAAACCAAAAATAAAACACAGATTTTAAAGTTACAGATTAGAGAAAAACTTACAGATTACACTTTAATGGCGGCAGATGGGGCTGCGAATTGAGAGAGTGAGAGACCTGCTCTAGAAATCAATCGAAGTGAAATCAATTGATGAATTACCCCTCAATTTCAAATACACCTAATCACAGACAAAGTGAAACAAAAAAATAGATTGGAGAGAAACTTACATATTACACTTTAGTGGCAACAAATAAGGCGGCGGAGTGAGGAAGTGAGAGAGATGCTCCAGAAATCAATTGACGAATTGCCAATTGTATCTACCATAGCATCACAATCCCTTTCAAGTACTCAATTAAAATAATAAAGGTACAATCTAAAAGATTAAAAGAAAAAATTCTTGAAATCAAATACCCATAAATTTCATATATGTTGGAATATGCTTGTTGATAAGTAATTTATCTTCTTGCATATTCTGAATATTTTGATTTGCTTGTTCCCATTATTGCGAGTCATAACAAGTAGCTAAAAGGTTCATGTACCGATTAGTGTGGCAATTTGTTTGACATCACATAGGTCTTAGATTAGGTTTATCCTGATCAAGTCCTAACTTCGTAATGATGATCAACAGACTAGAAATTCATATGCACTAGCACCAGCAGACATGCTAAGGCATCAAAGATCTTCAGAAGACTCGTCACCAGAAGACTTGTCATAAGCGCAACAGAATACCTTTAAGACTCGCCATCAGCAGACATGCTACGGTTTGATTGTTTATACCGGCACTCCTCTCTTGCAAAAGACTCACTTTTCTGGATTGAACATCTCACCAGCACACTTGGATCTGCACATGATACAAAGAGACAAGACTGCAGTAGATCAAGAAGAGACAAAATGTTCAAGCCTCAAAAGTCACTCAAATCTTTATGAAGTCTGACATCTCTGATGCTGTAAAGTCTTCTCTTTCACTCACGTGGTTTGGAAAAGTCAAAAGAATCTACTTTATTTGACAGACCACCTAACAGTGCATTATGATTCAGACCTACTTTTTAGAGAGTTATCATACAGTCTGACGGGCAACCAGTTATAGGATCTGCAAGACAAAGCTTTTATCCAACAGTCAAAGATCCGACGAATAACATCTCTATCCAACAGTCCTCAACAACGACATCATTTCAAACGGATATAAAATCTATCATCATCTCTCAACGATCAAATGGACCTCGGTCTATAAAAGAAATCCCTCTTTTTCTTCAAACCATATAGTCAAAAAAATGTTAAAAATCGACCATCTACAATAAGAACCTGTTCGACAAAGCTGTGAGATCTATCAGAGATCATCTCACTAAAGCATCTCAGATCTCCACAAAAGATTGCAGTGAGCGAAACCAAACCTTAGCAAACCACTCTCGATGGGTTGTTAAGAATAAAAGGATTTGAGAAGAAGAGATAGATCATAAATTTCTGTAGACAGAGATCGATGTCTTGGTCAAGAACCAATTTCTTGATTTGAGTTCTTCATTCTTCTTCGAAGAACTCAGCCTCTAACAAAGCTTCAAGATTTTATTCCTAAAGTTAGAGGTCAAGCTCTTAGATTGATTTGAAGATAGATTTCAGATGGTGTCCAAGGAAGATGAAAAGCTGTCTGTAAATATCACATTCATATCTTCAGATTTGTATTCCTATACAAATGCTGTTGATTGTGCAATAACATATCATCATACGGAGTCGAGTGCCCTGCACTCAGTTGTTCAGATAATTTTTATCTGAACAACCCGTAAAGTTGTCTTCTCATATCTATTCCCCATTGTCCTCTCCTATCACTCTCTTTACTTAAGAACTTGTCTATGAATAATTAAGTAAATATTAAGGCTTGGAACGACGAGGACATAAACTTTACATAGAGAGTCTAGGTTGATGTATTTTGTAATTTATCCTTGAATAAATTTAGAATTTATTTCAAATGGTTTATCTTTTAATATTCAGCCTTTTACTTCTCTATGAGATTTTATAAATCGATTAATCATTTGAAAAGCTAATCTCTCATGACTTCCTAAACCTACATTTGGAAGAAGAATTAAGTGTGTTGTTTTTCTGAACATATATTCGTATACATCCACTTAATACTTCTTTCTAAATCCAAGCCTTAAAATTTCTGCTGCTCTTAAACTCTTTAAACAGACTTTTAATTTACTTGCAATTCACTAGCATAGTTCATTACTCCTCTAAGAACAAGTCTGCTGTTTAGTACTACCAGCAGAGATGCTCGCTGTGCAAACTGCTTATGTCATTAAAATCTGCACTTTATGAAAATAAGAAGAAAAGTTTTTAATAGGCATCATAGGCTATTCACCCCCCTCTAGCCTATTTGAGCATCAATGTGGACCATCAATATATATGATAACAAAAGCTATGATACTCAACCACGAACATATTTCCCATATTAAAATCAAGAAATTTGTATATTCTGTAATAATATCAACTACCCTAATTTTGGAATCAAACCAATTTGAGAGAGAGAGAGAGAGAGAAAGAGATAATATAAAAGAGCTTACCTTTTTTATGTTAGGTTAATTTCTATATACTGTAGCCATCTCCTTCTACTCATCACGATAGGTTTCAAGCGACCAAATTCTTTGCAACAATTATTTACATTGGGCATAAATGAGGTTACACAGGAAAAAATTGTGTTGCAGATCATTGTCGGCGGCGAAGTCTTGAATTCTTCACGGGTTGCGATCGCTAGAGTAAACGATTTGTAATTGTTGTCAACGACAGGTAACGTACTATAGCAGCTCTGTATATTTTATCTAACATGACCTGATAACATTTAAACAAATGTGTATGATTAAGCTTACCACAAATTTCCATCAGGGAAATGTTTAGTGTAGGGAAAAATACCAACAAAATTGAACAGAAAAATGGAATGTGATACCAGTTGATACACACCATTGAGATGCGACTTTGTAAGAACCACTTTGAAATGTGGTTCTTTGGATATTTACGAAAAGTAGTCGTCTTCTTCCAATAATGAATCACAAGTTCGCCATGTGGTTGCTGCTGCTCAATCAGAGGGGCTTCAATAGAAATTGAATATAAATATGATTGAGAATTGATGAGCCCAAGATTTCAACAAATTTTCCCTTGAATTTCCTTTTATTTGTGTTATTTTTGAGTTAATTATGCCTTGAAAATATTATTATTTATGCTTAATGTAAGTTTCCATGCATAATCAAGCATTTATATGGTGTTTAGCACAAAGTTCGAAGCAATTCCGGACCTTAAAGTTGAGCATTGAATTATTCGGTCAAATTCTGTTAAAGTCTGTTAAGAGTCCAAGGCAAGGAAGAGCTAATAGATGCTAACGAAGGAGTAACTGCGGTAACAAAGGACCAAAATGCGAAGCCTGGAGGGGGAAGGATGACGGCGTACAATTTCAGAAATCCATGGGCACTGGAGAAACATTCCAATTCTTTAGGGGAGTCGATGCCAATTTTGGAACTCAGCTCTTTTTGCGTTGTCGAGCTGTAAGCCGGCCACGTCACTCCCTCCACCAGCCACCGACCCGCGGTCTCCCTTGCTGGATCCAAGCTACCCAGCCCAATTATGCTCCTCCTGCCCATCATTAAGCCCGCTCCCTCACTCATTCTAGCCCGTTTCTCTCCTGGGTTGGCCCGCGTCCTTCTCCTGGTTAGCCCCAGCACCATGTCGCGACCCACTTCCCTTTTTCCTTCCAAAACAGCCCCCAAAAGCTTCATTCTTTCTCTATTTTGCCCCTGTTTCTGGTTGCCCTCATTTGATATCTCCCAGCCGGCCTCCATTCAATCAAGTCCCCATTTTTGTCCATGCCTCCATAGCTTGATCACCTTTGAAGGTTGGGAGCATCATTTCAAGAGCCAAGGATGCATCTACAAAAGATTTCAACCCCGGATTCGCGATTCTTCGATTTAATTCTTCCAATTCATATTTTGAGATATTTATTGTATTTTCTTGGATTGATTAATTTTGTAATTTTTGAATTGGTTTGTGCTTAATTAATTTATGGAATACAATTATTTTTCTATGTCCAATGTAGTGATTTAAATTTAATATTTATTTTGTACATATTCATGTTTTGTTATTATTTTATGGGTTTAATGTTTTTAATTAATTGACCATTAATTAAATGATTTTAGAAATGTCTAGGATCCGCGAGAGCTACCTTTGTATTTTAGACCAATCAATTTAATAGTTGGTGTTTTTGTGACACTCACTGATAGGGATTATGAGACTTGGTTTGACACGTGATCGAACCACCTTAGCCATTCGCGAGGTTGGGGAGGTTAGAGTTTGATGTGACAAAAATACCGCTTGGGCCGTTCGTGTGATGGGTAGGATATCTGGGCTTGATCCACTTCCTTGAATCTAATTATGATCATGAAAACACCTTAATGAAAGTGCAAGACTTGGTCTCGCGAAACCACTCTGGTGTGAGAGTAAGTATCGTGTGTAAGAGTCAAAAGAGAATTTGACAGAGGTTCTAGGCTCAAGAAAGAGTACGTACCTTGTTTGTGGTTTATGGGGGTATTTATAGGCCCCTAAGAGCATCCACAATGGTTGCACCCTAAAACACCCTTTATATAACCCCCTAAACCTTTTTAGAGGCCCTTTAAAAAAGTTTCAACTCCAATGAGCACCCTCTATATAACCCTTTGAATTGGTGACATCTTAACTAACAAACCTAACTATCAATATATTTCTATTTTTTATTTTTTTATTTTATTACCGCAATTGAAATAAAATATTTATACATTTAAATTTTATATTTTATGAAAATTATATTATATGTTTTGATTATATCAATTATTTTTATTTAAATAAAGTTTTGTTACACTTTTTAATATTATCAATATACCCATAATTTTAAGTTATAAATAATAAAAAAAGGGAAATGATACTGCAAAAAATACACTAAATTAATTGAAAAAGAAAATGGAAAAAATGGGAAAGCATACCATCATCAAAGTGATGATGTGAGTTGAGTTGTTTATTTAATTCATAGGCTCTCCACTCTAATACATCAAAATTTTAGCCAAAAACTGGATGCTCTGATCAAGCCAAAAAAATTTCAGTTTTTGCCGCCTTCTTTAAATTTTGGAACAAAATTTTTGAAAGGGAACGAATATTAGGAAGAAGACCAATGGAGAAGGAGATATTTGGGGGAGAGAGAAGAAAGAGATGAATGGAGGCCGGCTAAAACTCACCCAATAAGTTGGGGGAGAATTAGCTTTTTTTAGGGATAGGGTGATTGATAGGGTGTCCACTGTGGGCTTAAGTGTGGTAAAAAAACCCTAAAAAGAGTTTTAGGGTGTTAATAAAGGGAACCACTGTGGATGCTCTAATAACCTAGAATTATGGTGGGATTTAGTTTCCATAGATACCTAGTCAATCAAGGATAAAATCCCTAAATTGTAGGCTTGATAGGCGGCTGGCCGCGTGAATGTAGGAGCAGATAAGGCAAGTGTCCTGCTCGGATAAGAAAACCTTTGACTTGTCTTAGGGAACAAGTTTCTGGAGTTTCTTACTCAATGCGCACCAGGGCGAGCAAGGCCCTACCCGGCTACCTGGTGTAGACTGATTTGAGGTAAGTGTAAGTCCCGGGCATGGCCCATGGTCGGGCAGGCAAGGCCAGTGCACGATCAGGTTTGGACGGGATAAGTTTGATTCCTTGCCCGCTATGAGCACGGTCCCCATACTAATTGTGCCCGTGACTGGCACATGATGATAGCTAGTGCTTTACTCGTGACTCGGTTTGGGCCGGGCACATCAGTGGCCCCTAGCTCCTTGCCTGGAGAGTATTCATGCTCGGACTGGGGAGCGTGTACGTTGGATGATGTTGCTCTTGTTCGGGGCTCCAACACTTATGAATTTTTTGAGAAAGTTGTTAATGGGCCGGATGAACTTGTGGAAGGTTCTGGAACCTTGGCTGGTGGACAGCTGGAGCGTGCTGAGAAAGCTTGCCGTCGGTGAGTACCGTGGAGAGTAGACGAAAAGGCGCATGAGCCGTCAAGGGTTGACGTGATTTGATAGGGTGCGGTTTTCGAAGCGACACATTAAATGCGCACGTGCTGGGTGGCGTCAGCTGTCCTTTCCGACGCCGTTTCGGCCTCCGCTTTTCCCCCTAAAACTAAAAACCTCGTCCTATAAAAGTCCTGCCCCTCTCCCTCTAAACCTTTTACAATTTTCAAGCTTTTAGAGAGAAGATTTTTGCCAGAGAATTCCTGCTGCAGCTGCCCTGAGCGTTCCCAGATTCCGGTGAATCAACCTTCCAACTCCAACAGTTTGTTTTCCATTGGCGTTCCAGCCCTTCCATCGGTTCAATTTCAACATCAGCTATTCACAGAAACCGCTTCAACCCCGCAAAACATTGAGTTTCTTGCTCATTTTCTTTGCTTCGTTTCTGGGTTTTCTGGGTTTATTCTCTTCATCTTCATACGTTTCTGGGTAGGAGTCTCAGGATTAGGATCAACCCTTAGATAGAGATCGAGAAAAAGACCAAGTGGTCTTGCTCGCTAGGCGGGCATGGCCCCTTGGTGTACCTAGACTTAGGAAATTTTCCTTTTTGCTTTATCGGTTATCCGGGCAAAACATTGATTTTCCTTCCTCAATCTCCTTTGTAGATGTCTGAATTTTTGGAAAACGATTGTGAAGCCTTCAGTTATGGCAGGAAAAATGATTCTCTGAGCAGTGAGAAGACTTCCCCAGTTGATTATGTGTTGGAAGATGGAGAGGAATCCATGGCCAGACAGGCTGGTCCTGGGCGTGTGGCCCCTCCAATAGTTGATTTGGTTGACTCCTCCAGTGGGCAGGACTCTGGAGAAGAAAGTGTTACTGGCGGCTATACTGGCGGGCTGGGCCCTGAACCGCGGGTAGACGATGCCGCAGACATGGTCGGGGAGGTACAGCCCGAGCAAGGAGAGACGGCTGGAGGTGCCTCGGAATCTAACGAAACGGATGACATGCCCCTTGCCCGCCGCATGAAGAAAACAGGTCATACCCAAGTGGAGGCCACACTTGAGGATGAGGTAGATGATGTGCCTCTTTCCCGCCGTACAAAGAGAACTGGCTGCATTCAAGTAGGGGCCACGTTGGAAGACGACGATGAGCCCGGCTGGTACATAAATGTCGATGAAAGTCGGTACGCTGCTCACTGGGCCTCTTTGGATACGATTGATAAGGTGACGGCTTGGCTCACTTCCCTCGGGATAGACTCCACCTACTACAAGGCGAGTAAAATGGATGTGCCCAGCGGAGTAGTGCTATCCCGTGAGCAAGGGAATGAACTCCTGTTTTTCGTCGATTTCTTTCGGGTCCGGTTATGCCTTCCGCTAGAGCCCTTTTTAGTGGATTTCTTGCTTGAGACCAAGGCCGTGCCTTGTGATCTGATGCTGAACACTGTCCGAGTGATCACAGCCTTCACGGTTTCCTGTCGCTTGTTGGTCTTCATCCCAGACATGTTTTTTCTTCGTAAGTTATTTATCTTCACTCCAAGCACAGGTGGACGGATTGGAGTGAGGTCCAATTCCAATTTTTTGAGGTTGTTGGTCGATGCCCCCAGGAAGGTTGAGGCCTGGGACCGGAGGGTCCTCTTCATCGAGTCTCGGTTTGGATGGTCGTTTGCGCCCATGGCAACCAACGAAATAAAAATTCCCAAGGTCTCCAAGCAAGATTTCAGCTCGGGCGAGATTACCTAGCTGGCGGTGTTGAATGCTACTGTTGGAGTTGTCGAGGAGAATGAGAAAAGGGTTGGCCAACAATTTCTGCTCGATTGGAAAGAGCTGGTGTGTAATCCACACAACCTATGTCTGGCCGGAGTGATGCGAGCCGAAGTTCTTGGGGTAGAGCCCCTCTTAATTCATGTTTCTGAGAGACCCCGTCCGTACTGGGGTGATTGCCACGGGCAGATGTTCAAGCGCGAATGCGTAGAGTGTCAACGGTTGGGCCCTGGCGCGAACTGTCGGCCAGCTTATGAGGACCAGAACGGTTGCCCGTTAATTGTGAACATGCTTTAATTTCAATTTTGATCAATCTTTAATTTGTAGCAGTACTGATCGTGCCTTGTCTTGTTTCAGGGAAGAAGAATTTTGCGATGTTGAAAAATAGGAAGAAGCAGGCTGATCAGCGGGCAGCCGATTTGAAGGCCAATGAGCCCGTTGCCTTGCCCAAGGTCCTATTCTGTATACCAGCCAAGAAATCCTCGGCCTCGGGCAAGGCCTTGAGATTGGTTAAGAAGGCGACGGCCCCCAAAGTCGTTGCCCCTGTGCAAAAAGAGGCCGCCGTGGTTGTTACTGATAAGGCCGCTGATCGATGTTTTATTTAATATTTTTCCTTGCAAGTGGACAAGACTATTATAGAATAGTATTGGTAGCAAGGGTCGAACCCACAGAGACAAGTGATCACAAACAGTGCAATTTATTGATAGCAAATTATTAATCTAAAGGGGGTTTTTATATTTATTTTATTCTAACTACTATTTATATTTAGATGTTTAACTAATTAGCAGTAATAACATATATGAAGATCTTATGGTGAGTGACAATCTAGGATTCTGTGTTTCACTTGTATCTCCTTTATATTCAATTCATCATAATTCTCATTCAATTTCTTGGGTTCGTTCACTAAAGATAAATATAGTCTGTTGAACTATTGGTTCAACCTCCATCCCCGCAACATTCATCCATTCTATATCCTAAGCACATGAACTGTCAATCTAGCTGTCATCTAGATTTATGATCTATCTGTCACCTAGATCATGTATGAACCTGGTCCTAACTTATCACTCTCGTGCATCGATAGGTCCAATTTATTGTGATGGTGAGCCAGTGTACGACATATGCACATTGGTCATGCAGTTATCCGCACCTCTAGGCGTTTATTAATTGCGATTACATTCATTTGTTCAAAGCAAAATAATATAGGGATTGATAAACACCACAATCAACAAGAATTGAATGAACATATATATGAATCAAAACATAAATTTGATACAAGTTACCTCCCACCTCCTAGATTATGGATGATTTAGTTCATCATAGACAATGAACAACACATGGAGATGAACGAAAAAATGATTTGATCTTCAATACTTGTAATTACACAATCTAACTATGTTA
Source organism: Codonopsis lanceolata (assembly GCA_013146195.2). Taxonomy (NCBI): domain Eukaryota; kingdom Viridiplantae; phylum Streptophyta; class Magnoliopsida; order Asterales; family Campanulaceae; genus Codonopsis; species Codonopsis lanceolata. The sequence continues at coordinate 160,551,006 of CM028379.1, forward strand.
TACAATCTAAAAACTATCTAAAATCTACCTAAGACTGCTCCCAGCTGTTTTTCTTTGTGTGGCTCTCGGCATCCGACTTCAATATATACTCGGGATTTGTAATCCAATCGAATCTCTGTGTGAAAATACGAAGATATCGCATTCTGACCACTTTGCGGTCGCAAAGTGTTGAGTACCTTACGTCCGCAAGGTCTCCAGTTCCTTTGGCCTTTGCTTTCTTGCTTCGATAAACGTACTGCCTACCTTGCGGTCGCAAGGTCTGAGGTACCTTGCGTCCGCAAGGTCTCCAGATGTGGCTTCCTTCGTTTCTTCTTCATTTTTCATCTTTGGCCCTTCTTGGAATTTGTACATAAAACCCTGAAGTTTCGCATATTTTCACTAAAAACCCTGAAACTTACAAAACTCACCGAAAACATATATCAGTAGCTAAAAGCCTCGTGAAATAACATAATTTAAGTCATAGAAGCATATAAAATCGACGTATAAAATACATCGATCAAATACCCCCAAACTTAAACTTTGCTCGTCCACGAGTAAATAATACTTATAAATACAAAAGCATATAAATAACAATTAACAAAAGTGAAAATCTTTTTGGAGGGTGACACTATTTACACTCCTCTATAAACCCACAAACTCAAGGAGACTCTTTAGAGTGACTCGACTAAGCAGATAAATACAAAAACTGATAAATACAAAAGCAGATAAAAATTGACTAAAAATAAAACAAAAATCTTTTTGGCTTCAACCTCAAGTTATACAAGTATGGCATGCAAAGCAGTCTCAGTTCGATGCTCACCACATATAGACTTAGTCACATAAAACCAATTGATCTTTTCTTAAAACTGCTATTACTTCTAATCTCTCCGTGTGTGTGTGATCTACAGTCTTAGAGAATATCTTAACTAAAACAGTTTTATTAAGCTAAACACCACATTCATATGAAAATCAAAATTTAGTAGAAAATCATGCATTAAGAATTATGAGATCTACCATCCAAACCCGGTCAGTTACAGACAGGAAGGTCCCAAGGATTTCAAAGACTTATACATCCATCCCATGCACTTCTATGTATGACATACAATGCTCTCCTATCCCAATGACTTGTAATAGCTAAGATTATGCTAACACAGTGAGCTTTAGGGCGAATAATAATGAACATGAAGTGTTTGATCAATTCCATATGACTCACTTGACAGTTAAAACAACATAAGCATTGGCAAGAAGATCATTATGTCTTTATTTAGCTTGTAATGTAAGGCCAAGGTGTTGGGGGATATGATGGAAATGGATTGGAATTCAAAGTGAGAGAGTAAGACTACCCTTTATCCCTCATACTTCCAAGAAAAAAAAAGTTTTCCCTATTTAGGCTAGGACCTGCAAAGACTACAAGTGGAGAGGTGCTTTTCGTTACTTTTCAGTTTTCTTCTTTCCCCCCCCCTCCCAAACTTGTTTTGGGCAATATATACTTCTAAAAATATCACATCATTCTTATCAGTAGAATTTTTCTGACATATTTTCTCTTGAAAGCTATGCTTCCATTTGAATCTTTGTTACACTCTTCTTCTTCCGTTTCATTTTTCGTCGACACATAATTTTTTTCTTTTCTTTTTCTATATTTTTTTTGTTTCGACGACGGAAAGAAGAAGTCTTCCGAAAAATGGCCTAACTGAAAAGAAGTGGTCCTCCAAAAATCAATTTCCCCACACACATCCTACTCTCTCAAAGGGTAGGCTAAAAGTTTATAAACTTTTAGGGTTAAGCTAATGTGAGTAATAAAAATGATGACGAATGGGGGTTTAAATAGTGTGCTTAGCACACTCCATTCTTTTTCATTAGGCTCAACGGGGACACTAGGGATATTTTTAGTATAGGTTAGGGAATATTTAGGCTCTAACGATCCAAAGATGGCCTAAGTCATTTATTAATGCCAAATGTGCATGTAGTTTTTAAAGTAAGTTAGACATACAAAATATCATATCAACTATGGGAATTGTGGGGTTGAATGTTTAGCATCACTGGATTTCACATAAGCATTCGCTAAGACAGATGGTAGGGACAATTGAGACTAACATGCAGACATGATTCGAAAGTGTGATTGAGATATATAAATGAGAAAAATCCAAGGGATCTATCTATCATGCAATTGACCCTAAGTCACAATTTAATGCAACAATTATGTTCGAATGACTATGCATCATATTCTTGTGCATATCTTGTTGTAATGAAGTAGGTGCTATAAACTTTATAAAACTATTCTAATCAATCCATAATTATGACTGGTGTGGGTGTATGAAGAATTTGGAGAAAAGTAAAAGTTTCGCAAAATCAAGTAAATTCCAGATGGATCTACGGACTAGCTATGCGGTTCATTGAATTAACTCCTCATCGACTACGACTAGCATTACCACACCTAAACTTGAGGATGAAAATTTTTGAAATATTTTATTTTTTTGATTTTGATTTTGAATTTTTTTTAATAAGAAAATTGGAGATGATGACGATGACTCTTTTGATGATGGGTTCCTATAAGAGGAATCCAAGAGCATCCAATGTGAGTGTATTCTGGTCAAGGCAACACCTCCGAAAAATAAAATAAAAATTAAAAACAGGAAAATAGGGTGAAGAGTTAAATGGTCATCAAGAAAAGAAATTTTTCTTCACCCTAGAAACATAGCCCAACTCCATTTCTCATTTGGCTAGGACCTGCTAGGACTCTAAGCTTAGAATCCCCCCCCAAACTTAATTTCTATTTTGTCCTCAAAATTGAGGAACATATGAGTGGATTGATGGGGACGGACAAATATCAAAAGGAAATAGCAGGTCCACCTAACGAAAGAGGATGGAACTTGGGCCTCGACTCACGGTGAGTCGGGCGGAGATAACGAATGAGGACGAAACTCGGGGATCGTGCTAGGTGGCAGCCCATAATAATTTGAGACATTATGTCCCACAGTGTTAACCCAGCCGAAAAATTTCAGCTGGTCGGCACGCATTTGTGCCAACTGCTGACTCACCATATCAGTTTGGAGGATAGTTTCCTCCAACCTGTTGGAGATCTCCACGAGTGGGTCCTCCTCCTCCTCTTCGGGTTCTTCTCCGTGAGGAACCCCCACTCTCGGCTGCTGGTGGTGCTCAAACAAAATGGCCCTAGTAATGGCCGGACCAACCTTAAGCCTCTCCGCGTGTCTGGGCCATCTCACGCCTGCCCTCATACACAACTCGATGATTAAATGCGGGAACGCGAACCCCGCATTCGTGGCACTTCTAATAAGGGTCTTGATTTGGCCATTGATTAGACGGCCAACATCAACAGACCCACCGTATGTTGGTGACTGGAGGGCATGAGACGACCACAAACAAATTTGAACACGGGCTTGGCCGTGTTCAGAAGGAAGGACTCCCCCATAGTGCGTGGACCGAAGGGTGGATTATGGTTGTAGGTCCACTCAACACCAGGGAGGGCGATGGTCGCACTGACCACCTCTACAGGGATAGGGGGATGGAGGTGTATGCTAAAATGATCGGCACCAACCGCAAAGTTGGAGGTGCCGAAATATTCGTTAATGCTTTGGGACGAAAAGTCTACTACAACGTCCCTAACATTAACGGTGTCTAAAACACCCCCATCTATGCCAATGCTGCCATTGGCATAGAACTCTCGGACAATAGGCACCACAGTTGCCCTTTCCGGAGAGTCGGTCAAACGCCCCCACCTACGGGCCGTAAAATTGGGATGGAGGCCAAATTCTTCAGCCTTGAATCCCCTCTCGGGAACCAAGGACTTGGAGAGTTTGGCCGTATATTTTTCAGAGGCCTCGTAGGACACGAATCGGGTGTGGTCAAAATTAGGTTCCTCCTCCTGAACAGGGCGGGAGGACGAAGCACCGGTATTTCTACGCTATCTAAATATTTAGTTTGAATTAAAATTAAAAAACTAAAGATTTAACAGTTAAAATAAGTTTTTAGAATTTTTTAAAATTTTAAAATTAAAAATTATTCCTAAAGCATGCAAAATTTTATCTACGTTAAAATATGTCTAACACCCTAGCATGCAAAGATTTGACGTAAAAATTAAAGAAAGGGGTTAGGATTACTTGTTGGTTGCAGCTTTAGAGTTGAATGCAGCCGGAGTGGTTGATCGGTGTCAGCAACAATGGTGTTGTCTTCCTCTTTCTTCAAAGTTTCTTCAAGTCTTTAATGGAGTGCAATGGAGTTGGTGGAAGAGGTGTAGAAGATGAAGAGTTTAAAGAGGGAGGAGATCTTTGGAGTAGGAGCCGAGTTTTAGAACTCTCGCCGGATTTTTGAAGGGAAGAGGCTGCTGCTTCACTGCTTGAAGGAGGGAAAAAGGAATTCTGGTGATTCTGCAATTGATCCCGGTACTGTCTTAAATAAGGGGACCTTGCGATCGCAAGGTCTGCCACACCTTGCGACCGCAAGGTGGTCAGTCAAACCGTTTGATATTCCACTGATTCCCCATGTTCTGACGGTACGATGCACGATATTCGCATTTACTGAGGACCTTGCGGTCGCAAGGTCCCCCACACCTTGCGTCCGCAAGGTGGGCATAATTGATCCCACTTGATTTCCTTTCTTTCTTTTCAACAGTTTTGCAATTCAGCCCTTTTCCGTTAACTTCCGTTATGTTTTGTAACTTTCCTGTATTGCAAAAACTTAACAAAAATTCTAAACTAAAATTATTAGTAACATATAAATACAACATTAAAATGCTTTTCTCCCCCAAACTTGAATTTTGGCATATTTAATTAAAAATTAAATATCCAAAAATTAATTTAACGGAGAATAGCATATTTAAACTAACTATAAAAGAATTAACATTCAAAATAGTGGGTTGCCTCCCACTTAGCGCCTTTGTTTAACGTCTTTGGCTCGACCAAACTGCAAGCCTAATCCTGGTGTGGTTCATTGTCAGCCAAACGAATTAACTCAATTGTTCGTTCAACTGACATCGGCTCTAGGTATGGCTTGAGTCGGTGTCCATTAACTTTGAAAATTTCATTATTTTTAGGATTTTGAATATCAACAGTTCCATGAGGATAAATTCGTATGATTATAAAAGGACCAGACCATTTAGATTTTAACTTTCTGGGGAATAGCCTAAGTCTAGAATTAAAAAGTAACACTTTCATCCCTGGATGAAACATTTTGTTGGCTAATCCCATGTCATGATATTTTTTGGTCTTCTCTTTATATGTTTTAACATTCTCATACGAATTCAACCTATGTTCTTCTAATTTATTTAATTGAAACAATCTTTCCTCTCTAGTCAAAGTTAAATCTAAATTCAATTCTTTAACAGCCCAATAGGCTTTATGCTCAATTTCAACTGGTAAATGACAGGCTTTGCCATATACCATTCTATATGGACTCATTCCTATGGGAGTTTTAAAAGCAGTTCGGTATGCCCATAAAGCATCCTTGAGTTTAGATTCTCAATCCTTACGATTAGGCCTAACAGTCTTTTCTAATACTGCTTTTATTTGTCTATTGCTTACCTCTACTTGGCCGGATGTTTGAGGATGATAAGGTGTATCTAACTTGTGAGTTACACCATGTTTCTTGAGGACATTATTCAACAACTTATTGGTAAAGTGAGTTCCTTGGTCACTTATTATGGCCTTAGGTACTCCATATCCAACAAATAAATCTTCTACGAATTTAACCACTGTTTTGCCATCGTTTGTCTTGGTTGCTACTGCTTCAGTACATTTAGATACGTAATCAACTGCTACCAAAATATACTCATAATTATTTTATACTGGAAAAGGACCCATGAAATCTATACCCCAGACATCAAAGATTTCAACAACCAAATTAATATGCAAGGGCATTTCATTTCTCTTTCCTATTCCACCTGTTCTTTGACACTTACCACATGTTCTATAAAATAGTTCACAATCTCTAAAAACAGTAGGCCAATATAAACCTGATTGCAAAATTTTTCTAGTAGTTTTGTTTCCACTAAAATGACCTCCACAAGAGTATCCATGGCAGAGTTCCATAATACCTTGTTGGTCTTTTTCTGGAATACATCTCCTTATTAAAGAATCTGAACAAATTTTGTATAAATGTGGTGCTTCCCAAAAATAATTTTTCGTTTCCGCCAAAAATTTCTTCTTTTCATAATGATCAAAATTAGGATTAATGATATCAGACACATAGTAATTGACAAAATCTGCATACCAAGGGTCTGAATCTTTAATTGCTAAAAGTTGCTCATCAGGAAAATCATCATTTATGGGAACGGGATCATCAAGAAATTGACGTTCAAGTAAGGGTGAAAATTCTAATCTAGACAAATGGTCAGCTACGACATTCTCGGTTCCCTTTTTATCTTTGATTGTAATGTCAAATTCTTGTAATAATAACATCCATCTAATTAATCTTGGTTTAACATCTTTCTTACTTAACAAATATTTTAATGCAGAATGATCAGAAAATATTATCACCTTTGATCCTAATAGATATGATCTAAATTTTTCTAAAGCATAAACAACTACTAAAAACTCTTTTTCTGTAGTTGTATAATTTAATTGTGCATCATTTAGAGTTCTACTAGCATAGTGGATCACATGAGGCTTTCTATCTACCCTTTGTCCTAACACGGCTCCAATAGCAAAATCTGATGCATTACACATGATTTCAAAAGGAAGTGACCAATCAGGGCCGGATAAAATAGGGGCAGTAGTTAATTTTTCTTTCAATAAATTAAAAGCTTCTAAGCATTCTTTATCAAAAATAAATTATGTGTCTTTTGCTAACAAATTACATAGAGGCTTACAGATTTTGGAAAAAACTTTTATAAATCTTCTATAAAAACCAGCATGCCCTAGAAAACTTCTAACACCTTTAACTGAAGTGGGAGGGGGTAGTTGTGAAATAACTTCAATTTTAGCTTTATCAACTTCAATGCCTTTATTTGAAACAACATGCCCTAAGACAATTCCATGTTTAACCATGAAGTGACTTTTCTCCCAACTTAAAGTTAAATTCGTTTCACAGCATCTTTTCAAGACTGATGTCATATTTTCTAAACAGTGATCAAAAGAATTTCCAAAAACTGAAAAATCATCCATGAAAACTTTAACACATCTTTCAACTAAATCTGAAAATATAGAAATCATGCATCTTTGAAAAATAGCTGGTGCATTACATAATCCAAATGACATTCTCCTAAAGGCAAAAGTACCAAAGGGGCATGTAAAAGTTGTTTTCTCTTGGTCTTCTGGTGTAACATGGATCTGATTGTAACCAGAAAAACCATCAAGAAAGTAATAATATTCATGACTGGCTAGTCTTTCAAGGATCTGATCAATAAATGGCAAAGGAAAGCGGTCTTTCCTAGTTGCCGCATTAAGTTTTCGCAAATCAATGCATATTCTATAACCAGTTATTGTTCTAGTAGGGACTAATTCATCTTTCTCATTTTTAACAACCGTAATTCCTGACTTTTTAGGAACTACTTGAACAGGACTAACCCATTTACTATCTGATATAGGGTAAATTATACGCGCATCTAAGAGCTTAAGAACTTATTTTCTTACAGCTTCTTTCATGTGTGGGTTAAGTCTTCTTTGCCTTTCTTGTGAAGGTTTACTACCTTCTTCTAAGTGAATTTTATGCATGCACATAGATTGACTAATACCTTTTAAATCAGCTAAGGACCATCCTAAAGCTTCTCTATGTGTCCATAAAACTTTTAATAAACTAGCTTCTTGCTCTTCCTTTAAGTCGGCTGCTATAATAACAGGAAAAGTGTTACCTTCCCCTAAAAATGCATATTTTAAATGGGGTGGTAATGACTTTAATTCTTCAACTTTAGGAGAATTAATAGATGGCATAAATTCAGAATTTTCTGCTTTAATTGTTTATTTTATTTTAGCCTCATCATTCTTTACTTTATCTTCTTCTTTATTTTCTACTTCAACATTCTCTAATTCAATTTCTTCAAAGAGAGATTTCAGAATCTCTACTTCATCTTCCTTGATTTCATTACTTTCTTCTATTTTATCAATTTTATCAGAACTATTTTATGATTCTTTCTCTATTTCTTCTTTATCTTTCTTTTTACTTGCTTCTAATTTCTCTCTCTCTAGTCTTTCTTCCTCTTCTATTTCTCTTTCAATTTCATCAATGTCAATTTTTATGGGAGGGATAGGACTATCATCATAAACTATAAATCTATCTCTCTCATAATCTTCATCTTTATTATCTTCTTATAAAACTTCGGATGATAATTTTTCAATTTCATCTATTGAAAAACACGCATTAATGTCACTAGGTCTATTCATAGCATCAAAAACAGAAATTTCAACTGTTTCTCCTAGGACTGACATTGTGAGTTTACCATTTTTCACATTAATCATTGTATTGGCAGTGGCCATAAATGGTCTGCCTAACAATATAGGAACTTCATTATTTGTGCAAATCTTCATTTCCATCTCTAGAACCACAAAGTCAACTGGAATGATTAATTTATCAACCTGAACTAGGATGTCTTCCACTATACCCAAGGGATATTTAACTGAGCGATCAGCTAGTTATAATTGCATAGTAGTGGGTTTTAGTTCTCCTAGCCCTAACTGTTTATAGACCGCAAAAGGCATTAAGTTAATACTTGCTCCTAAATCTAGCATTGATTTCATCTTTTTTGAGCTTCCCAAGGAAACTTGGATATTAAAGCTACCAGGATCTTTTAACTTAGGGGGTAGTTCATGTTGTAAAACAGAACTTACGTTTTCAGAAACAATAATTTTTTCATTGTTTTCAAACTTGTGTTTCTTAGAGTGAAGGTCTTTGAAAAACTTTGTATAAGCTGTAATATTTTTAATAACATTAAGTAAAGGGAGATTAACATTCACTTTGGATAACATATTATAAATTTTCGTCAATTGTTTGTCCATTCGATTTTTCATAAGTCTTCTTGGAAACGGAATTGGAGGAACATAAGGTGGTGGAGCCACATAAGGTTCCTCTTCTTCTTGATTTACTTCTTTTTCAACTTCTACTGGATTTTCTTTATTTTGAACCTCTTTTTCTTGTTCCTTATTTGGGACTTCAACTTCAACTTCTACTTCTTGATTACTTAATTCATTCTCTTTACTATTATTATTACCCTTTTCAATTTCCTTTTCAGAATTTTCTACTGTAACAGGCACCTTAGAAGAAGGATCAGAATCACTTACCTCTTCTCCTATTACCTTACCGCTTCGCAAAACGGTAATTGACTTGGCTTGTTCGGTTTGACTGGGAACTTCCCTTCTTCTCTTTTATCAACTTCAGAATTCGCAATGTGCTTCTTTAGATTTTCAATCTCTTCAAGCATATATTTCATCAAGGCTACTTGACCTTTACTTGCTCCATCTTGTTTTGAAACTTCTTCAATTCTCAATTGATTTTGATTTGGAAATTGTGGAGGTTGAGGTGGTTGAGGCTGGAATTGTTGAGGTTGTAAAGACTTATTTCCTCCCCAAGAAAAGTTAGGATGATTCATCCAACCAGGATTATAAGTGTTTGAATAGGGATCATTCCTAGGCCTTTGAGGGTACATATTCATAGCATTAGCCTATTTAGAATACATAGCACTTGATGGACAAAAATTAGTAGCATGATAATATAATCCACATAAAGCACATGCTTCTTGAATTTGCCAATTTTCAAATTGAGCTTGAGTATATGATTTATCTTGTATTTGATATAGGCTCCTATTTTTACCTCTAGCACTTTTCTATTGAGAATTAATACTTAACATCTCAAATAATTCTTCTAGTGCTTCTGGTGTCATTCTATTAATAGAACCACCGGCTGCACTATCAACCATAGTTTGTAAGCCTGGCGAAAGGCCATGATAAAATTGAAGCATTAACACATGTTGAGCCAAATTATGATGAGGACACATAATGAGCAGATTTTTTAATCTATCCCATGACTCATGGAATGTTTCACCTGGTTCATTTTGAAATGACATGATTTGTTTTCTATATTCAGTAAGAGATGCATGCTTATAGAATTTACTCATAAACAAATCATATAATTGAGCCCAAGTATAAACATTATTAGATGTTAAGTTCATAAACCATCGCTTTGCCAATTCTTTTAATGCACTGGGAAAATATTTCATTTTAATTTGATCTTCAGTTAACCCTCCTAAAGGAAAAGTACTCATCATGTATTCATATTCTCTTAAGAAACTGACAGGATCTTCATGAGGCATTCCATGAAAAGATGGTATAACATTAAAATAATGACCATTTAGTTCGAAATTCCTTACAGCATCGGGCAAGACTAAACATGATGTCACAACATTTAATGAAGGTCTACTAAAGTCATTAATAGTTCTTTGATTTACCACTACTTCCATATTTCTTCTTGCAGGTTCTTCTTCTCTTTGATTCCTGTTAACTGGGTTAACTGAATTTTCAGGATTTTGATTATTATTATTTTCTTCAATTGTGAGATCAACCAGAAGATCCTCTTGATTTCTTCTAATATTATTAATATCTTGATTTAGTTCTACCAATTTAGGATTCAAAGATCGACGACCGTGCATAAAAATAATTTAAAGCAATTTAAAAACAACTAACTATTAAAAATAAAATAAAATCTTTTTGTATTTTTATTTTTATAAAAACTGAAATTTTAATTAAAAACTAAATTAAATTAAAAACTATGCTACCAACAAACTAACTACGTGAACTAGCTTGTCCCCGGCAACGGTGCCAAAAACTTGATCGATGTTTTATTTAATCTTTCCTTTTGCAAGTGGACAAGACTATTATAGAATAGTATTGGAAGCAAGATTCGAACCCACGAGACAAGTGATCACAAACATTTACATTTATTGATAGCAAATTATTAATCTAAAGGAGGTTTTTATATTT
>CM028379.1:160562006-160602993 GCA_013146195.2 Codonopsis lanceolata
GTGCAGCAATAAATTGTGGTATTACAAAATACTGATGTAATTTAGTTGTATGCAAAAATGCAGATTGCTCACTGATTAATGATTTTTTTGAGTATTCATCACCATTTTTTGAATTTTTTTGTTAATGAAATCTGGAAAAACAATCCCGATGCCTAGATTTGGTATCGCATTTTTTGAAATTTTTTGCTTAAGAAAATCTAAAACAGCCCCGATACTGATTTGGCATCGCATTTTTGAATTTTTTGCTTAAGAAAAACTGAAAAACAAACTCGATGCCCTGGATTTGACATCGCATTTTTGAATTTTTTGCTTACGAAAATATGTAAAAACAGCCCTGATGCCTAGATTTGGCATCAGCATTTTTTGAATTTTTTTAGTCAATAAAATCTGGAAAAGCAGTCCTGATGCCTAGATTTGGCATTAGCATTTTTTGAATTTTTTTGATGAATAAAATCTGAAAAACAGCCCTAATGTCAAGATTTGACATCAACATTTTTGAATTTTTTACCCAATTTTTGTTATCTTAAATGATTAACTTAATTAATCCTACATTCATTGTGAGGATATAATTGGTAACTCAAACTTTAGCAGGTATTATTGCTGATCCGCTAATCAAGTAAAAGGAAGGTACGGCTGATCTTGCTTATCTCGAGTTAACTTGTACTTGAGGCTGACTTTTCGACACGGAAACCTCTAAATTTCCTTGGTTTTGGGCCATCTATTAACAATTTAACATTAAATTAAACTAACTTTACACCTGGTATGTTAAATTATATATTTTTCAATCAAATTATACATAAATAACATGAAGTGAAAAGGCAAAATTAAAAAAATAAATTAAAGAGAACTGTTGAAATATATATATATATATATATATATATATTATTGTAAACTAATATCATGATTAAAAACTTTAACGATAATAAATAAATTAAACAAATAATTGTAACGTAAATATTGTGAGTTCGATATACATAACTAAAATTATTATAACACATCGATTAAGAAAATGTTAAATTATTAATAGAGAATACATAAATAAATAAAATATTTTAGAATATTTTAGAATATTTTTTAAATACAACATTTGTCATTAAATATGTTAATACTACGATCACTATGATTAAATATGTACAATTACTACTACTATCTATCACATAACAAAATGCACGTAATCGTATTAATCAATATAAATATAATTTTTTTTATCTTTTAGTTAGTGTGTTATGAAAATTAAACACATAATTAAAATGTAAGGATAAAATATAAGTGAATTTAATTATTGCTTATTACATGAATGAATATATATATATATATATATATATATATATATATATATATATATATATATATATATTGAAAGGATTGAACCAAGGATTTACTGCCCTACCCTCACAAAGGAGGGTCCCACCTTAAAAGCCACCAAGAACGAGGGCAAGAGCACGTGCCTATCGATAAACACTCCACCTCGGCATTGTAACCCTAAGACAAGGACGAGCCCGCCACGATCGTCCTAAAAAGACCGCGGCACCCCGCCCCGCCACCAAATCATTCTTCATTATCCTCATCCTCAGAATTAAATAAAAGCTGTCATCATAAAGACCGCCGATCTCGACATCGACCAATCATCCGCCCGACAAACCATTTCCCTAGGCCCTAGAAAACCGCCGCACGCCAACCCTCTCGACACACGCACGCTCACCCGATTTAATGCCCTCAACGCATTTAATAACAGCCGCTTTATGCTCCCCACCGGCCGCCACGCCGCCTCTTAACTTCGTATAAATATGAGAACCCCATGCAGGCGTAGTATTTAATGATATTATAACTCTCTTATCACAACTCCCTATCAAACAATTATCACGGCTCATTTATTACCAAAACTCTACCGAAATCCGATTCATACGAGGGTTATAGTCGGCCAACCCGACACCTTAATCTGTTTATTGTTTATATTGTGCAGTTAACCTGACGAACAAGAAGCCGCCACCTCATCCTCGCCACACGTGACGCCAAGACAAGATCACCACACATTTTGCGTGATCGCTTGGTTCCATTGCCGGAAACGACTTTTTCTCAAGACAAATGGCCCACGCACGAGAAAGGATGGTAAAATCCAAAAGCAAGCCTCAAAGAACGAACCCCCGCCGCATCCACCCACCTGTAAAAGGAGTGCCGAGCACAAGACAATGAGGGACGCAGGGAGAACTCCGCCCGCTACCCGAGGTGTCGCCAGTGGACCAAAGAAGGATCGCCTCGCACAAACGGCTCTCGAACAAAAATAAAGACATCGACGCCGACCTCCGAGAGGTCGAGTCTTCCAGGCCAACAAGGAGGAACCGCGTGGTAAAACAATAGACCAACGGCTCAAGAAGAGGCCGAACAGAGTATGCGTGATTGGGAGCACCAAAAGACCTTGTGCACGAAAAATACAGAAGCCGAGACTAAGATGCACGAGCTAAGACAAAAACCCTGCCCCGAACCCGAGCCCATAATCAACGCATACTCCCGCGATCCAACTGGTTAATGCAGGGTGGAAACTACAAAAGCCAAAAAGGCAAAGTTTACCACCAATGTCAAATCGAGACTGGGAGGGTGGCCGGCGAGGGATCCAGACGAGTGTTCATTCTCGCCTAAGATTCCCCGCCGAGACGGATAATTGTCAAGCCCATAGCGAGGAAGGAGTCTTGGCCCGCGCCGCCTCCTCGAACAAAGCCCCCTCCGTGTCTCAGATCCGCCTCGCCAAATTGCAAAGGAGGCTCGCTTGGGGTCCCCGTGAGAAATATGATCGAGGAAGAGCCCGAGGTACCACAGTGCGTAAGTGGGCTAACTCGCATCCCCACACAAGCGCTGGGCCTGCACAGGCGAAAGGCCGATGACAAAAGCCGAGATTAGGCATGGATGGAAAATTGGAAGCTCTACAGAGCTCGGTTAACTCGGCCTCAAGAAAATTGGGGGCCATTTATTAAGCGTATAAGAGAGGTGGAAGTTCCTTCGAAAGTAAAGATTCCACACTTTGAGGACTACACTGTAACACAACGCCTCGACCACGTGTCGTGGTTCGAAGTTGAAAATGATCATCGTGAACTGCATCGACGACATATGGTGCTTGGTGTTCGCTGACCCTCAAAAGCTGTGCTCAACAAGGGTACAACGGGTTAGCACCGACTCTATCACCCGTTGGGATGACTTTAAGGGGCATTTTTGAAAAAGTTCGCTGCAGTGCTCTCCCAAAAGCGAGACAGACTGCAGTAGCGTGAAACAAGAGGTGGAGAAACTGCATCGGGCGCACATGGCACGCTCAAAGAAGTCCCGACCAAATCCCAGATATTCCCGACACATCTGTGAGGATGTGTTTCGGAGCAGGCCTGGTACGAGGGAATTGCCGAACAGAGCTCCTCATGCGACCAAAGGACACAATCGGCGAGATGTTCTTGACAGCTCAAAGGGTGGCCCTGTTGGACGGCGAGCAACCCCCACCACATCAAACTCACAAGCGGTCACGCCCTTCCTGCACTGACGCCGCAAATAAAGGAAAAGAGCAGGGGAAAGCTCGGCAGGAGGACGCCAACTCGGCGAAAAGAAGGGAGGAGGAAAGAGGCGCCAGATTCACTGGCGAGATTAGGGGGCCAAGACGAGAATTCGAGCTGGAAGACTTCACCCCCCTCAATGAATCTCTGAACACATAATGGACGCTTCCAGAGGAAAACAAGATACGCCCACCACTCCCCACGAGGTCACCTCGGAGGAGGCGAAATCATGAAAAAAGATGCAGCCTTCCATAACGAGATTGGCCATATTACTTGAGGAGTGCATACAGCTCAAAAGAGCAATACAGAGGGTGATAAACGAGGGAGATAGAAGGTTTGTGGCAAGAGAGGTCCATTCGCCCCGACCGAGGGCTCCTGGGCGAAACAAATGCCTCGACAACCCGCCAGCTGGTAAATACCATCCTGAAGAAACCCGAGTATCACACGCTTGAAGAATGCCATCAACTGCCTGAACAGCTCGGCGGAAAACATCATGGACGGGATGGTTGAGAACGAAATGGTATTCAGGGACACCGAGCTGGCGGTCAACGATTATGCTCGTCAAAACCCGTTAACTCTGCAAATCGGCATTCACAACAGCCTAGTTAAACGGGTCTTGATAGATACAGGGGCGGGAAGAGATGTGATGTATTATAAGTGCTTTCTGGCACTGCTCGGGCGATACCCACCTCACTCCGAGCCGAGTCCAACTCGAGGGCTTCACATGCCACAAAGTCACGGCCAAAGGAACATTGGGACTCATAGTCGCCTGGCGAGGGGGATACCACCGTAAGCGAGGAAGTCACTTTCCTCGCCCTGATCTCCTCTCCGCATAACGCCATCCTCTGACCTTCCCGTGCCAAATTTCGAATGGTGGCATCAATGGCCCATCACGAAGTCAAGTACATGACCTCGCTCGAGTAGGGGTCCTTAAGAATGATGCTCGCACTACTTTACAAGCATTACCCGATCACGAGAAAAAAGAGGCGGAAAAAAGATTGAAAAGGCCAGAGGAGGCCGAGGGAAGAGAAGAGGAACAGGCCGCCAAACGAGCCAGAGGGCTCGACGGGGAAAGCTCCACCCCGTAGCAATCAAAGCAAGCCAAGGAAGTTGGCCCGCGTCTGGAAGAAGGAACGTCGAGTGCCGAGACCGAGAAAACTGAAATCGAAAGCCTCGATGTTCGAGATCATCCAATCATACAACCTATGGAAGATGTAGAAGAAGTTATCATAAACTTCAACTACCCCGACCAGAAAATAAAGGTGGGAATGGAAATCATGGGCGATTTAAAAGGAGAGCCATAATCGAAGTTCTTAAGGAAAACACCGATGTCTTTGCATGGCAAGCCGAGGATATGGAAGGCATTGCCGAGGATGTAGCAAGACACAAATTAAGCATCAATCCAAAGATTTGTACCTACGCAACGTACGAGATATTTCTCCCCTGAAAAGCAAGAGGCCATCAAGGAGGAAATAGCCAAACTTCTTCTGCCGAGATCATAAGAGAAATCCACTACCCTACGTGGATTGCAAATGTTGTGATGGTCAAGAAAAATAACGAAAATGGAGGATGTGCGTGACTTCACCAACCTGAACGAAGCATGCCCGAAGGACTGGTATCCACTACCGAGGATAGATCAACTGGTCGATTCTATCTCGGGATACAAAATTTTAAGCTTCGTGGACGCCTACTCAGGGTACCACCAGATCAGGATGTGGAAAGAGGACCAAGGGAACACCCTTCCGAGCGGCAAAGCGCCATCAAGCTACAATATGATGCCGCTCGCCTAAAAACGCGGGGCCACCTACCAAATGAATGGTGAACAAAGTCTTCGGCAATCACTTGGGAGGAATGTGGAGGCCTACATAGATGATATGGTGATTAAAACGAAGGAAACAGCCACATAGACGACCTCGTAGAAACCTTCGCAAACCTCGAAAGAACAAAATGAGCTCAATCCCGCTAAGTGTGCCTTCTGCTGAATCTGCTGGAAAGTTTTGGGGTACATGGTGAATGAGCGACATCGAGGCAAATCCCGAGAAAATAAAAGCACTTGCCGAGATGAAGGTCCCAATATGCATCAAGCAAGTTCAACAGCTGAATGGAAGAATAGTAGCCTTGGGAAGGTTCATCTCAAAATCAGCTGAAAAAAGCCTCCCCTTCTTCAAAATCCTAAGAGGAGCGAGAAAATTCACATGGGACAAAGAATGCGACCTCGCTTGACGAGCTCAAAATACCTCTATTACCCCTAAGCGCCCCCCAAACCAGAGAAAGACTCTTTGTCTATCTCTAGAACGATACAACCATAGCATCGGTGTTGTTGCGAGAGGAAGGAGGACTTCGTAAAACCCATCTACTATGTATCACATGCACCGACCAAGTTGAAACGAGGTACATGCACATCGAGAAGGTGATTCTCGCGCTAATGATAACGGCGAAAACCGAAGTCAGTATTTCAAAGCCCACGAAATCGGGTTTATACCGATTTGCCTCTCGCGAAGAATACTACATAGGCCTGATGTTGCAGGAAGAATGATGAAGTGGGCCATTGAGTTGACGGAGTATGCAATTGTTTACCTTCCAAGAAAAACCATCAGAGCTCAAATTTTGGCTGATTTCATTGCCGAAGCCTCCTTCACCTCGGCAGAAGGAGAAAGCAATGCGCCAGATCAAGGACCTTCCACAAGCGAGCAAGTGCCCAGGCAAGAGTGTCCTCGCAAAACGCGACCACCTCACCCCGACATTGTTCGTAGATGGATCATCCAAAGAAAATGGAAACGGAGCGGCATTCTCCTCATTACACCGATGGAACGGAGAATCGAAGGCCTTGAAACCGAATTTCCCAAAGCCGAACAACGCCGCCGAGTACGAAGCCTTGATAGCCGGCGCGAATCGCCGAGATAGGCCACTCAAATCTTGATCTTCGCGATTCCCACTGCCGTGGAAGCGATTTCGGGAATACGGGTAAACCATCCAACCCTCGACAAGTACCGAGCACTAGCAAGTGAGTGTCCTCGCCCAATTTGAATACCGGAGTTGGAACAAGTAGAAGGGAGGAAAACACGAGGCGTACTACCTCTCAAAATGGCCACAAGTGAACTCCTGCGAGCTCCCCCGTAAACATGGATCGAAATCCTCGATACCCCGCCCATTGATAAAGAGAAAGTATTGATGCTAGAACAACGACGGAGTGTTGGATCGATGATATCAAAAAGTACATCGGCCAGGGATACTACCCAAAGCCACGAGAGCAAGGATGGGCAATGGCAAGAAGGTCGCCGATACGCTTTAATCGGGGATGTACTATATAGGCGATCCTACACAAAGCCCCTCTTAAGGTGTGTTCGACCAGAAACCACACAAGGATTACTTGCCGAGGTACATGGAGGGTGTGTGGTAGCCATCCGGGCTCGAACTTTGGCCGATAGGTCATTTTTCACTCGATACTATTGGCCGACGCTGAGAAAGGATGCCGAGGCATACGCCGAAAATGCGACAAGTGTCAAAGGTTCGCTAATATCCCAAGATTACCTTCGCACCTCAAACACCTGAATCGCAAAGATGGCCTTTCGAAATGTGGGACCGGACCTAATCGGACCATTCCCCTCGCCAAAGGAAAGAACAAATTTGTGATAGTGGCGGTGGACTACTTCACTAAATGGATCGAGGCCAAACCCTTAGCAAGCATCACCGAACAAAGGGCCATCGACTTCATTCGAGACAATGTCCTCTCGCAGATACGGATTGCCGAGAGCCATTGTATCGCATCACGGCACACGCCGAACGTATTCACGGCCACCGCGAGGAAAGAGGAATTGACATTGGAAGTCCTCGGTAGCACACCCCTGGGAATGGCCAAGCGGAGGCCTAAACAAGCAAATACTTCATGCCTTGAAAATAAGAAGGTTAGATGACAAAAAAGGTGCTTGGCTCGAGGAGCTTCCAGCCGTCCTATGGGCAATCCGAACGTCCCGCCGAGGTTCAACCGAGGAAACTCCTTTCTCTTTGACATATGGAACCGAGGCCATGGCCCCGGTCGAAATGGCTCTCCCCACTGCAAGAGTCATCCATTTTAATGAAGAGGCGAACACAAAATCAAGGACTCTGGACCTTGACTACCTTGAGGAAAAAAGGCTCGAAACCCGGATGAAGGCAATAAACTACAAAAAGCTCGCCAAGGCCCATCATGACAAAAGGGTGAATCCTCGCACGTTTTCGGTCGTCGATATGGTGCTAAGAAAAGTCGAGGTGACAGTAACAATGCCGGAAGAAACAAGCTTTCTCCCAATTGGGAAGGACCGTATAAAATCACCGACAAAGATTCGAAAGCAGAACCTACAAGCTCGCGAAACCGCATCGAACTCCTCTGAAAAACCCTTGGCATTCAGACCACTTGAAAAAATATTATCAGTGATCTGTAATCTTCTTATATATATGAAAGGGAAATTTCCAAGCGAAACAACTTGTTCAAACCATGTACTCGAGATCACACTGTCTCGCCGAAAAACGAGGCCGCATTGCCTCGCCAAAACGAGATCGAATTATCTCGTTAAAAACGAGGTCGCATTGCCTCGCCAAAACGAGATCGCATTATCTTGCTAAAAACGAGGTCGCATTGCCTCGCCAAAACGAGATCGCATTATCTCGCTAAAAACGAGGTCGCATTGCCTCGCCAAAACGAGATCGCATTATCTCGCTAAAAACGAGGTCGCATTGCCTCGCCAAAACGAGATCGCATTATCTCGCTAAAAAAGAGGTCGCATTACCTCGCCAAAACGAGATCGCATTATCTCGCTAAAAAAGAGGTCGCATTGCCTCGCCAAAACGAGATCGCATTATCTCGCTAAAAACGAGGTCGCATTGCCTCGCCAAAACGAGATCGCATTATCTCGCTAAAAAACGAGGTCCCATTGCCTCGCCAAAACGAGATCGCATTGTCTCGCCACAAAACGAGCCGCATTGCCTCGCCAAAACGAAATCGCATTATCTCGATAAAAACGAGGCCGCATTACCTCGCCAAAACGAGATCGCATTATCTCACCAAAAACACTTATATATATAGGCAGAAAACACTTGCACCCTACAGAAGAAAATATTTACAAAAACTAAACTGACAACAAAGCATACTTACAAAATTACACCAAGGATAAAAGATTACATATAAACCATTGTTCGAAACTATTGTCATTAAAAAGATGATAAAAAACCCTAGGCTAAACCCCCTCACTAGCCTCCTCCTCCTCGCGAGCCGCCGCTTGCTCGGAAATATATTGGCTTTTTGAAAGCTCCTCCCTGCTCGTCTTCTGACCTTCTAACTCGACCATCAACTGATCTCCCACATAATGTGCCTGTTGAGGGGTAGCCTGCCTCGGCACCGCAAAGCCACGATAGCTCTCTTTTATGTAGGCATTTTTCTGAGCCAGCAGGGCAAAAAGGTTGTTCGCCTCGGCAGGAGGGGGCAGCCACTCAGGAGCTTGAACCCCGGCGTCGGCATCTTTTATCTGACCAAGCTCAGCCTCATCAAACGGTATCAACGAAGAGACTCCTCGGCATTCCGGGCCAAAAGAGGCAAGGTCCGCCATCTCCACCACCTCTCGACACCCAAGACACCCTTCGCCGCCACCGCCGGAAGCCCGAACTCGCCTCCATGTAGTCCAGAGCCTCTATCTCATAAGCAAGCGAGCTCTTATATCTCGCCAAAACTTGCTCCTCGCTAGGCTTCGCTGAAAGCTCAGCCTTCAAGTTACCAACCTCATCCACCACTCCCTTAAGCTTGGCCTCGAGCTCGCTCACCCTGCGCTCCCGCTCGCTAGCCTTGTCCTTCAGCATCTGCTCCCGCGCCAGCCAAGCCGTCTTCTCGGCAGAAAGTTGAGAGACCTCCTCAGCCTTCAAAATTAAATCCCCTTCCAGGGACTTCACTTTCTCAGCACCAGAAGAGATCTCCCCCTTCGCGCTTGTCAGAGCCCTCTCCAATCCTCGAACGGACTCGGCAGCCTGGCTCATCTTATCATGATATGCGGCGATACCGACCCCAAGCTGTAGAAGCGAAGTAAACATAAGCAACATAAATAAAAGGAACAAAGATGCGAGAAATAGAAATAATGAAATCAGTTTACCTCGCTCAAAGCCAGCCCGCAAAAATCTTGCAATTGAAATAGCTGGGCGGGCCGCATCGTCTTCAAAGCCGCGACCGGCACCCCCTCGCCAAATAGTCTTTGCCCGTAGCCCGCGAAGTCGGTAGGAAAATTGTTTATCACCTTGACGACGTGGTTGACAACATGCTCGCTATCGGACACCACGTCGTCTCCGGGGGGGGGGAGATGGGACAGAAGTCGCCTCGGTAACGACATTAGCGGGGGGCGGAACTCGAACCTTCGCCTGCCTCTGAGCGCGCCGCAGTCGCTTACCCTTTGCCTTAGTAGGAGCGGCCGCCGAATACGGAGCAGTAGGAGCCACCTTAGTAGGATCCTCCAAAACGCCGACAGTAGGCAGCACTGCTCCTGTACCATCCTTAGCCGCCGAGGCTCTTAGCTCGGCATTTCTTCGCTCCTCATCGGCCTTCAGTTTGGCCAAAACAGCATCTCGAGAGACAGCCATCTCTACAAAAAATTGGATGGACGCATCAGTACTCAAAAAGACGATTTTAGCAAAAAACCAAAGGAAACAAACAAAAAGGAATAAACAAAATTAACCTGATGTTGGGCACTCGAGCCCATCTATCCCCTCACATCTCGGACACGCCGAGCCAAATGTCCAACCCTGATGCAGGGCCCAGCCCTCACGGCTCACGTATTCAAAACCAGAATACGCCCTCTCCACTCCTTCAACCTCAACTGCCGAGACCCAAAACTTCGATAGGAGGCCCTCGTTCTCCACAATGGCCTTCCAATTGTAGGGTCGAACCTACACCCCTTCATCGTCGAGCAAGGGAGCCTCAATAGCAAGCCTCGCAGCTTCATCGGCATCATTCAAAGTCTTCGCCCTCCCTGCATCGGGGTTTCCCATCAGGAATCTCGAAATTCCATCCGCGACTCGATTCCACAAGCAGAACCTTGTCGGACCACCTATGGTCCTTGTTCCCGAAGCTGGCCAAAAGGGGGAACCCTCGAGGATGCCTAAGAACGGTCAGTAGGTTCATGGAAACGCTGACCTTATAGTAGTAACAAAAAGGTCCAAGAAGAAGGCTCGAATCCCTTCGCCGGTACAGACAAAGAAAGCTCACCAATGATCGGGTCGATTGGGCGAGAGGTCAAGACCGAGCTCGCTTTGAGTAAGAAACTCGCAAATAAATGGATCAAGAGGCAAACACAGCCTCGAGAATTCAAGAGGCCGGAATAAAAAGCAACATGACTACGAAGGTTCCGCAAATCCCAAACCTCGAATCCGAACGTAACCTGAAAAATCGAACCGTGCATCCGCGACCAAGCCTCCACGTCTGCCAAACCTATCTTATTCTCGAAAGGCCTCAAAGAACGAGACACTCTCTCGCAATCATCCCCATATCTTCCGGAAACAGATGCCTCAGCTCCACTAGCCATCCTATCGAGCCTCCCAAAACTTCTTTCAATCCGAAAGTGCGAACTCGCCCCCGGTAAAAAATTGAGCAATCGACTTAACCAATACGAAACACTCTCATAGGGCGTCGAAGGGAATGTCCGAGGCAGAAAAAACCTCGTCACCGAACTTCCAGTGCGGGCTAACCTTCACCCCATAACTCACAAGGAGAAACCTCGCTTGACGAGGAGTAACCGCCACCCATCTATCCTCGCACTGCCTATACATTGGACCCCCGCGAGGAGACTTCCAAAATACCGACTCAACAAAGGGGCCCTCACCATCTGAGTCTAACGAAGAAATCGAGCAGGACCCAGAACTCTCCGAACTAAGAGGACCCACGGTCGTCTCCTTATAGATCACGGTGTCCACCACAATCTCCTCGGCTAAGCAAACCCTCACCTCTACGCCTCTCCAAGCGGGACCGCGAGGAACAGACTCAGCCTCGTCATCATTCGGGTCGCCACCCTCAAAACCGCCGAGGTCTACATCCTCGGCATTGTTCTCAACCGAAAGCGCAAGGACATCCTCTGCCATGATCTGACTACACCCTCGAAGGGCACTGTGGCCCGAGAAAAATCCTCGGCCACTGGAGACTCACTCGGAACGTCCTCGGCCGAGGCAGAGGCCTCGGCCACGTTGCTAGGCAGAAAAAGAGGAGGACTCCTAACCGAAACAGGTATTCTAATAACCTCAGTTTCCAAGAATCTATCGCCCATGGAGGAACTGCTAGAAGAAGACGAAGACGAAAAAACGGGAAACGGAAACCTACGAGACATATTACTCTAGAAATAAAAAAGCAAAGGAAAAGAAACCGTACCAAATAAGGACAAACTGGAAGATCGCCGGAGAAATCTACCGATTAAGTAGAAAATACGCCTGAAAAAAGAGGAAAGCCGTCGGAAAAGTTAAAAACCCAGAAAATAAAGACCCCCTACCCCTGTGAAAATGTCGGAGAAACACGATAACCACCGTGGGGAAGAAGAGGAACGTTGAAAACGGGGAAAAAGGTAGAGAAACACTTACGGTTTTTAAGGTAGGCAAGAGGGATAACGGAATGAAACTGTCGGAGAAGTCGTCGGAAATCGCCTATGACAGTGGAAAAATATTTCGAAGAGAGAGAATGAGAAAGGTAAATAGTGAAAAACAAAAAAAGAAGGTTTTTATACCCCTCCTGCTACGACGTCGTTTCTGACTGGGGCCCTGGAAATTCATCGGGTCGACCCGCGTATTTTTTCAGAATGCGCCCAAAATTGCCCACGTCATCATTTTCTCAAAATTCGAGAAACGGAAAAAGGCGGCAGTAATAATTTTTCGAAATTCGAAAAGCCGCCCAAAACGAATACCAAGAAACCGCCAAAACCCGCATTTAATGAACTGACAGCTTGAAAAGACGCAACGTCCTGAACAGACCTACGAGAACGTCCCATAAACTTCCAACCTCGGCTTGAGCCTCGTCACGGCGAAAAACCCAGAAACAGCCTCGAATTAAAAACCCGTAAATCATCCTCAGCCAAAAGCATGACGCCGACCTCCTACCATCGGTGTACGGTATTACTTTTCGCCCTCTCAGCGTCGAGTGGCCAAAAAGTAGGGGGCCACTGAAAGGATTGAACCGAGGGATCTACCCTCGGCCCTACCCTCGTCACAAAGGGGGGTCCCACCTTTAAAAGCCACCAGCAACGAGGGAAAGAGCACGTGCCTATCAGATAAACGCTTCAACCTCGGCATTATAACCCTCGGCACGGTAACGAGCCCGGCCGCGACTGTCCCAAAGAGACCGCGGGCATCCTCGGCCCCGCCACAAAATCATTCTTCACTACCCTCGTCCTCGGTAACTAAATAAAAGCGTTCATCATAAAGACCGCTCGATCTCGACATCAGATCAATCATCCGCCCCGACAAACCATTTCCCTAGGCCTTAGAAAACCGCCGCACGTCAATACCAACCCTCTGACACACGCACAGTCCACTCATTCCTGACGAATGCCCTCAACGCATTTAATAACGGCCGCTTTATGCTCCCCAATAACAAACTGCCACGTCGCCATCAACTTCAGGTATAAATATGAGAGCCCTTATTCAGGACAAGGTAAGTAATTTCAGCGATATTATAACTCTCTTATCACAGCTCCCTATCAAACAATTATCACGACTCATTTATTACCAACACTCTACCGGAAAACTGATTCATACGCCGGAGGGTTATAGTCGGGCCAACCCGACACCTTAACGGTGTTTGTTGTTTACATTGTGCAGGTTAACCGTAGACGAACAAGAAGCTGCCACCTCATCCTCGCTCACACGTGGACGTCAAGACAAGATCACCACACTTTTTGCGTGATCAGGATCTGACCCATCTTCCTTAATAACTGGTTTCAAATCCTCAGATTTGGAAGGATTCTAGAGAAGGAAGAGTCAATTTTTTGATGGATTGTTGAAATGAAATAAATTAAGTGAAACAATAGAAGGAGATTAAACCAAAACCCTTTACTTGTTCGGATCACTCAAAAAATGGAAAAGACATCTACAGATTTAACCACTCTTATTGAAATGCCTTTTCTATCTTGTATCATGTATCAGTGTTAGTGTGTTTCCAATGACATAATTCTGCAAACAAACTCAACAAAACAATGGTCAACATACTTTTTTATTAAAAATTGTGGACTGATTCAAACACTATTACAAAATTACCCTTCACTATCTTAATTAAGTACATTATATTTTTAGTAATGGATTTTTGGTGGAAAATTTCCATTTTTAGTATACTTTCTTCCTTATATATAGATGCATTTGAAGTACCCTTTTTTTTCCTTCCAAAAGATGAATGAGAGATGGTGTCCCTCTTGTCCTATACACTTGACTTGGAACTAATTTTGGATCAGATCCATCCAACATGAAAGTGAAACTTTATTAAATTTGCTTTACTTTATCATTATTATTAAGTTAATAATACGTCAACAAATCACTATTGTTATCGTTTCATTTCTAAATGTTTAATCGCGACGGTTTCTTTATGGATTATCCTTCGGAGATTGAACGGACGGTGGCGTCGACAGTGAGACGGGAGGATTATTGCAGCAGTAGACATAAGGGTTGTTCATCTTCATCCCATTGTGGGTTGATGTAGGGATAGGGATAAACGGAGCTGCCAACTTTGCCGGAGGAACTAATGGTTGTCAGGGCTCGGTATGTTGTTGTGTGTGCCTGTGTACTCACTGTAAATGCCTGCTCATGTGTCTGCTAGACATAGGAGGATGGGCATTTGCCTCTGCATCATGCTTACAAAACTGTTTTGCATGAGAAACATGCACGAATATATGCGTTGATTAATGTTTCCCATAGACAAAATTCCCTCACCTTTTTCTTATCTTTGTAATCTAATTGACCTAATTGCAAACTTGTGATTCTTATGTTTGGTCAAACTTGAAGGGAGGGTATCCAATCCAACATACCTTTTCTACCATTAATTTAAATTTAAACTCAGAACTTTTGTGATATTCTATTTTACTCCAATTCATCCGTTCAAAAAAAAAAAGTATTCTGCTTGACTCGGCATACGGTTTATGGAAAAATAATTGATTTATTATAAATATTAGCATAGTGTGTCTTTTTCAAAGAAACCAATGTGATAGTGAGGTCCATCAGTTATGGTGACCAACAAATTAAGGGTAAATCTATAAAGATGACTTTAAAAAAAGAAAAGATGGTCCCTTTTTTAGGAAGGGGGGAGTACAATTTTTTGATGTAAATTCTTTCAAGAGAATTATTACATTTTTCAAAAGTTTGGCTTAAAAATGTTTTAAATAGAATTAAGACAGAGTAACTAACACATGCTTGTATGTAAGTGGTGATCACAATATGGAATACTAATAGAGTGATCCAAAGATGACATGATCGGCCACTGAATAATTTTCCTTGAAAACAAGGGTAGTGTTTTGATTAAAGACTAAAGAATATTTCGATTTTGAGTGGAAAGTTTCTACTGTATGAGAATACTGGGGAGTATGATATGATCATTATCATTATCCAAAATTAAATAATAGGTAATTGCTGTAGTGTCACAGATGGGACTAGTCTTCCATACAGAGAATATAATCATAATCATACTCATAGTGGATGAAGGTTCCTCACTCACTGATTGCCTTTTAGCATCTGATTTCTATTACTAGTAGCTTAAATATATAAAAAAAGCAGCAAAAAGAGAGCTTTTATTTTTTAGCTTAGTGGGATTCCTCATTCATGAACCCATTCCAAGTTACTCCTTTTCTTCAGACTTGCAAGCTTTTGGCCTTGGCCCCGGGAAATTCCTTTCCCTCCTAACTTTTTCATAATGCTTTGTGGGACCATTACACTAAATCATCAGCTACTTCAGATAATCTTCATAATGATGATGATATTTGTTATTAGCCTCTTGTAGTCCTTGATTCTTTTTGTGTTTCAACTGCCATGGCCATACTGGGTTAGCATTTCTCCATTTTTATACGTATTTTGGGTTTTCGTAATTGCTCCTACTTTTGATGGTTGGATTTCATTGTTTCTTTATGGGTCACAGAATGCTTTTGATTAACTGCAGTTTGTGCTCATTGGGGCTCTTCTTTTTAATGTTAAGTTTACCTTTTGTACTGTTGTCTGTTTTTTTGTTCTAAAATATTAAGTAAGAGTGGAGGATTAGAATTGGCTTTATCAAAGAGAATTAGAAAGGTTTAGTTTTAGAATTTGCTTACTTCAGGAGATGGATTCCATCAGTTAATGCGGGGGTTTGTAAAATTTGAGCTGTCAAATGCCCTGTTTCTTTATTTTTTAAATAAAAAAAACCTTTCTTTAGACAGAATAACATGTAAAGACAAACACACATGCACACACGAACACAATGCAGCAGCAAACAAAATTTTATGTGGTTGATTCCGATGGATTTTGCAGCTAATTAAAAAAATGAAAGATTAGGCTATAGGGTTTGGTAAAGGTGAAAGCAGAGGGTTAGAGTTTGGGGCTTGAATCAAGACAAGAGATAGTTGGCAGATTTTTATGTATACAGTATTAGTTGATTTTTGGTTCCTTTTATCCAAAATCATCAGGAAAAGGCGAAGGACTACTTGGTGGTTCTTGCTTGAAGGTCAGAACTGGTCACATGCCCGGAGCGTCTTACTACTGGCATCTCAATTTAAAGCTGTTAGTCAGCTCACTTATACTCCTCTTCATGCTGAGCCGTAGTTATTCATACAATAGGCCTGATGTTGAAGGTACAGTGGTTCTAGCTTCTGCTCGTTTCAAAGCAATTGCAATTACACGTTATTGTCTATTTGTAACCTGTGTTTTTGAAGCTAGTTCATCACACTTATGTGATTTGAACAGTTGTACTCGATTAGGATCCTAATACATTTTGGATTTCACCTGCTTATCGTGTGTATGGTTTTACTGCTAGTTGCTCTAGCTTTTTTGTCTTTTTGAAGCTTTTTTGGTCCTGGGCCATGACTCTCTACCCTTTCTTGAACAAGTACAAACTGTATGTGTTTCAACATTAACTAGAGTTGTTGACGATTGGAGCATATTTGCCGCAATTATGCAGATAGGAAGTTTTTGTTGTCACCGTACTCAAACTCGACTCAAATCAGCCTTGCTCCAATTACTGGGAGTCGGCTACATGAACCCTGTTTCACCATCTGTTTGGACCCATTCGGTCCAATGCAAGATCATAACTAATGAGAACATGTCACATGATCTCTAAAGAGTAACAAACAATTTAAGATGCTTTGAGTTGTAGCTCACGACTGGTCTTATCGAAAGCAAAGGCATGAGAAAGATGTAGTTTTGCCATTTTATCAAGTCACATCTGCTTCAGTAGCTTTCTAAAGGTGTCATATCTCCTTTTTCTTTCCTTCTCTTTGATTTAGGGTGTGTGTCAAGCTAAATATCTCTCAATACATATAAAAAAGTTGCATGCAGATATATAGTATACATACTGCAACGGACATGGACAAACACAAATCTATGTTGTATACTTGTATTAAGGATCACGTATATGTATGGTGTCTCGAGAGGCATATAACGTAAATCAGTGTGCGAGGCACAAATCATGTGGCTTTTGAGTGATGCTAATGGAACACATAACAGAAAGTAGTCTTGTTGCTTTGGGCATCCGTCATGCCCAAGCCTGCATCTGGGAGCCAATGGATGCGAAAGGCTCCAACTAGCGCAATATAGTTAACAGCTAAATTTGGGATTTTATATCTTTTTTAATTATCGATAAATTGGGTTTTCGCTCATTAAGGCTGTTGAGCTTAAGGTATTTTTGTGGAAATCCTCTTCTTTGTCATGTGTCAATAAGTATCCTTACTCGCAACCATCCATGGTGTTATTTTCTTGGCTACGCCATGGAATCATTCAGCCTCCTATTGCCGCTGCCTCTTATCTTTCTTGTGGCTGGACAAAAGGCATGAGAAAAGAGCCCTACATTGATGATCAAGAAATTCGAAGCTGTACTTTTGGCAGCAGAGGGAATACCACAGCTAAAGATATTGCTCTAGAAATGGGGCTGTGAAATCCCCTTGCAAGATTCGACTAGCAGCCCATACCTTATGCACAATTCTGTGCTAGTAAGCTACCTACCTATCTTGCTGTGTGTGCACATTTGATCATAAGTCTCTTATAATTCTTATACTTTACACAACTTGCGTTTGTCCCCCCACATTGCAATTGCATAACCTGACACCCTGTTTGGTTTGTGGTGCACCTAGTGACACATCTGAGTTTTTCTCTCCACGTGTGAGCTGGTCACACGCAAGAGGGAGTGTTATCGCATGATAAGAACCGATGAGCCCTTGGCTTAAGGTTTAGATGAGATTTTACTTTAAGTATATATCCAAATAAATGAAAGGAGTCAGCTCCGTGTATCCGTTTTGTTTCACAGCGTCATGAAACCCCTCAGTACTGCCACTGTATGTTGCGAGTGTATGACACTGTGTATTTCATATGCGCATGTCTTTCTGCTTTTCAGGTGAAGCTTTGATTGAGGTCCTAAAAGCTTTAAATGATTCCAACAGAAGAATAAGGGATTGGAATAATTACTTTGTGAGCCCTTGCTTTAGTTGGTCTCATGTTACCTGTAGGGATGGAAATGTCATATCCCTGTAAGTGCTTCCCAAGATAAGATAAATATTGTTAATTTTGTTAAGTTTTTGTGCGTCAGTTGGCAAATCTTTTGCAGCAAATTTAGCTGTGGGTGTACTAATTTGCAGGAGCCTCGCTTCAATTGGATTTTCAGGAACACTGTCGTCGTCAATAACAAAACTGAAGTTTTTGGTCAGCTTGTAAGTTTGACTCAAGAAGCATCTCCACTTAGTTTCTTGATTTGTATAATTGCCTGTCTATGGTCAGAATACAATATTTTAAATGTTTATCGCACCTAGTTATGATAGTATAAAGTTCCATATCCATAATTGAAGTGTTGCTTAGCAGTGTATGTAAGAGATCTTGGGCATACTTCAAGCAGGCTGATTGATTATGAATTGGATATTTCAAAGTCAACATGGCGGGATTAAACCTTTCCATCCAAATGCTAGTATCAATCTCGTTCTAATCGGTCTACATCACCTGTTGTGCTCGGTCTCAATCTTGTTGTTGAGAATGTAGTATCTCATCTTCCACATCAAATAGGCTATTTAAGATATTGGGTCACACCATCCATTCCATTTGGTTACAGGTTAGGTGCTCGGTGATCCAACTTAAGCAAGTACAAACCTAAAGAACTGGTTAACTGACTTGTCACCCTCTTGGTTTTGCACTCATTTTGTGTGTGTGCGAGAAGGGGGGTGGTGCTAGGTGGGAAAGCATGAAGACAGTGGTGGATTTCTAGGCTTCATGAATTTTGAGCTGAGGTGTAAATATGATGTGAGATGTCTCAAAATCCTGAAGGGTTATGCATTAATATTGCACTAGGAAAGTTACCATTCCATGGTGGTGGTTCCTAATCCTATTTGTTTGGTGGACATTGATGAACCCTGTTGAAGCCATGAGTATTAGGCCAAAATTTAAAGAGTGAATTTTGATTGTGATTGCACAGTGGGCTGTGCAGGGGTACAAGTGAAATTAGAAATATCATAAAAACTAAGGAAACACATAACACACACATATTTAGCATATTTGATCTGATTAGGACATTCTATGTTTAAATCTAATATGTATCTGATTTTAGCCACAACAATTCATTGTGGAAAGTAATTCAGATGCCTTTCATTTCCATGTAGGGATTTGCATGACAATAACCTATCTAGTAAGTTACCGGAATATCTTGGAAGCATGCTGCTCTTACAAAATCTGAATCTTGGGCACAACAATTTTTATGGCTCTATCCCAGCAGCTTTGGGCCAACTCTCTAGCTTAAAGCATCTGTAAGATCTATTTCAAAGTTTCCCTTTTCCCTTTCTTCATGTACCATTTGATGATTTGATCTAAATAAAACTTTTTTTGCAAAGCTTCATCTATATGCGTTACATTAACTACCTTTTAACATAAAGTGATCTAATATATCAGGGTGTTAAGGGGAAACCACTTAAGTGGATCCATTCCTGATTCACTTGCAAATATTTCAGGCTTGATGGAACTGTAAGGGTCTCTTATGCACCTCTATTACTGCTCTTAAGCTATATCAGCTGCTAATTTTTTATTATTACTTTTCTTTTTGTAAATTTTTATATTGCTTACAGGGATCTTTCATCCAATGATCTAGCTGGACAAATCCCAACACAATTGCTTTCACTATCCACTTTCAAGTAATTCATCATTTATTTATTTTTCTTGTAATTCTCTCATTATCCAATACCTCTGATAACTGCATTCACTAGGAAATAGTAAGTAAAGGGAGAACATTGTTTTTTCTGGATGATGAGTGGAATTTACCTTGGTTGTGAGATTTTCTACAAAATATGGACTTTCCCTGTCAGATTGCTGTCATAGGAAACTCTTTGATGACCTTATGTTTGATATTACTCATTCAAAACTGTCTCTCTTACTTTGTGTGATTGAGTTTACATTGTCATTAGCCCTCTGATGATAAATGTTTTTTTTTGGTATGGATGTTAAATCTGTGTGTGATTCGGATAGGAGGAGGTAGAGGAAGGATTGCTGATTGACACTCCTAGGAAAAACTTTGAACATTCTTCTTCTCGAGAAAAGTTTCAAGCAGAGCATGTGGTGCTGGAGGATGAGGGGTGTCACTGACTTGCCTCTTGTACAGAACATTCATGTGGATTAAAAATCGGGTCTTCAGTGGCGTGTTTCTCGAATCAGAAAGGCATCCTTCCTAATTTAAACACTTATGCGCATGATGTTCAAGTGGGGGAAGGGAGTAAAGATCTTGTTTATCCATTGAGCCACTGGGCGAGGGGATTAAATCTGATAGTGTCATTTATCAGACGGCGAAGTCTATGAGTGTGGGTGTGCCATTGGCCAATCATAAGAGGGATAGAGTGGTCAGAGAGATGCTTAGGTTTACGTCCTCCGTTACATTTATGGAGAGCCACGACCTACGAGGAGGGGTGGTGTCAGGTCTTTAGTTTAACCTGAGGATCCTCAGTCCATATGTTTTTTCTCAAGATGGTCGTCTTGTTGGGAGTATTTGGGAGTTTAGTTTCAATGATCGGGAGTTTATTCCTTCTGTCGTGGTGCTGAGGGGAATTTTTAGTTTGTAGTTCGTGTCTTGTTTTCTTTTCTTTTTGGTAGTGTCTTTGTTTTTTTCTTTCTTTAATTTTTGGTTGTAATGATGGAAGACAGTGTGGAAATCCCAGGGCCTGACTAGAGTGGCTTTTTTCATGTGGGAGGTTGCATACGAAGCGATCTGAACTGGAGATAATTTACGGGGTCTGAATACTTTTTATGTCAAGTGGTGATTTGTGTGCAAGGGAGATGGTGAAAGCGTGAATCATCTTTTGTTGCATTTCCCAGTGGCTAGGGAGATTAGGGATCTTATGTTCAATCTTCATTTGTCTTGGGTTATGCCAAAATCGGTCAAGGAGCTTTTACTTAGCTGGTCAGTATACAAGAGGAGGAATAGTTTTTGGGAAGAGGTCCCATTGGTTATTAGCGGACAGAGTGGAGGGAGAGGAACAACAGGGCTTTTTGAGAATTCTGAACTGAGCATTAATAGGCTGAAGGGGGTGACTCTCCAGGCCTTATTTTTATGGTTTGCAGAGTCGGTATTGGAAGTGAACCCTTTTATAGAATTTATTAACATCATTGCTCAATGGTGGCGTTTTTATCATACTTCCTGTGTACATAGGACGCGGCACCTAATTTGGCACTTTTTGTTTCTATATATTTACTTATAAAAAAGAAAGAAAGATGGATTTCTTCTCCACTTCTCTGTTTTCGTCTTATCTATGGAATCTTCTCTTCCTATCAAAAAGAAAAAAAACTCTGCACTTTAAACTTAATAGAACTCATAATGCTTGTGACAAGCATGGATTCATTTATATATTTTTCTGTACGAGTATGACAGTGTCATCTGGTGGTTATAGTTGAATCTGTTGTCCCTGGTGGTTAAGTGGCTTATGTATAGGGACTTGGTTGTATCGTAAAGGTGTTAGTATCACCATATATATATATATATAAATATATGTATATATATATATTTTTTGATAAGTAAAGTATTATATACCAAAGCGTCTAAACAGGAAACGCGACCTTTTTACAAACTATAAGCATACACAAACAGACTAATCTATAGAAAGACTATTCACAAAATCGATACAAGAAATATTGTGAATGTTGGAAGAATTAGTGTCCTCAACCCCCCAAAAAGACAACGTACGAAGTAACTCATCCTTTAACTTATCCACCGTCCTCTCCTCATCCTCAAACACCCTCCTATTCCTTTCCCTCCAAATGATCCACCAAATACCCAGAGGAACTGCGTGCCAAAAGCTGATCCTTCTTCTCTGCTTGTACAAAGACCAACTCAAAAGGAGATCTTTAACAGATCTCGGCATCACCCAAGCAACAGAGAACAGACCAAGCATTAAATTCCAAAGCATAGACATAATAGGGCAGTGCAGCAACAAGTGATTCACACTTTCTTCACATCCTTTGCACATGAAACACCAATTCACATATATCACTCGACGTCTCTGCAAATTATCCCCTGTAAGGATGGCTTCACTAGCAGCTTCCCATGCAAAAAACAAAACTCTACTCGGAGCTTTCACTCTCCAAATACTCCGCCAAGAGAACACAATCTTCTCTCTGTTTGAAAGAATATGATAATAGGATCTAACAGAAAAAAATCCTCCTCTTCGAGCCCACCCACACCACCCTATCCTCCCGCTACCCCACCGAGTGAGTGTATAACTTAGCAAAAAACTGAACACAAGAGTCCATCTCCCAATCTTGAAGATCTCCCCGAAATATGGGACTCCAAGAGACTTTCCCTTTCTCTATATTCAAAATCGAAGTAACTAAGCAATCTTTCTCACTTGCTAAATTAAACAAATCTGGGAAAGATCTCCAAAGCTCCCGGTCATCACACCATTTATCCTTCCAGAATCTAATTGTGGACCCATTGCCAACCTCAAAAGAGATGTGTCTCTCAAACTGAGCCCAACCCTTCCTGACTCCTTTCCAAACCCCCACCCCATAGTAGGTAGAAACATCTTTCGGAAACCACAAATGCTCACCCTCACCATACAAGCTCACCACCACTCTCCTCCACCAAGCATTCCCATCCACCACAAATCTCCAAAGCCACTTCTCCAAAAGAGCCAAATTAAAAAACTTAAGATTTTTTATGCCAAGCCTCCATTTCTCACGCTATCACAGACTTTCTCCCATCTAACC
Organism: Codonopsis lanceolata; assembly: GCA_013146195.2. Taxonomy (NCBI): domain Eukaryota; kingdom Viridiplantae; phylum Streptophyta; class Magnoliopsida; order Asterales; family Campanulaceae; genus Codonopsis; species Codonopsis lanceolata. The sequence goes on from CM028379.1 coordinate 160,584,920, forward strand.
AAATGAAACTTTCGCACCTCCATAGACCCATCCCACAGAAAATCTCTCACCAATTTTTCAAGTCTGTTGCGAACCGAAACTGGAAGCACAAAAAGAGACATAAAATAAGTGGGAAGGCTAGAGAGAGTATTTTTCACTAGAGTTAGCCTTCCCCCCTTTGAAAGATACTGTTTTTTCTAGCCCGCCAATCTCCGCTCGAACCTCTCGATGACCGAGATCCACATCTCTTTACTTTTGTGCTTGGCTCCTAAAGGTAACCTTGCAACCAAAAAAATTGGCCAAGGAAATCAAATTAGCCACCACGCCAACCGGAATAATCTCGCTCTTAGCGATATTAATTCTCAATCCCGAAACTGCTTGAAAGAAAAGGAGCACGAGCCGCAAGTAACCTAACTGATGAGAGTTAGCCCCACAAAAAACAAGCGTATCGTCTGCAAATAAAAGATGGGACACTATCACTTCCTCTCCACTACCTCTACCCGCACTAAACCCCTTCAAAAAACCACCCCACACAGCTCTATCTAACATCTTGCTCAAAGCCTCCATCACAATGATAAATAAAAAAGGAGAAAGAGGATCTCCTTGCCTCAACCCCCTCGAACTAGCAAAGAATCCGGCAGGCTCACCATTCACCAACACCGAAAATCGAACTGTCGAGATACAAAAAAGAATCCACTTCCGCCACTTAAGACTGAACCCCATCCTCTCCAGCAAATATAAAAGAAAATCCCAGTTGACATGATCATACGCCTTCACAATGTCTAACTTATAAATATATGTATATGTATGTATGTATGTATGTATGTATGCTTATAATTTTTATCAGTATATCACTTAACTTTTCTATTCTCTCAAGGTTGGGAAGGAATTAGGTCCTGCCCTGCTGGCATTCTTATTTCTAAAAGGCCCAAGACCGTGGTTCATTGCCAAGTTCGAGAAATCAGTCTGACCACTTACTTAGGGTCTGTTCTCCTTTGCAATTTAGTGGCTTAGTTTGTGGTTTTGGACTTTCTCTCTCCTTGGTCTTGCTCTTCATCTCTCTCTTACTATTTCTTTAATCATCACCTAAAAAAAATAAATCCAAAATCTCAAACTAGCCACTAAATTGCGAAGTCAAACACCCTCCCTAGAATTATGTCTTAACATCTGTCATCATAAATTACCCCATTTCTTCTATATCTAATACATTGCATAACTCAGCTTCACAGGAACTTATCTTGCCTGTGGCAGCAGATTGCAGCAATCTTGTGTTTCAAGTTCCTCTCTTCCAGGTTTCTTTTTTGCTGCTGCATCTCTTTGTCCTGTGACTCTATCATTTACCTATACAATACTATGTATATATGTTTATTATTATTATTATTATTTTTTTGTTTCAGCTTCTACCAGAAAGTCAAAGCTTGAGTTTGTTATTATTGGTGCAAGTTGTGGTGCATTTTTCCTTCTGCTACTTGGGGCAATCTTTGTATATCACCGAGTGCATAAACACAAAGATGATCTTTTCGTTGACGTAGCAGGTTTGTTTTTCTTCTCCTGTACTCTATTCATGAATCACTGATACTAGCTTTTGCTTGTTATGCTTAAATATCGAAAGAGTTGCTTCAATACTTTAAGTAATAAGTCAACTGACTCTCTGCCAATCAGTCAAGCAATCCAATTATGATCCCAAAAGCAGCATTGTAGGATTAATTTTATTAGTCTTTTCCTACTATCTTAAAATGATCTTTACAAGTTTCTCCTTTTTCTATGATGTTGTCAGTGGTCTCATAAATTTCAAATATACCTGTATACTTACAGCAGATATTGGCTCCTTGCTTTAGTTACTGAGAATGAGCATGATGTGTATTAACTTTGAAAATCTGGTCACTGTAGGTGAAGATGATTGTAAAGTTTCCTTTGGCCAACTTAGACGATTTTCCTGGCGTGAAATTCAGCTTGCTACTGATAATTTCAGTGAAACCAACGTTATAGGGCAAGGAGGCTTTGGGAAAGTTTATAAAGGGATTCTTGCAGACAGCACAAAGGTTGCCATAAAACGCTTAACAGATTATCAGAGTCCTGGTGGAGCGGAGGCATTCATGAGGGAAGTTCAGCTGATAGGTGTTGCGGTACATCGGAATCTTCTCCGGTTGATTGGGTTTTCCACAACCTCATGTGAGAGAGTACTTGTCTATCCATTTATGCAAAATCTCAGTGTCGCCTATCGCTTAAGAGGTATTTGACCTCTTTGCTTAAATTTCAGTAGCATCTCTATTACTTAGTCATCTAATAACCCATGATGAATGTTTGGTTTTATTTCTAACAGCTATAGGCTCTTCAATATAAACCTTTTGACTTGTGAGAATGTGATAATGACTTATATTGACAGCAGATCTTTTTATAGTAAGTTGATACATTGGCTCTCATTCAATGATTGGTAATCTTTTAAGATTTCCTTCATCACTATTGGCATATGTATGCTTAAGATTAGTACCACTTAATAATTTTTAGTTCATTCACTAAACTGGGTCCTCTGCGATTGGAATGCTCATTCATATTGCAGTGCACAGACCACTTTGCCACCCCTCTTTAGCATCTTACCTAATTCCTCACCTGTTAGTAATGCATAGAGCCACACATTTTTCCATCTAACCAAAGGAAGTAACAAAGCAATGTATGCAAATAATAGACTGGTGTTGAGATCTTTTGCTGATTATCCCACTTTTTCAATTGCTACTGAAATAAATTAGAAATTCTGCTTTGAGGTAATACAAATTTCTTCGCACGTGCGCGCACACACACAGAGTGAGTGACACAGAGATGAGGGTCTTAGTAAGCTACTGCAATCAGCAAAGAGGTCAAGGTTCCTCCTTTTCTTCTTCTTATTCTTCTTTTTTTTTTTTTTTTTGGTGCTCAGCAAATGTGACTTTTAATATTAAATCAAAAAGTTGCATAAACCATAAAAGGTTCAAGGATAAGTAAATTCCAGTGCACAAGAAGTTTCATAATCTGCTTGAGTCAAGGCAGAGCCTATCTAAGACCTTGATAAGTCGAGTTACTTTTCACTGAAGTTCTATTATAGGATACTATTAAATAAATAAGCTGCTGCTTGGTTTTATATTGGTTTTATTATTCTTTAGGCAAGTCTAATGATAGGGCTCAAAAGCAAATTTTGATACCTATGTGTGAGTACTATGCTGTCCAATGGTGAAAAATGAAGGGTATCAAAATTAGGTTTGGTACTAGAGGACGTATCAGTACCAAACCTAATTTTACATCCTCTAATACCAAACCTAATTTTTTGATACCCTTCATTTTTGATACCTATGGTTGGAGATGATAATTTGATACCCATTTATAGTAACCAATAGGAATCAAAAGTTGGTTTTGATACCTATGGGCAAGTACCACCATTGGACTTGTCATTAAGGAGCCAAGGGTATTTTAACAATTTCAGATTTTACGGGAGATTAGTTATATTATTGATACATGGGTCTTGTTTAATTAGTAGATGGGTCACTATCTCTTTGTTCTGGATTTATTAGTTTCTATAACAGCCAAGAGAAATGATGTACTGCAAGTATCTACCAACATGTGGCTAGTTTCTGATTCTTTGAACATGGTCAGGGGCAGAGCTTCATGTACTAGATGGGGGACTGTAGCTCCCCTTTAGTCTCAAAAAGGTGCCAAATTACCACCTTCAAATTTCATTAACTTAAATTTTTAATGCTGAAAATTTTAGATTCTGTCATATTGGCCCCCTTTGATTATATATATATATATTTTTTTTATTTATTTATTTATTTTATAATTTTCCCCCCAATTGATACAAAATTCAAGCACCAACATCTATTTTCCACATTCAATATAGTTTTGCCCCCTTTATGTCACATTCTAGTTCTGCCCCTGAACATGGTTTCGGATCTTTTTAATTCGATCGTTTTTTTCAAATTACTGAAGTCAGAGCTGAAATGATGGAAGAAAGTTAGTGTATTTTCACCCCTGAATTCTGCAAAAAAGTTATTTTCCGTTTCAGTAATTCCTAATATTTAATCCAAATTCATTCTTGAAGTTGCTTTTGCCACAGGATAGAAACTGTTAGTTTTAAGTTTTAACCAAATATGTTCTTACATAAATCACTTGCTCGTCAACTAGTAGTGTGTTCTATTATACTAATACTATGCATGCAGTACCTTTTCTAGAATGTAGGCTTTTTGTTCTTGTCTTATTGTGTGCAAAGGAATTTGTTTTTACTACTCCCTCCTTCCGTTCCAAAATAAGTGTCCCATATTCCATTTCGGCTGTTCCAAAATAAGTGTCCTCTTCCATGTCTGGAAAGATTCTTTAAGCAAATTGTCTATAATGCCCTTATTAATAGTGAGATGAAAGAAAAAGTGAGACCTATTGATTTGACACCACAAATGAGTTCTTTAAGAGGCAATAAAGGAAATAACTTAAGTCAACTAATTTCTTAAAATCCGTGTAAAGTCAATAGAAGACACTTATTTTGGAATGGATGCAGTATGATTATATTTTGATTGTTAGAAACATAATTAGACAATCTCTGTTTATCTAAATTTTATTTATAAAAATCCTGCAAGTGATATCTGTGATTCTTACCTTATCCTGAAAAGGGAAAGGGTACTTCATTCAGTGTTCAGTTTCTTTATTCTTTTTAATTGTGTAATAGATCTAAAAATTGGAGAGAAAGGCCTGGACTGGCCAACAAGAAAGCGTGTAGCTCTTGGTGCAGCCTATGGCCTCGAATACTTGCATGAGCATTGTAATCCTAAGATCATACATCGTGATTTGAAGGCTGCAAATATCCTTCTAGACGACGACTTTGAACCTGTCCTTGGAGATTTTGGGCTAGCAAAACTGGTTGATACAAGATTGACGCATATCACAACTCAAGTGCGTGGAACTATGGGACACATTGCTCCAGAATATTTATCTACCGGAAAATCATCTGAAAAGACAGACGTGTTTGGATATGGTATAACACTTTTAGAACTGGTAACTGGTCAACGTGCAATAGATTTCTCTAGGCTTGAAGAAGAGGAAGATGTTCTGCTTCTTGATCATGTAAGTACGAAAAAACTAAACAACCAAATTATTATTATTACAGTCACGGCGAGTGACTTGGCAATTTATTTTCCATGAATACTTGTTTCATAGTGAGAACAAACTGTTTGGATTTCAAAATTGTTTATTACTGGTTAATAATGCTGAGCACTTGTTTGTATATGACTTTTTGCAGATAAAGAAATTACTTCGAGGGAAGAGGCTTGCAGACATTGTCGATGAGAACCTGAAGATTTACGACCCCAAAGAAGTGGAGACAATGATTCAGGTAGCACTGCTCTGTACCCAAAGTTCACCAGAAGATCGTCCAAAGATGGCAGATGTTATAACTATGCTTGAAGGAGCGGGTTTGGCAGAGAGATGGGCAGAGTGGGAGCAGCTTGAAGAAGTTAGGAATCAAGAATTCTCTCTCATGTCTCACCAATTCCTTTGGGCTGACGAGTCCACGCATGACCAAGAAGCTATACAGTTGTCACAAGCAAGATAAAGTCTTTGTAGCGAACCTCTTCCAGGATATGCTGAAATATTAGTTACTCTAGTCTTTATCTAATGTATACTTAACAGTACATCGCCAGTTTTTACGTTTCCTGGCATTTTACCTATCAATCAGTAGTAGCTTCTACATTCCTTCCATGGCCAGTATAAAGCTGCTACTAGTAATGAAGCTGATTTTGTGGAAAAACCTGTGTGATTGCGGAATATGAAACTTGTACTTGTTTATCTTTCATTTTATTTCCCCCTAATGATATGTTCTTATACGATTATCAAGCTGAAATCCTGCTTTTGTCACGTAGAACTGCTTGGAGTTGCTACAGATCAGCCTGACAGATAGCAAGTCATGAAATATTAGTCTGCATCAAACCCAGATCGCAACTCCTAGCTGTAAACCTGCCTGTCACAACCTTGTTGTGAACAAGAGTACCAATTTTTCAGCTGAGCAAGCCTCAGAGCAGCTGGCGAAGGATGGGTCAGACTGTCAACTCGTAGATTTTGCGTCAGAAACACACTGATCAAGAAAGGCATGAACGTAATCTTAATATTATCTCCTGTGTGATCGATCCATGTATATATCAGGAATTGTTATAGTTTCGCGCGTATTATATATGCATGAAAGATGAAGAAACACACACACACACACACAAATTACAAGAATCCCACAAAAGGGATAAACCGATGAACAATGAAGGGGACTGACATCTCACAACTGGTCACATTTTGTAGGTATGAAAGACAGTGTCTCTTTCTGGAGATCATGTAGCACCATTATGTTCTGCTGTTGTACATTCCCAAAAATCGACATCCCGCTAGAACCTCCCATTGCCAAGCACACCAAACCCATACTCGAGTCCGCTATCATATAATTCTCCCCCGGCAACTCCAAATCTGCACCCTCGAAATGGAATACCAGCTTTGGGATCTCAATGTTGCTAGTACCATTACCATCTTGATCAGGCAAACTAAAGCATAGATCGAGCCCCGTTGAGTCAGACTTGTCCACCTTGAGCTTTACTTGAGATACAAACGCTTTCTTTACCTTATCAAAAGCATTTTCCTCCAAGTAAGTTATTGTCGTACCAGAATCAATGATCATTCCACCACTTCCATCTCCATTGAGTGCAAAAGTAGATTTCTTGATGGGTAAATTTGTGCCACCAACCGTGATCCCTTCAAGCGAAAGGTAATAGAAAGAAGGCTGTGATGGGTTTTTGATTAAAGGGGTTGTTTTGATTGATGTGCCATTTTTTACACCTGCTAAGGACCCCATCAAGAGGGTACTCGTTTTCGATTCATCGATAGAAGTTAGACAATACGAGAACTTGGGTTCATCGAGCTGAGAAACCAACGACAAGGGTCCTCGCCCAAGTCCCACTAGTCCACTGCCTTGGCTGAAACCACTTCCCTCGTTATCTTCGCCACAACCAAACCCTACGTTAGGAACCGAAACTTCACCAAATTTGAAGGTCTCAGTGGCCATAACGCCTTGCGTAGACGAATAATCTCCATACGAGTAGAGATACTCACAGCCATCAGTCCCACAACTGGATGATGGCAGAGCTTGACAAAGGTCGTTGGAGCACGATAGCTTAGAGAAAGAAGTCGACTTCTTGGGGTCAAAAACCGGTGTGGGCTGATCGTAACATTGCTTACAAGGTTTGCACTGAGTCCAAATCAAGTCACTACCGGTATCCATAATAGCAGAGTAAGACTCCCCTGGAGTCCCAATGGATAGCTTCATAAGAAACTCGCCATTTCCAGCATAAACCGGGGCTAGCACTTGGGAATCACCAGATGTATCATCAACTGCCAATGCCATTGTACTTAACCTTTGTAACCTGTACTTTCCACGCTTCATTGCACGCTGTAAACGCTCAAACTTGGTGAGGTTTCTACCAGAATCAACGTGTTTGAGAGTTACCCGGAAGCCAGTTTGCCGCTGTACAACCCCCTCAAGATTGTTAAGAGCCCGTCTGGACGTTGAATACGTCGACGAACAACATAAAAGTATCACTGTAAGGATTGTAGGCAACAAAGAAGATAGAGAATATGGTAGTACTAATGAAGAAGCCATAACTATAGAAAAGTGTTGAAAAGTATGAACAAACCAGCTAGAGTTTTACGTAAACTAAATACTAAGATGGGATTGAAAACATGGATTTTGGATCCGAAAACGATGGAGATGAAAAAGGAGAATATAAAGGAAATGAAGAAGATGAAGTTTAATTTGAATTTGTTTTGAGGAATGAATTAATAAATAAATATATTCAACATAAAGCAACGTCCATGGAAGGTGAGCTATCAAGAGAATGTCGCAGGTTGTGCCTACTAATGTGGGGTGGGGAGTCACAAGGTCTCAGGTAGTTGAGGAAAATGAGCTTATATTGCGTACACTTTCACTTTCACTTTCACTTTCACATAGTATAGGTGAGATTATTTGAGTGCAGGGCCCACCTAAATACTAACTTGCTCACTAATCCCGTTTTAGTATGTACATTAATTTTGCACGCAAAACGTTTCAAAAACGAAAAATACTAAGTTTACCACCTCTGACAACTTTGCCTTGAAGGCAAAGTGCATGTGAGGTGCATGTGCATCATCAAGGTATAGTTGTCACCATAGTGGTAATCATGATGGTAAACCTAGCAAAGTTGTTCAAAAACATCATAGGAAAATGAAGCAACCTGAAAACTCATTTGATTTATGTTCTACATTATTCTAATTGACATTCTACATTTTTTATACATGAAAACACAATATTTAGTTCTTTAAAAGTTGACGTTTTATGATGATATCATAGATGATACTAAAAACTTCGTTTTCAAATAATCGTCTTCTTTAGCCCGAAACACTGTTTAAGAAAAATTAACTGCATGTATTATAAATATTGGTATAATGTATAATTTTCACTTTTCATTAATGTCCGAACATATGATCATAATTAAAGTAGGTAAAAAAAATAAGGTAAAATTGCTTTCTTAATTTTTTTTTTTTGAAAGAAGACAATTATTTGAAAACAAACAAAAAATGAGATAAAAATAATTATTTGAAAACTGAGGAAGTATATATTTTGGGTAGCACACTATCGCACTTCGGGTCTGTGATTTGGATTTTGACACATTGGGGGTCTGAGGTTACATTTTTGTTGCAACCAAAAGATCAAAATGAGGTTTGTTTTCTTAGGAGTGAGGAGGGGTATACTTATAAAAATGAAGGATAAAATAGGAAATTAGCATTTTTTTTTTTTTTTTTGGGATGGGCCATTAATTACACTCATAGGTTTGGGGGGGTCATTATTCCTTTGGGTGTCATTTTAAAACAACTAAATTGACTGATCACATTCACATCACTTGATATAGCAATTAACCAGCAAATAAAACTTCCATATAAAATTCATTTTGCTAATTTTAAGCACAAATATTTAACACTCACTTTTCCTGAAATTAGTTTACGGCTAGTTCTCATTCTGGTGTACTAAAATTAGCTCTCAATTACATAATAGACAAGTTTAAGAGTAACGCTAATCGGGTAAAATATTAGTGACACACAATCTTACTCATCGAATTCTTAAATAAGTGTCCCATATTGACTTTTTAAATTCAAATTAATTATTTTTTAGATGAAAATTTGATTTGTGTTTTTTGGAAGCCTTAAAACAAGTATTTCAAATTCAATGTATTTTTTTTTTACGAATTACTTGTTTTATAATTTTATGATGTATTTTTATATATGATGTGGTTACTCAAGATGGCAACTCTTTAATGAGTTGTAATAAGCATTTTCAATTTACAATTATAGCACTCTATGCTATGTTTTATTTTATATAAACATGATTGTTGGATGAGTATTTTACTCATTTATTGGGTATTTATCAAGTTTAAACTTTGCTCTTTTCCGAATTTTTGTTGTCTAATACTTCCTCCATCCTTAAATAATCGTCCTAGTTGATTCGGTGCACAGTTTAAGAAAAAATAATTGACTTGGTTATTTCTATTGGTTTAATGTGTAGTTTCCTTTAAAGCCCATGTGTATGTGGCCCATAATTAAAGTAGGGTGAAAAAGTAAGGATAAAGTGGTAAAAGTGATGTTCTAAAAAGGTAAGTTTCAAACTGAACAATTATTTTGGGATGGACGAAAAAGGAAAGGAGGACGATAATTTAGAAACGAAGGGAGTATATGTTTTGGTGTTGTTTCATAATGTTAGGGATTTGGGGAATAATTATATATAATAGAGGTACTTTATGTTGAATTGAAGATTTGAAGGGCCAAAGTGCAAAATATGGATAGCTGAAGGCTCAAAAGCTGAATCAACCTTAACATAGTTAGCAGTCCGATGTTTTCTTTGTAAAAACTTGTTGCCTTTATGTGCTTTATTGTTTTGTACCTCTTTTCCTCCTTAGTTGCTATATATTAGTAGGGTATAAATATATCCCGAGTAGGTCACCCATATGACGGTCTTAGGATCCAAATTTGTAAGACAGCCCAAAATGATAAAAAGTATGAGGTTGGAGCGGATAACCTATCAAAAAAGACTGCTGATTACCCAACAAAAAAATAAGTCAAAATGAAAGAGGAACCGAGCTGAAAATCGGGTAAAATGAGTTGGAACCTACGGGTCAAGCCGAATCCAACACAAAAGAATGCAAGTCAGCGGGAGGCGGGAATGTATCAACACATTAATGAAATGTTTTATTAATTGCTCATGTGTCCTCCATCTTCAAGATCGTGCTCTGGTATCCTTCATTTTTCAGAACTTAGCTGTTGAAATCCCTAAGTGTTCAGACTTTGCATTTTAGTAATAAATCAACTTAAAATTTTGATTAACTTCAATTATTAATTTATTACAAAGTGACACTCTGTAGTCAAAAGTGACACATTTAAAGGCAAACGTGATACTTTTAAGGTCAAAAGTAACACTTTTTAATATATATTTTTTTGATAATTTTTATTAAAATGACACTTTTAGAGTGAAAAACAACACTTTTAATGTTAAAAATTGGCAGTTTTAATGCTAACAGTGATGACCTTTATTTATAATGTAAAGCAACACCTATGAGGCAAAAAATAACACATTTACTGCTAAAAACTTTTAAGGTCACAAGTAACATATTTAAGACCAAAATGTAACACTCTTTAAAGAAAAAATGATAATTTTAATGAAAGTTACTTTTAGGGTTAAAAGTGACACATTAGATGTTAAAAAATAACACTATTCATTTATAAACATAAGGTGGCATTGTAATTTCCAAAATATGAGGGATGACACTACATTTTGTGAATTTTGACTTATTTAACATGGAAATACCCAAATCGTGACCAAAGCGTAACAATCTTTACATATGTGAATGATCTTTGACATTGATTATTACGTTATTTGTATGGATATAAAGTGAATATAAAAGTGAATCATAATTTCTAGGCCATACCCAAACCTTGATTTATCTCTATTTACTTGTTTTGTAAATTTCTAGAACTCTTGCCTGTATCGATAGTACGACGCCAGTTTGTGAATTTATCAATAAATGAATGAATTAATATTTACTTATAATTTGTTGAAGTTAATTATGATAACAATTAAAAAGAAAAAAACAAATATTTCAAATTACAAAACTTACGATTTTTTTTTGCATAAAATTGATTAATTAATTAAAATATCGAAAAGAAAAGGGACGTGGGTTTGGTGGAGGACGGATTAGCGGCCATCAACCGTGAATAGTGGGGGGAGTTGGAGAGAGAGGGGGTAGTTGCTCAACCCTCATTCACACATGTGAACTCAGGGAGTGATAATGACAGTAAGATATCAGTAAAGGAATCAATCTCAGTCCCTAAATAGCTTTAATCAATTGCACATGTGTGAGAATGAGCTTTATTGTAATATAGATTGCTTTCATAAAATAAGATAAAATTGTTACCACAATTAATATAATTAAGTGTCTAATTGACATCAGGTCTTAGCTAGGGACAAATCATAAAACTAGGGTGTACATGGTTTAGTTTGGTTTGGTTTAGGCAAAAATCGTGAATCGAACCATATCCTCTCGGTTCCAAAAATCTCAAACCGAACCAAACCATCCAATGCTTGGAACCGAATCAAATCAAACCACTCGGTTTGGTTCGGTTCGGTTTCGTGGTTCGTCAAAAAATTAAATTAATCATTTTTAAAAACATTAAAAATTAGGCAAATAGATTTTAATCGGTAAATTAAGCTAATTACTAATTAGCATCAAACATTAATAGACAAAAAAAATCAAACTTTTCTAACAAATATTATCAAACATGATAATTGAAATTTTGAATCCAAGGTAATTGAAAAGTGATAACATTAAGAATGAAACAATAGTAGCAATATATATAATAAACTTATAAACCATTAAACAACCGGATGTATAATAAAATTATATATATATATATATATATATATATATATATATATATATATATCAAATAATATTTACCTCGGTTTGGTTCGACTTGACTCGATTTGAAGACATGAACCACAAACCGAACCGAACCGCTCGTTTTTTAGATTTTGAAAACCAAAACCGAATTGTCTTATACCAAAACTGAACTAAATTATATTATTCGATTTGATTCGACTTGATTCAATAGTTCGATGATTAGGCTATAGACCCCTAAAACTAGAAGTGTGGTATGAAAGAGTTGGAGTGGTTGGTGGGCTAACTCTTTGTAATATATTACACACACTACTTTATATAGAAAGTGAGAATGATTGAGATTTGTTTCTCTTCCACGCATTGTTATTACTTATTAGAAGATAAAGTTCGATTAGTGGTCGTCCCATCTTCACGTTTGGTAAGAAAACTAGTACGGAGTACTACTTTTATTTCTAGCATTCCCTTGGGTGAGTGAGTGAGTGATTTTGGAGTTTTTTTTAAACATAATTTTGGTTGGAGAACAACTTAGATAAAATGATTTTACGAATATTTTTTGTAAGATAAATTCTTTTTATCCGATCTACCGTGTGTTGGTGAGTTAAGTCATAAGAAAGTGTAGCTATATCTTACGAATTAAGATCCGTAAGATCGTCGTACATGAGATTTACTTATAAAAGCAAAAACTTGTGTAAGACGGTCTTACGAATACTTTTTTTTATGACGAATCTTCTTTATCCGACCCATTATGTATTAATGAGTTAAATTGTGAGAGAATGTAGTTCCGTCTTAAGTTTTAAGATCCATAAAAGCTGTTTTTACAAGAACCTACTCATTGATAATTTGGATGTATTAAAAAAAAGTATATATATATATATATATATATATATATATATATATATATATATATATTAATTATATTAAAATCTTTATAAGATTATAATGAGACAATTATTTTGGGCAATTGACAAGAATTTGGGGCCAATAACACAAGGGAAACAAAATAGCTACATATGTTTGAGTCGCAATGTGAAGTTTTGCAGAGATAATAGAACTTGTTTCAAGTTCTCTTTCGTTGCTGCGTCGATCAGATTGCCATCGTCATCAAACTTTGGTGGACGCTGGAATGCCTTTACGTTGAATTCCGGCTTATTAATGAAGTGGAGATCGAGAAAAACTCCGATTTGGCGTAGATGATATTGTGCAATTCCCCCGCCAAAACCTCCTCCGGCACTCACAATAGCAGCAGCCTTGTTTGCCCAAACATTTGGTGGTCTAGATGCCCAGTCAATTGCATTCTTCAATGGTGCTGGAAACCCAATAGCAATAAGTAGTAGAAATATAGCCTCTATAATAGAATCACAAAAGCTAACACGTCTTATAATCATACACGCCAAGAACCTATTTATATTATATTTTGGTTGGATTGGATGGCTCCATTCTACCCAAAGACCAAATCCTCCGAACCAAAGCGCACGTCGGCGCGCACATGCGGGATGTTCAAAGTAGCTACTGAATTTGGGTGCGCGTGCGCAATGAAGCTAGGCGCGAACGCGTAGGAGGTCTGAACGTGAGCTCGGAGTGGCAACAAGGTGATCTACCCAACCACTTTCTTGGTTTTTTTTTATATTTCTTTATTTGATGTATAATAATAGGGAAATAAAGATAAATACAATATCAGAATATAAAATTTAAAAGTCAACTAAGGCAACTGAAGCTAATACTCTCTATTCCTAAATTATTGTCTTATTTTTCTTTTTCATCTGTTGGATCAAAATAAAATTTTTTTTTTTGAAATTTTCTTTTTAAAATAACATTTTTATTATTTTATCTTAACTTTTTCATCCTATTTTAATTATGAATCATATACATATAAAATTTAAAATAAACTACACATTAAATTAATATTAATAATTTAATCAAATATATTTTTTTAAATCATACGTTAAATAAACACAAACCATAATTTTGAAAAAGAGGGAGTAGTTGCTGTTGGTGATGTAAGACAGGTAAGTTGACTGATGATGCCAACTCAAACTAATCAAATAACACTTTTTTTTTTTTAGTTGCAACTAAAGCTTCCAAAGGTTGACTGATGCTTATGTTCGGCAGATGATGTCACCAAGTTGGCTGATGAAGCCAACTAGCTCATGCCTTCAGTTGACAAATGGCTGCTAATGGTTAGCTGGCTGACTGATTCTAACGGCTAATGCTAGCTGAAGAGTGAAGCAGACAAAAATTAGTAGCCGATGATTAGTGGCCTATTGTATCCGTATATGTGTTAAACACAATGTATCTAAGGCTTTTTGAACGTCTGACTCTCAAGATATAACAGAGTACTGCATAATCTTTTACACCAAAGATTTCGGCTAATCAAATTTTGTGCTTAAACTATATCACCAACTGAGTGGAGGCCAAGGAACAAGAAAGCAATATGCAAAATGCAAAAGGGCATTGGAGGACGTCGAAAATCGTGTATTGCAAATGTGAAAATTGATATCAATTTATAAGCGAGAAGCGATAACATTTTGATTACGTAATTAATCATTATTGTAAGGGTATTTTAGGCATTGCCTAATTTATCTTGTCCTCACTTTCTTAGTCAAAATAGGATGTATTTTGGTATTTTTGTGTTAGGATTTAAGTAGGATTCTTTATTAGAAATAGGTGATATTTTTAGTAATTAAATCTTTGCATAAGGTTTTAGTTATTAATGTTCTCAAATTAGGAAAGGTAATCTTGTGTTATTTTAAATAAATCTCTTTCCTAGAATGTTTTGGTGTCTTGCCGTGTTGTTGCGAGGATTCCTTGGTGTCTTGGATTTCAAGTTCTTTGCGACCTATATATATAGGAGATGCCGAGTAGCTTAATGGTGAGAGAGACAGGCGAGAGCATATGCGAATTGGTTAGAAGTCTTGTGGCGAAAAAGAAAAGTTGATCCCAGTTTCTTATGTCTTGAATTAGAGAAGAGATCAACCATTGTTACGAAGATTGCGAGAAACAAACTGCTTTTTTTATATCTTGAGGAACACGACCTTGTGTTTCTGAAGTTCTTTGTTTTAGATGCTTCCGACTTTGGTTGTTTGTCTTGGAAGCTGTTTTTCGTCTTTAAGAACTTTCTTTCCACGTTTGGTTTAGTGTTTATGTGGGTTTTGTGATTCTCCAAGATTATATATATCTTGTGAGAATTTTGTGTTTTTTGTTTAGATTCAAAAACAGTTTTGGTTTTAATATATTTGTTGCCTTGAGGCTTGATCTACAAGATTGATTCTTGTAGATTGTTTTGTGTGATTTTTGTCTTACTAAGTGTGTTAAATTTCAAATCTCAAAACAAAACTTCGGCGCAAATTACTTACACTTTCAGTTCACATTATTCTTGTCATTGTTGCAACATTCTTGCAACATTGGCGAACATCGTCCATATCGAGAATCAGGTGGCATCGCGTTCTTTCAATTGGTATCGAGCCTACTCTTGATATCACTAAGAGTCGATTCGTTTATAGGCGTGATGGATTCTCAATATGAGAATGTGGTTCGTCCCCCACACTTACTAATGCTAATTATTCTATATGGAAAGTCAAGATGCGTATCTTCATCAAATCAATTGATGAAAGAGCGTGGCTTCTTGTGTTGAATGGTTGGAGTCCTCCCAAGCTGTGATTCGATGGTGATGTCAAAGTCACTAAAGTGCAGTGGTCCAACGATGATAGGAACACGGCGTCTTTTAACTCAAAAGCTTTGTCGCTATTTACAAGGCCTTAGATGCAAATACATTGAGTAATAGCAAATTACGAATCTGCCAATGTGTGGAGGCCCTTCAAACCTTATGTGAAGGACACGCCGGTGTTCGTTCCTCAAAGCTAAGAATGTTAACGACTTCGGTTTGAAAACACAAGGATGCGAGTCGGGACATAATGACTTATTATGGAAGACTTCTTGATCTATCAAATTCGCCTTAGCCTTAGGAGATCCCATTACTAATGGCGTCTTGTCGATAAGATGATGAGGACTTTGCTGAAAGATTCAATGTCAAGATATGTGCTATTGAAGAAGCACATGATATTGACAAGATGAGTTTTGAAAGATTGGTGGAATTCTTCAAAACTTTGAGTTGAATCTAAGCGATCAATTAAAAACAAAGGCAAAGGTGTCTCATCATCTTCTACACCCTTGGGAAAAAACATTGCTATGCACTGCATTGATGCGTCATGTGATGCGCTAGAAATTCAAAAGACATTGATGAGTCGATTTTGGAGAAGAATCAATTGCTTTATTGACTACTAAATTCAAAAATTTTTTGAAAAATAAAAGTCAAAAGCAGAACTCCATCATCAAACTCAAAAATAAATTTCAAACTGATTACGTGAAATTTGTTCCCAAAGAACAATCCTTTCAAACTCTGAAAAACCCTTCACAAATCCTTTTGCTTCTAAGTCATCCTACAATGGTAAGAATCTTGATTCTATCAATGTAGAGAATGTCAAGGTTTTGGACACTACGCAAACCAATGTGCTAACACTTTAAGAAAGAAAGGATTGAATTTTTACGCAACTCTAAGTGATAGTGATGGAGAAGATCCGGGTGATCTTATCACCTTGAATGCGATTTATGATTACGATTCGAGATAGTGCGGTTGGTTCAACAAATGTCTCACCCGATGTTGCAACATCGGGAGTAACATCGGGAGAAACATTGTGCGAGAAAGCGAGGAACGATTTTTTGTTTTAATTCTTCTGCTTGAGAGGATGACGGACATACAGATTGACTGTTTGGAAGGGTACAAGGAGGCTGTACAAGGATTGGGAGAAAAGGGCTCATCAAGTCACACTACTTGGTAAGGCGAATGAAGCTGTGAAAAAGGCGAGGAGCAAAAAGAATGCATGTCGTGGAAGGAGTTCTAAGTAGAAAGGATGTGGAAATTGAGTAGTTAAAGGCAAGCTTTGCTCAAGTGAAGCAACGACCAAGTGGAATTCAAGCAAGCGAGAAGGTTGACGATACGCTAAGTGCAGTAACTCTTCGGATCGGGTATAGGTTTGTCCCTAAAGTGTTTGTGAAAGAAGGAGAAGGAACTTGGGGAACCAAAAATGATGAAAGCTTTCTGGCGTTTTACGTGATAAAACAAGACCAAGAAGGAAAAATTATGTTTGTCACTTACTTGCATAAGCTTTGGTCACATCCGGCCTTTTGCTTTCTAAAAAGGCAATGTATGAGAATGAAAAAGGCAAGAATTCTTAGGAAAAGCTCAGCGAGCGGGATGAAGCAACGATCGCCGACCAATGCGACACATTGGCGGCATTGGAAGCCTCATTCAAGCAAATCATAATTTTTCAAAAACTGACCAACCCAGCGTAAAAAATGTGGGTTCCAAAAACATGTGATGAAAATCAGAGCCAAATCTTGAGCCATTTGATATACGCCTGGCGCCTCCATGTCCATGATGAAAAATGCAATGTTACATTTACCTCTTTAAAATCTCGTGTGGGTGGATCACGGTATTTCGATAGTGGTTGTTCTAGACACATGACGGTGGTGAAAAAATTTGAGGAATATGTAAGTATGAATGGTGGTTACGTGACATATGGTGGTGGTGCAAAGGAAAATTGTAGGTAAAGGAACATTGAGCGTTGAAGGTCTTCCAAACCTCAAAAGCGTTTACCATGTGGAAGGCCTTAAAGACAAACTGATCGGTATAAATCAATGTGTGGCGATGATCTTAGTAAGATTTGACAAACATTCTTGTGAGGTTTTTGATCATAATAACAAATGTCTTACGGCGGGTTTAAGATCGTCGATAATTGTTACTTGTTCATAACACTCATTCATGTCAAAAAGCAAGTATTGATGTAACGGATCTGCGGCACCGAAGCTTGGTCACGTGAGTTTTAATGGCTGATGAGCTTGTGAGGCATGATCTTTGTCGAAGGATTACCAAATCTGGAAAGGTACTCAAGGTATGTGGACCATGTCAAAAGGTAAACAAGTCAGGCCTCATCTCCCAATCACACAATGCTCCACTTCCGGATGTTTGGAGATGATTCATGCCCGACCTTATGGGTCCAATTGAGGTAGAAAGCCTAGAGTAAGAAAAAGTACACCTTTGTCTGTAGATGACTTCTCTAGATATGG